>CM067060.1:27567548-28117532 GCA_033980235.1 Diadema setosum
AAATTCCCCTTAAACAACTAGCAGCTCTTACCTTCAGACAGAACAAATCTCATGAGTTTCATTTGCTTCTCTCTCCCCTTCTACCAGCATCCCTGTTTCACCGTGATGCCTGATTAAGGTTTTCAAGGATCCCGACAGATTGCTATCTTATTTACGACCACTCCGTGACCTTTCTAGACATTCCTCAAGAGCTCATTGCAATGATTTTGTTGGCTTTTTTCCTTTCTTTCTTTCTTTCATCTGAGACTTAAGTTCCATTGAAATGAACAAGCTGAGACAGTCTGGAAAACCAGATAAAAATCAAACATTTAATATTTCTCCTGTTAACGACGATTGGAAAGAGTGTGGTGGCCTTAATCATGATGGATACATGTGTCCCTCGCAATTTCAGCCATGCAGCTCATTTGGAGAAAGAGCCCGAGAACAGTGCCCTCATATGTTCAAAGGGTGCTGAATTATCGGCAGCCGCTTGCATCATGACGTTTAATCAGAACATTTGATTGGGAGAAAAGGTCATAATGTTGGCTCGATGACTGTGCAGGCAAATTGGATCAGGGGGAGCCGCAAAGCGCTTGCAAAGGCAGTGGCAAATAATTCAGAGTTCCTCTATATTTAAAGCACAAGTGCTTTAAATATTTGTCTGGCCCTACAATCGGAGTCAGAGGGAAACAAATTGCAATCTTGATTAGATGCCAGAATTAGGCATTCTAGTTTGGGACATATATACACTTCTCTGTACTTCCTGCCCACAGCTCTATAAAACTATGCCATGTTTATTACAGTGACATCACATCTGGAATAATCCCTTTTTTTTACTTTCCATTGGTTATGAAGGATATTTAGCCCATTATTCAGTATGTTGCTCTTCATACAATTTGAGACTCAGAAATGAGAAATTCAGAGCACATGTAAGGTTGTTTCCTTGGGTAATCTCTAAAGGCCATGCCTGAATTGAGTAGTTAATAGATAAGACCAGAAACAAATATTTCTTAAAAAGAAGAAAAAAAAAAAAGAATGAAATTTTACAATTCATGCCATCACCAGGAATAACACCAATATTTCGTAGGCTGAGAACCAGAAGGGCACTATCGCATTCTAACATTTGAGCATAAATGAATATTAACCAAACAATTTTTGCAAGATTTATAATTTACTTGATTAAAAGTGGGTAGATTCGTTTAAGCATTGTTCCAACTGGTAAAACATTGCCCTTGCGGTTTTGATTTTTAACACTTTACTGGAAATGAAAACAATTTAATATTGACACCACAATGTAAAAGAGATCAAGCTCTAAAACATGATACCAATAACTTAATACCCCCCAAAATTGGGAATTTGTTCTTTTGGTTCTTAGCCAACAATTTAAGAAAGGGTATTCATTGTATGAATAAAGGGGTTAAACACAGATTTTCAAATTTGTGGAGAAATCATTATCATTCATTCTGATTTATTGATACTTCAAGAGAGACTCAAATTCATGAAGCACCTTCTTCAGCACTTACTATTTCATTATTCTTCCTCAATCAAATTCAGTAATCCTGCTAAAAGTTATCCAAGCACTTCCCATACAAGAACAAGGATGATTAAACAATGAGAAATCTGGTGTAGATGTGAATACATGACTTCCAATAAATCTCTGCAGCACTAGCTCTCTGCTTATGTTTGTTAGTATGCCTCAAAATATATCTCTCTTACTCAGTCTCTCTCTCTCTCTCTTTCTCTGTGTTTATGTGTATGTGTGTGTGTGCGTGCACAGTGTGACACATGAGGTATTAGAGGTTTGCATGTGGTCAGTGTACATTGTAGTGCGTGCCGGTATGTCTTGTGTATATCATGGGTAAAGGGTGTATATCTATACGTATGTGTGTGTGCATGTGTTTGAGCACAAGGTGGGTAAGTGTTAATTGTTTAGTCATGAATGTATGAGTACCATTGTATGAGTACCAAGGTATGAAGTAAATGTTGTGTGTGTGATCTGTGGTGGGTATGTGTACATAATTTGTATGTAATTGTGTATCATTCCCTTTCTTTCTCTCATCTACATAAACTCGCAAGCTTGCTCCACCACAATTCTCTTTAACTTCAGCCTCCTTCACTTATTCGTGTTCCTCATGGTATATACTATGTATACACAGTATGCTACCACTTTCCTTTCACCGCGGCTTCCCGCAGGGCATCCATGCTGCCCCCTTTTCCACCATTCCTCCTCCTCTTCCACAACTCCTCGATTTTTGCCAATACAGATCTTGCAGAATTCTGCAAACACATTTTCATTTGCACGTACACAAACACCACAGATCAGTTTAATGGAGCCTGACATTTCAATACACCTGCTAAATGCTGCTACTCCCCCCCCCCCCCCCCCCAATCATATTTCTGTAATGAGGGCTGGTAATGAGGGGAAGCAGGTTGATCAAGTCCCTCTCTTCCATCCAAAGATGATGGAGTGAAGGATGCCAGCCATGCCAGGAAAAGAAGCCGGTTTAGGATCCATCAACAACATCAGCTGACGCGTCCCATGCCTTGATCTGATGGGCTAGGAGTGCCTCAGGGAAGTCTGTGATCCTCTCACCAGCTTGGTGAGCATCAACTCAGCATGCACACTTATCACTCATATACCTTCTCATATTTTTGTGTGATCTGCCCCTTTAACCAGAACTGGTGCAAGGAGGAAAATAGACCAGGAAGTGGCATGACTTTAATGATGACAAGAAAAGTAAACAATGATCACATCACCGGACTGAATATCATCCACAATGAAGCAAAATAAGGGCAAGTTTTCATAATGTCTACATTAGACAACAAAGCATACAGATTCAAATTTTGATTTCAGTCTCATTTATTTGATAAGAGTTGAACATGCTGTAAATTTTAACAGCATGTAAATTTTAACAACATGTAAATTTTAACAGCATGTAAATTAACCCGTTCCTTCCGCAATTTTCTGAGTGCATTTAATGCCCCCAAACGAGATTCTTTTCGCCCGTCGACAGAGAGGCACACAGGTTGGTAATCCAGCTGCGTGAAGGCAGTCAAGCGGTTCATTGTGTCCCCCTTTCTACGGTCAACTACATGTGCCCGTGAACAATGGAAATATCGATCGGGTGCGAGGTATGAATAGAGCGTGCGCTGATGAGCTCTCAGAATCTTTTGTTCTACACAAAACCAGATACCTGAATGAGGTGACTGGGGTCAGCGAACCCGCATTTCTAACTGATCTCAGCCTTGATCATTATGTACATGCTCGTACGAGTTTACAGCAGAACAAGCAAAAAACTAAATCAGGAAAAGGTACATAATACTGTAAAACCCTTTTTTTTTAAACAGCAGGAGAACAAATCCTGATAGAATAAACTCTGATCTTTTTATCAAACCCACTTTTCTGAGCATTTTAACACAAAGAAACATGAATTTAGGCCACTAAAGCAGGCACGCTTGTCTTCATTTTGGGAACCTGGTAAACCAGGTTCCCGTATATCAGTTGCTCCCACGGGAACCTGGTAAACCAGGTTCCCGTAAGGAACGGGTTAAAACAGCATGTGCTTAGTCCACAATCTATACCTGCATACTGGGTATATGTGTGGGGCATGGGAGCAGTTGGATATGTAGGGTGAGGAGATAGATAAAGAGAAGGAAAGAAGAACCAACATTTATTTCTATACTGTTTCACATATCTATACAAGGTATGTTAATTACATTTTATTCATCTACCTCATTCAAATATAATGGCAAATCAATTTCTTAAAGTTGCTTGTAGTAACCTTGATGTGGTGATTATCAACCACAGTATTCTATTATGGTGTTCAAATCAGCTTTGCACTATTGTACCGTAAGCCCAGTGGCTAGTATGAACAAATATAGAGAAAATGCATACTAACTGAACAGTGAAAATACTTGTTGAGAAGTCAAAGCTGATGAATTTATTCATGTCAAACTTGGTATTGATGAAAGACATTTTATGCAGCTGCCGGAGTACAGTGTAATTTTGTAGAAAATTAGATGCACATATTGCTGCACACTGCCACAGAAGCTGATGAATAGAGTATACTTTTGGAGCTCTAAAAAACATAAGCTTCAGAGATATCAAGGTCAAAATATTAGCCATGCCTCTAGCCCTGAATTTCTCTCTTGACATATATATCCCTCCCCCCCCCCTCTCTGAATCCATGCATGTCATTCAATGAGCACATTCTAATGATCCACAGAGGTATGGATGACTGTCTTATCTTGTTCATGCAAGCATAAGGAGAACAAGTCCGCCAGCACTGAAGGCCTGTGTGCATATTGGCTTTCCAATCCACACGGGCATCCCTTGCAAATTTTCTCAGAAACATGAGTACTGCATGTGGGCAGCAAACACGCGCACACGGCATTGTGCACAGAAAAGATCGAGGCTGCTTCTCCCTATGAATAAAACCCCCGGGGGAGGCATTCAGCCAACCTGCCGTCTGTCGTGTCGTGTCGAAGCCATTTCATTTTCTACCCATGGAACCTCGTGAATTCCAGGACACGAGAGACATAAATAAACATCGCAGAGTATCGCTACGTTGTACCATGGTCAAGCGCAAATGACGGTTTTGTGTGCCATGCTGCTAGCCTTCTATGACAGACAATTCAAATACTTCACAGTTGTGCTGCTTAATGAATGTACACCGGAGTGTGTTACACACCTATAAGTATCACATAAAAGCTGATGTATTAATTGTGTGTTTTTCATTCTCATTCGCTACAAAAAATTAAAAAGTCTCACATATATATAAAAAAACACAAAACAAACATGTGCTTTTGCACCTTACAAACATTACATTTATATGTCATGACCTGAAAATGTATGTTTCTGATCAAAGAATAGAGAAAATCAGTGACACCTGTAATTTCACCTTTTCATAGTTATACAGATTACAATGAAAACATTCCTATTCACAGCACCTCACAAAAGGAATCTGCTTCTGTGTAGACATTCAATGAAATACAAAGTCACATGCAAGAGTATTGACATCTGTGCTAGTATCAAATTTATCTTAAAAGGTCATAAATTAGCAGCACAATTGATGAAAACTAAGATTCAGGACCAACTATATAATGGGCAAACTCACATTCACAGGTATCCCATGATATCACATGGCCTTGGGTCTTTCCTCTCTGTTCCTTCCACTTCACTATTTACACATCTTACAAAGATAGCTACAACCACCATACTGACCACCGCAAGATCTCTGATGTGTGGTTCCACATTGTGAGTCAGTGAAATTTCTTCCTCGGCAAGTTCACCGGTCATCAATTTTAAACCTCATCACCCTTTATAGGACTCCATATATGGCAGAGGTCAAATTGCTGCATCACTGCAAGTCTTATGGTCACTTCTCACAGTACTTTTATCTTTTGACTGCATTGCAAATGCTTGCATACTGTACATACATAGCACAGCATTTTCTATCCTTCCAAGTTTATCTATCTACCCAATGAATATAACCGATATTATTTCCATGGATATATTTTCCCTCTTATCAAACAACATACAATACACTTGGGAATGTTATGCTTTACCGAGAAAAATACATACTCCAACCAAACATCTGCTAAAATTATGAGGTTATTGTATACAAGCCATTGTTCTCAAATGCACAGACAGAAATTACAATTGGAAGGGCCGAGGGAGGGGGCATAGAGGAAAGGAGTCATATAGCTTGATACAGGCAATGCCAAGAATGCGTCATTATACATGCCGCGAATAATTGGAGGAGAGCAAGTTCGTTGACCCCCATTTTCAACAGCTGAGCTGAGAGAAACTGCTCTGTGGGGAGGGTGGAGGCACTCAGGCTATTTGTACCAGACAAGACTCCTCCCCGCGGGAAGAGTAACTTGCCTGGCGGTAATTCTACTCCTAGATTAGCTGGAGCACTGCATTGATCCCCTGATGGAACAAAATTTTATCACGCGCACAAACCACTGTAAATCAAAGCTGAGTGCGCGACGAACAAACGCAAAAAACATTTCAAAATCACCTTCAGTTTGCATTCCTCCTTTCTACTCTTCTCCCTTAATCCTTCTCCCTTCCTCTTCAATAACTGGCTTCTTTTAACTATCTACAAATACACTGCCTTTATCATAAACAATAATTTAAGCTGTTTTCATGATGGCGGCAACAACAGGACCAAACATGTATTTTGCTATTGCCAGCTGTCAAACCACATAATGATACAAGTTTTAGAGCAATAAACAGTACAAGTACTTGACACCAAAATAAAATTACTATTTTCTACAGATTACTCTCAATCAAAAGTATCATTTTCATCGTCCATATGACATCTTGACGCGAGAAAGTGACAGCGATACACTTCCTTATGGTTACATCATACAAGATGAATACAATGAACATCACACAGGTGACTTGCCAGAAAGATTGACCAACTAAGCAATGAATCTACTGATTAATGAACCCAATACCTTTTCTTAAAAATGTCACGTACAGCACGGCAAGGTATACTGCTGGCAGGTATTAAAACTCCACGCTTTCACAATGCCAGAGCAATACTCCACAATTCACCTGGCACACTTTGCATGTGGTATGCCGTCTGCATGCTGCTCTTCTCTGATTTGCACACACTCCCTCCATACTACTGCCGCATTACTATCACCAGTCGCATTATTCAATGCCGCTGATGAGTCACTACCTGCACATAGAAATGGAATCGTGGCATTCTGATCTACCTAGGGACATTCCCTGAATCGCACTCAGGTTATGAGTTCAAGATTGAAATATTTGGTGTCATATTCTTTGAGTAATCGTGTTTCTTTTTGGTTGTATTTCTCTTGAATCTTGTCCATATGTTGCACCAATTGTACTGCTTTAGAGCTACATGTAAATGTCTATATGAATACCTGTGTGGTATACCAAAGACAATTAAGTCAATCTCTAAAGAAGCAGCATTTTGTTTTATTGTTATATATATTGCATATATTCAACTCCAGACATATATACTTCAACAATGATTACAAGGAAACTACAATTTATCTGGCAAAGCAGATGTACATTGCTAGGAATGCTTTATGATTTTATTGCACCTATTATGGTGGAAAATCTCGGTGCATCATCTGCTGTGTCTAGGGAACAATTTCTGCCATGTGCCAGACTGCTCTTCTTTCCAGCACCTGCTACATTGTAGCTCCTCATGAATTTGGATGGATGGCTATTAAACAATGCTGTCTGTGATCCCCTTTTATTTGTCATTTTGTTTGGTCTGGCTTTGGTTTGGTTTGGTTTGGTTTATGGGGGGGCCAGGGTAGGATATGAGGGATATTTGAACAATGCGCGCATTGCAAATAAAATTTGACGAACGGGAGATCTCTGTTACAGTGTGAACTCCTCCCCACCTCCATTAAGGACACACATCTCAGAACTCTTCATTACTGGCAGGCAGTATTCCACGGTCGCTTTGCATTCATGCACAGCATTGACGAAGCCTACACCCTGGGGAGATGGAGGCACCCCTGCACACCTCACAGGGGAAGGATAAACGAAGAGATGGTGACGACGACGACAATCAGTAACAATGGCTGACCTGCATTCCTCGTTTCTTATCGCGGTGCAGCATTCTGGCAGACAGGGGGACTACGACCGAATAGAACGTGTGTCATCATTGCCATGGCGACAACACACTCGCTTTCAAACAATGTACGCGGCACATAATGAAAGAAACAATATGGCGCTATCAATTTTGCTTTCACTTTTCTGTCATTATCCTCTCCTCCCTCTCTTTCTGTATAAATTCATCTATCTCTCAATATACCTATCTCTGTCTCCCTCCCACTCTCCAGTGAAAAATAATACAATCTATATTTGGGTAAATACCTGTGCATTCTTGTTTCCTTGATTGGATACTAAAGGCCGATTTAAAAAAAAAAATCTATATATATATATATATATATATATATATTTATCTCTATAGGACAAATATTTTTGAGCATTCTATAAAAAGAAATTAAAAAACTAATTTTCATGAAATTAATTTTACAACTATCAGAGAGATCATATGAAAGGTAGAAATATTAGCCTACTTGATAAAAACCATATTAAAACTAATCATACCTCAAAGCAGAGTATTTAAAGCAAACACACAAATGATGATAAAATCTAACACACACACACACACACACACACACACACACACACACACACACAAAGACTGGTTGATACATTTCTTACCGCTAAACAGCACAATCTACCCCTACCACACAGGAGCTATTTCAAACCATCACATCAAAACCACAAATGTTTCTATGAGCAATAAGGGAGACCTGTTGTATGTGTTAGCTAATTCTTAAACGCATTAGGGCTCCATCTTATTAAAAGATAAAAACATTTTGAATTTCCTTACCACACAGTCTGCCATAGACTTACAGTTGAAATAAACTATATAATATAATATATATTATAATCTATTTTAACTCTTCATGAAACAGGGCCCAGGGAGACTTTGATTATCCTCTTGTCAAGATATGAACAGATATTAGTTTTCAGGCAACCTCATGCAAATTGTGGCAGATTTGGTAGCTCTGCAAATGAAGGCCGTATTTCACAATTTATACATTTTTTAGAAGTAATTTCTGCTTCATGTTAATTGTATAAAGATTGTCACTAGGAAGAAAAATGTCATCAGTCTCTTAAGAAAGAGGGGTGTGAAATTCACTCTACGAATTGTGCAGAGAAGAATAAATGTTTTGTTGTTGTTGTTGTTGCTGTTGTTGCTGTTTTTAATCTTTGCTGGACGCAACACATACCATCACTCATGGGGTATAATTCAGTCATACAAAATTTGAACTACTCTCATCCCATCATTTTTGCCATTACCACAGATGAATATAATGTGCATTATAAAATTAAAGATATGTTCTCAAATTTTCCTGATCCACATGGGGGTAACAAAAGTATAAAATCCAATTGGTTACTTAGGTTCTGTCAGTGCTTGATGACAAGAATGAAAACATTGAGCTCTAGACATATTATCCAACCCAAATCCCCTCACCCCCATCTCAAAAAAAGTAAACAAACATGAAAATCCTTAGTACAGGAAAGCAGATAAATCAAATTTTCTTCAAGTTATTTTGCAATTTGCAGTCAGTACAGAGCATCAAATTACTTCTACATCAAACAGCCTCTCAGGGGATGACAACATATGAAAACAAGATCACGAATGGAAACTTTTTCAATTGGTTATGCGACATCAGACTTGGATGATATTTGCCTTCAGATCATCTAACCTGATGTTGTTATGAGATACCAGTTCATATGTTTGCAAAGATTCAAATGATTGAGCTTGATATCATGCACATCATCTTTCTCTCTGTCTTTTTATGTATTTATTTATTTTGTTAAGAAAAGCCAAATCATAACTCATTTCTTGTGTCCTATTTCTGGAATAAAAAAATTCACCCAAAGAAACTGAAAGAAAAAAAAAAAGTCTATCCCTTGATGCAGTTTCTCTCTGCTTGTGGGCATCTTTTGCTTCTACCATCGATGCATTTTAGTTGATGCCAAAATGTGAATCTATCATCATCCATCAACCCGTCTTCGTTTCGTGGGATTGGAGGGGATTGAACAGGGGAAAGACACTTTACCATGGGTATCATCGATTGAGGGTGAGCGGCCACTATTAATGGTCAGCTTACAGTTAAAAGTCTTTCCATTCCACCCAATTTTCTCTTTCTTGTAAAGCCTTCAATATATACTTTCACTAAGCCTGAAGTGAAGAAGTACATGGTTTTGCCAATGTATGTGAATGAACACAGATATCAGTTACAACACACCAATTTATTGACAAATTTACATTTTATACATATCTCTCTTAAACAAAAAATTTCGGCTGACAACCACAAAGCTTGCCACAGGCTTACATCTATGGTTTGCCCGACACAGAAACAAACTGGTGCATGAAAAGTCACTCCAATGGTGAAATGCTTTGGGTACATATACAGGTGCATGAAAATAAACAAAGTCCCTCCAAAGGAAGTTTGAATAAATTATTCATTCATTTCATATCCCATCAGATCACATCCTTTTATGCCTTTCTCTGAATTGCTTTCATATGAGTTTAATTCTTCTTGAGGTCAAATTAAAAGACAGAACAAAAAACTAACTACCAGTATTGGAAGTGAAATTAAGTGTATGCACTATCTCACAGCTTTCTACCAACTTACATAATACAAGATTGTGAAAGGTGATATTCTTAACATTAACTAAATACACATAGAACAAGTAATGCATTTTTAGCCCATCTATATAAAAGCAGAATGTGACTCCCTTGATCGCATCTATCCATCTGCGATATATATTCTCATTACATATATACATGCATGCTTTTCTTTTACATGTTGCTGTGTTACTTTGTTATTTTATGTAATCTCTCCCTCTCTCCCTCTCTACTATAACATGAACTATAAAGCATCAGGTTCCTTTTTTTTTTTTGTATCTCTCCATCTCCCTCTCTTTCTTTTTCCTGCTCTCATTTTTTATCTCTCACTCTACTCATCAATCTATATCTACCATGTAATTAATTTTGCTACAGTTTGTCATACCACCTTTTCATCTGTAACACTGATACCCAAGGCAAATTAAAATGATGCAATTAACTTATCTGTCTAATGAGGGTTTTTATAATCACTCCTGCAACACAGAGATGTGTGCTTTTCTAAAGGATTCATTTAACTACACTCTATGAGAGAGAGAGAGAAAAAAAAAAGCAATACTCCCCTGATGGTGGTGGACCAGGTTTACAGACCACTTTACCCCATTACACAGCACAAGGTAGTTCATGTGTTTTCTATTCTGCCTTTCAGCATTTTAAGTGGAATTACCATCTTTCCTCTTTTCTTTTGCATTAAAAAAAAGGAATTTTTTTCCCTATACAGTCAAGTGTCAGATTTATGACTCATTCTTTCAAGAGACCATTTCCTCTGCTGAAAAGTAGCATTTCCATAAAATGATGAATAAAGCACTTCCACCTTTGCCACAGGAAATTTTTTCAAGCCAGATGGCGAGCGAAATTGCTCCGGGTACTATCGCAGAAATTTGCACGTAACCGGAAACCTGGTAGAAGGAGAAAGCTTTGTGGAAGCTCCATGAATCTTCCATTGCAAGGGATGAAATAAATTCACCATAAAATAGTGGATTCAGGACTCTAAAACTGGCAATCTCATACCCCTTTTATAATGGGGGTTAGCTCGCTTCAGGTGCAGACCTTCAGAAGCGAGCTAAAGTCATGCGCAGTATAAAAAGGGTATTGGGTTGGGTCCTGTCTGCTACTTAAATATCACCAAACTATCAATGTCAGTCCAGGCATAAACATGAATATCAAGAATTGTTTACTCCAAACACATTTTATCCTTACAGTAAATGCAGCCATAATATATCCTTATTATAATCATCATTGCTATTTTTATCTTTATCATTTAATATCATCATCATCATCATCATCATTATCAATAATATAAGTGCTATCATCTGTATAATACAATTGACAGCTTAGTCAGTTTCTGGCACCATTCATAATGTTAAAGGAAACTGTGTAATTCACCACATGAAGTTCTATAGCTTACTTGCACCTTCATTGAAGAATGTTGCTACTTGATCTCCTTTAAACGTAATGAAAGCTAATATAATTGAAGACACACATGTGTAACCAATAGTACAGAGTAGATGCTGTCAAAAGTGTAAAAATCGATCTAATAAAAAAAAATAGTCTTTAAAGTTTATAAATTCTGCAGGGACAAGAGCCCTTTGAGGAAAGGAAGGGGGTAAAAGTACAGTTCTGTAGAAATACAACCAATTCACTCTTGTGCTTGCATTCATTTTACATGGGGCAAAAGTATTAGATGGTCCCACCAGAACAAAAATTTATTCTCCAAATTCTGATCACCACATAATGGATACTTCAAAGAGAATGAAAGTGGGCTCATGGGAAAGAGGGAGGAGAAAGGAGAGAGAGTGAGGGGGGAGGGGGGGGGAGAGAGACTGGCGATGGTATCAAGAACAAAAATGACTGCAAAGGAGAAGTCTAAGGAGGTTATCCTTTTGGAGCAGTGTTCCCAAGGTGATACCTGTTATCTCGCCTCCTCTCTTTCGCTCAACCAAACATCCTGCCACTACTGTACAATAGTCGGGACTGGCCTGCCTGGGCCAACGAATATGGGTCATGGTTACATTGAGGGGGGATGCCACAATACAGCCATGCTCTTAGACTTTAAATCCGACGGACTACATGTATATAAGAGCGAACTGAGGTCTTGACGTACAGGTATTATGACTGCCGCCCTCCGTCTTCCGGGTGCATTTCGTGAGAGTTCGATCCTAGGTCACGATTTGGGTAAAAATAGTGCATAATCATACAGGGGTTTTTTTCTTCTTGCGAAGCTTTTATGTGGTAATATGTGCTTGTAACTGTGAGTTGTTGTTCACAGACCACACACATGCAAGATATGAAAAAATGAGGTGGTTAGATTTTGAATGAAGAATATACTACACATCATTATTCATTCCTTGCCTCATATCAGGAGTTAGAAAGGGAGATTGTCTCAGATATATTGTTCACAAAGAGAAAAACTTACAATGTACCATTCCAGTTCTTGATAAGATTCTGATATGATTCAAGCAGGGAAAAATTTCTGTTATTGAAATTTGATAACAATCACAGTTGACCAACAATATTTAAAACAAAACAGTATCCACATATTATCATATTATCGTAAAAAATTGCGACACAAATTTATATTTTGTATAAATCTGATTTAAAACTACTCGTTCCTTGCTTGTACTTTGCTGTGGACATTTGATTTAATTTTACATAGAATTGAATGAGATATGATTGTGTGTCATATATAAGATTATACATATCAAAAATAATAAACAAGACTGCTTGGTGTACTGTCACTGCAAATCTGTGATATACTGGGATGTGGAATCACATAATTCCCCGTGCCACAAATGAGGTGTTTTTTCCATGGAGGCCATATTGGATGCTCAAATTCTACTTCTCCTTGTAAGGGGGTGGAGGAGCCTGGGCCTGTGCTTGGGGGCGTTCAAACAAGCTCCCTCTCAAGTTCCGCAGGGCGAGGATATTATGCAAGACAGCCCTTAATCCTTTATTTCCTTTGAGATGTCTCTCATAGTAGGAAGTTCATGGAGGTAAATGGGGGGGGGGGGGGGGGAGAGAACCGAAAAGGAAAGTCAGGATGCGGTGTGTTCCACAGCACACAAACGGCCTGCACGGTGGCATGATGGGAATTTTGCCATGGTTGTGACGATGGAACACACGCACTCTCTTTTCTATTCGTGTCACCAAGAATACCATGTGACAGGACAAAAACACAAATGTTAACTTTGATATCAAAGTCTGCCTAAGTGACCTTCTGAAGCAAAGTTTCGGGAAGTGCATGCACATGTAGAATTGGTTATTGTGCCCCCTTTCACAATAATATGATATAGATTCTATCAATGGGATACAACTGTCCACTTACTAGTACTATGTTGTACACGACATAAATAAATATGGCTATAATTTCAGTTTAAAAATATATACATTTAGAAAAAAAGTTAAAAGTAACAACTATAATGCTCCAATAATAATAATTACAGTTGGAACAGCATAAGCCACAAGGCATAGTGGAAGCAGAAATACATAGTATTTATTATTATAGTGATTATATTATTTTCCAGTACTGTGCACAAAGTCTGCCATTGTCAGCAATCAAGCCAAATAGCTAGTTTTGAAAGTAATTTCATGATTTTCAAAATCCACAATTCTGCATTTTTTTTTTCATTATCCATACAAATATCCAAAGGTATTGACATACAAACTTAATAATATCATGTGAGAATTTTTTGCTTTAATAGTATTCATAGCCGGCTTTTATTCAATACGTAACAGTAAAGGGTAATGCATTTTCCATCTGGTGGAAAAGATGAAAGTAAAATGCCTAAAACCATTTGACCAAAATTGTTATACTCTGGTAGAGGGCAAGATATAGGAAACCATATCTACATCCAATGTAGACCTGTAGTTTGTTTTTGTTATATATGACAGTCACTTGACCAAATGGACTGGGCAGATTCATGTAAAGCATATATGTAAATCAACACTTTCAGCTTTAATGGACAATAGGGGTGAAGCACAAGGAACAGCAGCACACACAACAAAATAAGAAAAAAAAAGTCAAGAATTTGATCATGCATTTTAGTACAGTTTTTGTGTACTGTAGGCTTCAGTGAGTGTGCACATGTAGAAAAACTTGCTTGTCCGTGATGATAAAATCTTGGTGGTTATGACCAGGCACTTTTGGTATTAAAATACGTTGATAAAATTGATAAAAGCAATTATCTTCAGAATAACCTTGTATACAGAAGACTCCATAGATGTTGAACTTTTTATGTATGTTGTGAATTTGTCATTTGCAGTATCATTGTGGGAACAAAATATCCAACTGGCATTATTTGACTCTTGTGGTCAATCACTGCCAGGGTACTTTTTTTTTTGTCGGAAATTTGGCACTGCACCCCTCCACATAATCAGGTTAATTAGGCTACTAATTCCAGTTCACAGGGACGTGGCACAGTAACTTTTGTTTGTACTTTTCAAGCAAATGCTACACCAAATGTGGTGCTTCGAATACTTCGTTGATGGGTTCATGCTGCACATTAAAGCTGATGTAGCGTCCATACTTGAAAGCTTTCAATTGGCTCCACAGTGTATAAATAGGCCTACGTGTACATCAATTATCAGGTAAAAACAAAGGGACCGAGTATCACAATTGAATTTGCTTTGTAGTTATGCCGTTCTGGTTCTCAAATAATAATAACTTTTGGACTGAGAGAACTACCAAAAAGTATACACAGCTGAAAACAACCAGCAACGGACACTAACGAGGGACAGGAATATAGGTAAAGGGGACAAGGTTTTGTTGGTGTACTTTCATTTCTTTTGCTTGCAGATCTCCCACTTCCGCAAAGTCATTACTTTGTTTTTTACAAATTACCCCATCTGTTGTTATTCTTCACATTTCACGTAACATCTGCTGTGTAACTGTCAAATGAGTATTAATGAACTGACTTTGCGCCATACAAAAGCTAAACAAATGTGCACTAAACCTAGCATATTGTTGCTGTAACACTGCTTGTAACTGTGAATACAAGCAAATGATCACTTTACTGTAAAGACAAATAAACAGAAGTTGTACAATTTTAAATTACTTGAATCTCAGATTATACATCCAAGAGCATTATCAGAAAGAAATTTTATATGGTAGAACAACATGGCAAACCACAAACATAAAGAATTAAACCACACAGATGCAATAAGCACATAATCCACACTGGTTATTATTCAGTAATCATTCCGTGACTGCCCTAACATCCTCTTCACGTAATTCTTCAATTCAATATACCTCAGGTCATAACATTGAAGTGATGTCTACCAAGCATTAAAATTTGTATTCATCAGTCTACGTACTACACACACACACACCAGACAGATGACTGCAGACTTTAATGAGAGGTTTAGGTGACGGAGGATCCTGCTGGACCGAGCCAGTTCCTGGGGATCTGCGGGGATGTGTTTCGGGGGAAGAAGAGGCAGAAGGGGGGGGGGGGGGGGGCCTCCCTCCCGCACACTTCGCCCGACAGGCCGCGGCCCGTTGAAAGATGCAATTTAACTGCCGAATGTATCTTTGTCAACTGTTTTGAGCAGATAATGATACAGACAAACACGCGGCAGTCTTAAATCATCCGACAGCACCCCTCCCTCTGCGATAGCCGACTGTCATCACAGCATCGCGGGTTCAAAGATGATAGCTAATTTTTGTTGTTGTATTCTCATTCTTTCTAAATATAGCCTTGCTCTTCTCTTTCTCTCTCTCCATCTCTGTCACTGACTCTCTATCTCTCTCTCACTCTCTCCTTCAAAAATACCTATGATGAAAAGATCTTGTGTGCAATAACTTCTCTCTGATTTGAAACATCACCAAAATTGGGCATATGTGTATCTTATCAAGAATGAACTATCACAGTCATTGGTGTCACAGTATTCATATTACAATACTTTCCAACCAATCATTTTATTATCATTGTGCACCGTTTACATGATGACTGAAACAATGATATTAAATATTAATACAATTCACAAAATTTGAAAATCTATGTTTCAGATATTCACAAAATGAATCATTTGGCACAAGCTGGTCAAGCTAATATTGCTTTATTTTTTTTTTGCGACACTTGCTATGTCAGAAAGGCAGGGTCTTGTAAGATGCTCAGAAAAAGAGGGTACCGGTATTAAACAGTCCTGGACTAACACCTGGGATCGATAGGACTGTCATGATCAATCATTTCAACCATCATCATAAATGGAAAGACTTGGACTGCTCACACATCCACAGTCATACTTCAACTTGTCGTAGAAGCTAGCAAAGTGTTGCTGAGCACATGCACCACCATGTACATTCACAACAAACACAACCACAGGGCAGTGATGTTGACAAACTTTTAACACTGTAGACAGTCCAAATGCCACTGGTCAAAAAGCTCTTGTACAGTGTACTTTTCATGAATATTCATCATACAGTGCCTGTTGGAGTCTATGCTATCAACTGAAAAGCATGCCCAGGTTATGCAAATGTAAGAAATGAAAATACAGGATGGGGGGGGGGGTGGAGACAAGGGGATGGGGTGGGCAGGAACAACTTGAGGATAGTGCCAAGATAAAGGATACTACCAATACATGTTTAAAAAGAAAAGAGTAAATCAGCGTTTTAAAAGGGGCGAGGAGTGACAGCATTTTAAAAATGTTGTAGTCACCCCTTTTCTTGCTGTATCTAGCACATCTAACTGTTGGATTCAGCTGGATAAAAGGGTGAATACAACATTTTGAAAACGCTGTCACTCCTCGCCCCTTTTAAATGTTGATTTACCCTTTTCTTTTTAAGAGTGTACCCCTTTCATACTGGTCACTCAGGGGATCCCCCAGGAGATTCAACAGGAAATCAAACAAAAAACTTTTTTTTCCTCTTTTTTTTTTTCCAAACTATAGAATGAGCTCCAGGTTGAATATTTCTCATCAGCTCTTCTGCAGTTGAAGTACACATTATGGTGCATGTGTGAAATGGTCCGTAAGACATAGTTGGTATGCTGATATTCGCTGCTCACCCAGGAGTTTGTAGTTAATCTATGATGCCTTTCACACTCACAGCACCATCCAGGATATCCCAGGGACATTCCAAAGTTTGCCAGGGACAGTTCAAGAGTAAAATTTCACAAAAGTCACCCCGCATCTTAACCAGGATTTCTTCGCTGAGACCTTTTGTAATTCAGAGATCTCTTGGGTGTCCCCAGGAGATATTGGGTGAAATTTGTTAAGCGTGAAAGGGGTATTAAGTAAAGAAACCCCAGAGAAAAGGGGCACACCTCCTGACAAAGCAACTTGACCTCTGTAGAGCAATGTACAGGGTTCTACATCATGTACGGCTTCACTGTGACATTTTCAAAGCATATTCAAATGGCAGAAACGTGTAACAGCATTTGAGATCAAGAGTCTCGACCACAAAACTGGATCAACGTCCTTTCAAATGACATTTTCAGCCAAGTGGGAGAAAAAATCAGCGGGGCATAGGATACAGCTCATACATGATGAGCAGCATGTACAATCATGAAAAGAATCAACAAGGTTATGTGATATGCTCTTGTCATCAGTCAATGCAACACATACTTGATCTAGACCTGATTAAGCTGTGCTCTCATCTTACGATCTTACTGCATCTGTTCCAGTCAGTTAGCTTCATCTGATAGTAAATAATTTACAGCCTTTCTGACTTGCAGCACATTGTGGAAATGAGCTTTTGATGTAACAAGACATCAGAGTGTGAATAATAACCAAAAATTCAAATAAGCTGATCAAACAGAGTACTGTAAAATATGATATTTTTGCGGCATGAACTTTTTTCGCGAATTGGAGCGGACGGCCTTTTTCACGGCATGAAATTGTTGCGAGTTGCCTCTAACAGTCAATTATAATGTAGACAAGAACTTTCTCATGCATTCTAATTTTACAAATCTTGGTTTGCACGAAATTTGTGAAATCAAAATATGCGCAAACATTCCTCATTTTACAGTATAGTATCATCCTAGAGAAATATCGTTGATACAAAACTCCACAGATGGGAGTAAAGTCATAAAGAGGAACTAACCTGTCAACAAATGATAATTGATCACAATAAAAACTGCAGTGCAGGTCAAATAATCAATTAATCCTCTTCAACCTTGCAAAAAAAAAAAGAAAAAAAGAAGAAGGAACTGCATAGCCATTATATTAGCAACTGCCTGCAAAGAAATATTAGTACTATGAGATATATTACATATATGTAATCAAATAAAACTATCAATAAAACTATTGTAGATGTCACTTCCATTACTTTAAAAAATGAGGATATCAGTGATATTTATCATAAACTAGAAATGTCGCTACAGCGACTGGTTATACCCCCGCCAAACAACATTTCATAAGCTTTGGTCAAAACAACATTTCACAAGCTTTGGTCAAAAAACTGAGGAAGTAGTTAAATCCGCAAGATCTTTCCTTGATCTTCTGCCATTAATATGCCGTTACCATGGCAACGTACTTTCGGGTACTGTCGAAAAATGCGTCTTGCACATCTACAACCAAAGGCACACATCTGTACCAAGTTTCATGGAAATTGGGCAAAAACTGAGGAAGTAGTTTGCAACACAAAATTTTCCATCATTTTAGCTCATAATATGTGAGCTGTTACCATGGCAACATACTTTTTGTCACTGTCAAGAAATGTGTCATGCTGACCTATATCCTAAGACACACATTCACTATGAATTCCATGAGAATTGGAAGAACACTGATGAAGCAGTTTTGCCATGAAGCATTTTGCCCTATATTTTACCAATAACATGCCGTTACCATGGCAACGCACTTTTTGCCACTGCGGAAATATGTGTCTTGCACATTAACATATTCAGATGAACATCTGTACCTAATTTCATAAAAATTGATCAAAAACTGTGGGAGGAGTTCGCGACGCAAGATTTGTACCCATTTTTGCCCAAAATATGCCGTTACCATGGCAACGTACTTTTGGGTACTGTCAAAAAATATGTCTTGCACATCTACAACCCAAGGCACACATCTGTGCCAAGTTTCATGGGAATCGGTTGAAAACTGAGGAAGCAGTTCGCGACGCAAGATTTGCAACGGACCGACCGCCCAACCGACCGCCCGACCGCCCGACCGTCCGCTGATTCCTATATACCCCCTTCAAACTTCGTTTGGCGGGGGTATAAAAACAGTACTGGTACTATTATCATCATCACTATCATCATCATTTTCATTATCCACCTTCAACAGTGTCATCATTGTCACCTTTATCATAATTCAACCAATTGAACATAAGTGAAGTGACATCACGTGACATTCAGTGGATACCTTGGGGGAAAAAAAAAACTGGAGCAACTTGATCATGTGACTTTTGGTGGCTAACTTCCCTTTAAAATTTGTCCTCCTGCCCAGCGTTTGGATATTCACAGCCATTTCCTTCCACATCCCTTTTATACTGTCAGACTCCTCTGACCACTTTCCTGTATCTGCTTCCTGTTATCGCAACTCGGCAGAGATCTCCAAAAATCACATGCTCCTTTTTTTTTGGGGGGGGGGGGGGGTAGGGTGGGTAGATGGGTGGTAATACATTGTGTGTGACTGCAAATCTCAGACCATCACCCAACAAAAAAAAAAAGAAGGAACTGCATAGCCATTATATTAGCAACTGCCTGCAAAGAAATACTATGAGATTCACTGTCATACTGATAGCAAAATGACAGTCGGAATTCACCTACACATGACCTTCTTAAGCTGTGGCTTTGGCAATGAAGGGTCTGGCTCAAAGATACAGAACAATCTGTGCATACAATTTGCATTATATGTGCTTTGCATCATCTGACCTATATACATACTCCATACTACAGCAAGGTTAAAAGGTACTATGCACCTGCTATTATAAATAACTATGTGGTTATTTTGGCACATAATATGAAAGACTGTTGCTTAAAGGGGAAGGCTAGTAACTGATCAGTGGGAATCAGTGGAAATGCTGGTTCCAATCCTTATGGGATTCATTCAAGAGTTCATTGTATATCTATTGTTGTGTGAAAATGATTTGCTTCAGAATGGTCTCATATTCAAGTAATGTGCAGTTTTATGCTTCCAGGTTAGCATCCCTGGTCAGTGACGGAGCATTAATTTGCACATTACTTGAATATGAGACCGTTCTGAAGCAAATCATTTTAGCACAACAATAGATATACAATGAACTCTTGAATAAATCCCATAAGGATTGGAACAATCATCTCCCAGCATTTCCACTGATTCCCACTGATCAGTTACTAGCCTTCCCCTTTAAAATCAATACCTTGGAAATATGGCAAATGTTCTATTCATCTTCATTATGAGTATAACTTTGACATGAGAGACTTGAGCAAAAAATATCATGCCAACAAGGAGACAATGACAAGGCTATTAGAACTTATAGCATTCTAAGCTACTTCAAAACAATAAAAATATTCCAAACTGATGGGTGAATAACCTAGTTCCATTCCCTCCTCTTTTTTTTTTGGACAAATACATAGAAAGTGCAGCACAAAAAGAGTTCTTTAAAGTGAAAAGATTAGCTTACATGGAGTGCTATCATATACTACTTGCAACAACAAAAAAAGAAGAAGAATATATCCATTTCAACTATCAACTTAAGCCCTGCCCCTAGAAGTGGGGAAAAACATGTCACTCAAGAACGGATGTTCTCTCAGCAACCAACCAACCATCAAATGGCTGGAGGTAGACGGCAGGTCTCTCTTTACATTATCGCTTAATGCTCCGAGGCTGTTATCAGCAGCCAGCAAATTGGATAATGATTTCTAACTAATGAAAGCTAGACGTTGTGCTCATGTGGCTTGCATGCATGAAGTTGACTAGCAAAGTTGGGTAGGAGGGGGAGAGGGAGAGTGTGGGCATAAACCTCTGTAGCTATACGTATCTGCTTTTAAAAATACCTCATCTCTTAAATATCAAGAAGGCGAGTTTCAATCTCGATTGTAATTTAGCATACAGCTGTAAGACAGGCTCTCCTGCCTTGCAAATTGAGGCTGCCAAAATTTGCTACCACTGGAAGACGAATGCATTTTATGGTCAGTTATTGTTGTGTACTGCCAAAAATGTATATGCATCTTGTATTGGGAGAAGGGTTTTGATGATATGACATCCCTGGGTTTCCCTATCCCCTTGCCACCCCCCCCCCCCCTCCCCCCCCCCCCCACACACACACACACATACACATACACATCAAAACAATATCTGTATACATGATTACTAGCCTTGGTCCAAGTTGAATACGGTTGCATTATCATTCAAAAGAAAACCACTAGAGAGTTGTTCTAGGTACAATGTATCAAGTAATATCACTTACAGATATTTTTTTTTTTTTTGGGGGGGGGGGGAGGTTGCAGGTCTATATTTTTAAATGATACAAGGTTTGGGTTTTCCTTTGTTGTGTCTTGTTTCATTTTTTTTTTTTTTTTTTTTGGTGGATGAGAATATCTACTGTACCTGCTATCAAAACAACTCTTTGGACAATGCCTCATGTAGACGCTACTCATTGCCAAGCATGAGAGACAAAAAAAAAAAAAAAATGAAATCAAACAAACAAAAGCCAAGAAGGAAGTTGTTTTTCTCATAAATCTATATACCGGTACATCATTAGTGGAGACCCACTCCCCTCCTTCCTCTTCTTTCCGCATCACAAGGGCTCTGTTCTAACAAGACAGATGAACTAGGAGGCTAATCTCACTTGTAAGGGGGGGGGGTGGGCTGATCAGCCATGCTGGGAAGATAATTCTGGCTCAATTAGTTTACAAGTAAACATGATTCTCCTTTGTTTTTTGCTTCTTCTTTTTTTCTTGCAATACCTACGATATAATCTACAATGCACACAGTGCCTACAATACCAGTTTCCTGCGCACTACCCTCATTTCTGAGAGAACTATCTTCCAACTAGAATTTGATGAGCAATTTCAGCTGATGAATAATATTTCAAATGGTATCCTATACATTTCTTTATGGAAGAAACTGCTACACAACAGAAAGTTTGTGTAGCAATGGCATAAAAAAAAAATGCTTGGCAAATTGTGATGCCATACCAGGAAAATCATTCCCTGTTTCTTTGTGAATGAAAGTTCCTTGTTAGCAGAGAAAATATTTACAAGGCAGGTACAATGTTGAGTCCTTAGTAGTATTACGGATGAAGGACCGACCTATGGGCATACAATGCACATGCACCTGTCAAACATTTTACAGGATAAAATTTATATCAAAACATTCTTTAATGTCATATCATGATATCAACTGGTATAATTCTGAAGTTGTACATACCCTGCTGTAGCCATCCCAAATACTTTGGAGAGTATACCATAATACCTACATCAAAGCATGGTGATCACTTTCATATAGGCCCACAATGTTCTTTACACACATACAAAGTTTTATAAAATTATGGTATATTATACTTCGGTTGCATAATGAACTATAACATACCGAAATTTCACCATAAACTTTCACTCCTGATCTTCCTTACAATCTTGCCAAAGTGTCATATATCTATGACTTATCCTGATTTACTACCTTTGTCTCTGAAATTCATATAAACCAAGACAAGTGATTTTTAAATTACTGTACTCATGGATAAACTTCAAACGAATATCTTACCAAATCAACACTGACCTTCCTACTGTTTTCTCCAAAATAGCATCACTTCATCATCCTGTCAACAGCCACATGCAAAGTTTGAACAGAATGTTTCAGATAATATCTCATTTATCCAACAATTACTGATAATTTAGAAAATGACCCTTAACATTTGACTTCTGACCTTTGACAGATTGTAAACAAAGTCTAATCACAGTACTGCCTTGGCGTAGTCTATTCTGGTGCCAAGCACAAGGCAACTCTTTTTTTTCAACTTCAACAGACAGAAAGATAAAAATTCTGAACAGAGAGACATCCTGACAGATCATACGTATCAGTGATGATTTTGTCAACCTTTGTGGAAACATTTTCGGAGATAACAGTGTATTATACTGATCAACAACAATATGAACAAATCCTAGTTTTGTTTTGTTTGTTGTTTGTGTCTGCAAAAAAAAAGGAACACACGCTACAGCAATCAAATTACACATCACACAAATTGGTATTTCAGTCACTTGCTTAAAGGGTGTGTACAGTTCTGGTCGAGGTGACGATTAAGCTTTTAACGTTTTGCGAGATATTCAGAAACCACTCTATGAGATGTCAAAGAGCATGCAGTTCTAAGGGGTATCAAAAGTTTATTCGATGGAAATCGGTTTTGAAATGGCTGAGATATGGGTCATTCCATGAAGTTGGGTACACAAAGTGTGACATGAGGCTCAAAATTTCAAAACTAATGCAGAGCTTAGTTATTGTCATCTCAAGAAACATAGATACATGGAGTATATCAAACAAACTATTAGAAGTTTGAATCTTGCAGCATAGCCACTACACATCATCACACATTCAAGATAACGCCCACTTGTTTCACATGTAACAGGGACACCAACCTTCCAATTTGATCTGAAGAAAATCTGCTTTTTCTCTTAGTTTGCCACAAGATATTTATAAATCAAGAAATATTTGGAAAGTATGTTGTGACTCTTTCCACACCAGCAACAGCAAAAAATACCAATCGAAAGTTAAAAATTTTAAAAATCCTACAACATTTTCTTATTAGAAAGGTCTGCAGACAGTTTTAGGGGTCAATTTTGAAATTCAATCTTAATGTAAATATATCTTTGAAATGCTGCACAACTAATACTGGAAACAGGGTGAAGTATAAGAGGACATGCTAATGCCTAAATAAGATCAGAAAGTGAAAAGGTTAACAAATACAAAAAGACTCTATTTTCCCAAAACCTTGTTTGAGGTTTCACATGTAACGATTACACAAAGATTCCGGTGTCCTGTTACATGTGAAACACTGAAACATAGTCCTTTTTGTTAATATTCTTTGAAATGAAGCATGAATAATAGAGGAAATATGGTGAGCCATAGGGGGACATGCTAATGTTTATAAGATCAGAAAATAAATATGCAAAATGACATACAAAAATGACTACTTTGCCCAAAACTTCATTTACGGTTTCACATGTAACAATTACACAGATTTTCTGGTGTCCTGTTACATGTGAAACACTAAAATAGTGTCCTATTTGTTAATATTCTTTTAAATGTAGCATGAATAATAAAGGAAATAGAGTGAAGCATAAGAGGACAGGTTGATGTTTAAATAAGATCGGAGAGTAAAGATGCGGACATACAGAAAATGACTATTTGCCCAAACTTCATTTTAAGGTTTCACAGGTAACAATTACACAGAGATTATGGTGTCCTGTTACATGTGAAACAATAAATTTGTCTTTCGATTTATAAGACTTTCAACATTTTTAAATTTCAAGTAATGACTGAGAATAATTATATAAAGACATATATAAGAATTTTATTCTTATAATTATAATGTATTTGTCCCAAAGTTTATTTGGTGGTTTCACATGTAACAAAGACACCAAGATACCGGTGTCCCGTTACATGTGAAACACTAAAATAGTGTCCTATTTGTTAATATTCTTTTAAATGTAGCATGAATAATAAAGGAAATAGATTGAAGCATAAGAGGACAGGTTAATGTTTAAATAAGATCGGAGAGTAAAGATGCGGACACATATACAAAATGACTATTTGCCCAAACTTCATTTTAAGGTTTCACAGGTAACAATTACACAAAGATTCTGGTGTCCTGTTACATGTGAAACAATAAATTTGTCTTTCGATTTATCAGACTTTCAACATTTTTAAATTTCAAGTAATGACTGAGAATAATTATATAAAGATATATATAAGAATTTTATTCTTAATTATTATAATGTATTTGTCCCAAAGTTTATTTGGTGGTTTCACATGTAACAAAGACACCAAGATACCGGCGTCCTGTTACACGTGAAACATCAAATTGCTAGTTTTACTCAAATAATGCATGTATCTCATTATTTTTGTTTGATTTTCTTCAAGAACAGCTTTTAATTGAACAAAAATAAGCAATCACATGGACAATTTTAATTAATTACAATCGTTTACCCTTCTTTGAAAGATTATCTTTCCTCCTACACAATGTACAGATTACAGAAAACTTGATGCATGTAGTCTGGGTAGGCTCAAATTTAATGTGCATGCCTATCACAATGACATATTGAACGACAGAATTATAATTTTATTCATTAATTCGAAATGAAATTCCCAATATCTTCAGATTTTGTTACAACTCATATTCACATTTTCTTGCATGTTACCTTACTAATATTTTTGGCACTCCAGTTCTTGTATTGGTTTATCAATGCGTTTTCAAGTTACAGTGACTGTTATATTTACATCCATATTCTTGCATGTACATTATATTGATACTATTTTATTACAATACTTTTAATTTTAGGCACATAGTGCCTGCATTTTGCTTTTGTTCAAGTTTTGAAGTTATTACAGGAATTCTAACTTTGAATTTCTTTGCCATCACCGTTGTGATGAACACTACATTTTTTAATCCAGGGGAATCTTGTTATAAAGAACAGTAGAACACTGATCTGATGAACTCCACTACTACAATGTAATCTTTCTTGTCCCACTTCTTTGTATTCTTTTGTGTTACTAGTAGAACATATTTACAATATAACACACTAATTTATATGGTCTTAAGGACCTCACTATAATGAAGTTCCCTATACTCATAATACTTATGTATTATAGCCCTGATACTATCAAGGTTTCAATACAGCAATCTAACTTTGATGGTCCCAAGAAATTTAAGAATCTTGTTCTCGGTTCCCCTGTATTGTTAACTTGTGTCATTCTATTTAGTATTAAAGTAATGTCACATAAAAACTTGATTTCTGATTAGCATACAAATATCAATTCTATTAAATGAATTAAAAATTAAGTTCGTAAACCATGAATTATTACAATATCTTGTTGATTTAAGATTTTCCTGTTTCTCATGAGTTGTCAACAGTTTTTTATATGAGCATGTGTGTTTGTTTTTCAATCAATGTTTTGATTCAGAATTCAAACTTCATTTTTCACATGAAAAATTCCAAATAACCCATACTTTCATTTGCATTTTGTTCTAGTTGAGGCCACATGCTACTAGCTCCTCAGCTGATGACTGCAGCGCAGTCCTGCACGTCTACACTAGTGCTGTAGTAAAAAGGTTAACAAAGCAGTAACCAAACGGTCTTTGGTCAAAATGGTTTGGGTTTGGATAACTGTTTTGATTCTCATTATGTTCTGAAAATATTATTACAAATAGAATTACGAGTAAAATTATCACTATAAATATTACCTGCAAAATAATGAAGGAATATGTACAACCTGTATAAAAATTTGTACATTATATGACCGAAACACAACCATATTTTTGAAGTAGGTTAACTGGGTTTTAAAATAACCGAATACTACAGCACTAAGACTCTACACTGAATGATGTGCAGGAGATCCTGGCCAGTAGTGCCTCATAACATAAAAGGATCGAAACAGCTTAGGCATTTGCTAATTTAAATATCTTTCATGGGAAGAATGAAAAAAGGCAAACATACAATGGAATGAGATACGGAAGGTGACTTTTCACCATTAAACATTGTATTTTATTCCTTACATATACTCTTCCAATAAAACATTTTAGAAAATTTGAAGAATGCTAAAGCTGTCCTGAGGCTGTTTTAATTCACATATACATGTTCCTGTTCTAAAATGCAGCATCCTGTCCTACTAATCCTATTCTTCAAGATTGATGAATGTGTCGATTCTAGTTGCCAGTGAACGAAAAGTGTTTTCTTCAAATCCAAGATGTCTTGAGGACACAGGAATTGGTGGAGAGGGGAAGATGGCAAAGATCCCAGTTCTCCGAATCCAGTCTTGCTCCGGTTTGTCTGGCCAAGAGTACTTGTTATCACCCTTATTGAGTAAGAAGTTGATATGTGCATCTTCTCCTTTCAGCTCCAGGACTTCTCCGACCCACCACGTCTTACCATATACAACGGCAACAAAATCCCCAGTTTGAAGGTCCTGAGTTTGGCGATAAGCTGTATATATGAATAAAGATAAAATATCTAAAATTATAAAGTAACAATGCTTTTGCAAAATAGAAGAAAACTGTCACCAATAGACAATTCTCAGATAACCAGTACTGCACGTAACATAATCAGTAAAAGGATCTCCAGTGATCTTTAATATGAATATTACACAAAGAAGACATACATCCTCCTGCATTCAGACATAGTTATTCTGAAAGAGAATTTTGATCCACAGAAAAACTCATTTGAACAGAATTGAACTGGTATGTCTCTCCATAAATCTTGTAACAGCCTCCCTAAATATGCATAAATATATAAGTGGAGGTGTGATTAACTTGTTGGGAAAAAAATATCCCTTCACATGTACATAATATATTGCATGTGCAATTGGGTATATTAACTTTAAACATAAATAACAGACATTTTGGGACTGGAATTGGGTGCAGGTGAGCATGTGTCCCACGTGTGTGTTCATGCTGACTCCATGCTGTAAGTGCACGTGGATACATACGCATTGCAGTGGGTGAGGTCACTGAGGTGTTTAAGTGCACATCAGTATTTTGGTGTGGGTGGACTTAAGCGTTAAAAATGGGGACATTTGCAGGTGTGTGTTCATTTGTGAGGTATGTATAAATGTGTGTGTGTGCGCATGCGCATGTGTTTGGGTTCATGCTGGTGGGGTTCCAATCCATGTGCGCTATGATTGTTAAAACCTAAATTGCCAAGAACATCAATACATGTGCAGGGACCAATTTCAATGATTAGAACAAGTAAAATCTTAAGTACATTTGTTAACATTATACCACTTGCCATTTTTTTCCTTTGTATATCAGAAAATTTGAAATGATTTCTATGCTTCAGTGCATGATAGTAAATTATTTGAATCTTGAATTGAACTTTGAAAGTTGAGATGTAAAAAATAATTTTTACAAACCTGTAACATGAACCCGAGTGCCAGAAGTAGATGGCGAGTGAGAAGTAGGGAGTTCCATGTGAAACTGTGTGTCACACGTTGACGAGTGAGAGGTTTGGTCTTCAACATGAAGCTCAGTACCAGTAGACAGCAAGTTAGAAGTTGGGACTTCAACGGGAAGCTGTCTGTCAGACGTAGAAGGCGGGTGGGAAGTTGGAACACCTATGACCACGTTATCTGTGAGAGTTGAAGATTATACATAAAAAAGACCTTAATGGTAGACAATGACTTTTGCATGAAATTTGTCAGAATTAGTGGGAACACTACAGTATTCAAGCAGACAATATTATGAAACCTCTGTGCAACTTTATTTATGGAGTTAAGTTGAAAACTATGATTCAAATTATTTTGGTATATTTATTATAAGGCCTTACATTTATTCTAGACTTAGTCTACCTTTTACAGACCTGTTTGATGGATTGATCATGTTCATGGTATATTTTATCACTAAAAATACAGCAAAAAGAAATAAGTGAATTCTTTACTATGACATTCGTATACCTACTGACATTATTATTTGGATTTTAAGTATTATATTACAGTCCCCGAACGGTAAATGCACTGTTGTTGCTTGAATGCCGACTACACTACAACTGTTATCTTTTGAATTCTACACAACTTTTGATTTCGAAATTTCACAGATATTGCCCAAATACTAATATCTTTGGTTTCAAACAATGATTGGGGCATTTTGTGGGCTCTGCAAAAGGCATTGGCTACCTTAAATGTTTCATCTGAGGGACAAATAAACTGTTTTTCATATCGCCAAAATTAACTCCCTAATATAAAAAAGGGTTGAAGAAAACATAAAAAGCGATATTACTGATTTGTACAAACCGGTAACATGCAGTTGTTTCACAGGTGAAGAGGAAGGGGAGGATTCGCTTTCCCAGTAATCATCTGCATCAGTCATGGAAGACGGGCCGTCAGCATCCAAGTCATCATCTGCAACAGTCATGGAAGACGGGTCTTCAGTATCACCTGTATCTGTAAAGAACACCTCACACTTACACAATTTTGCTGTTGTACCACTCTGTAACGAACAAAAACATTGGTCTATCCAAAGAAAAATATGTACAGATAGTGCGCACATATTTAACTCTGTAGTATAGAACAACATTTGGTCATCGTGGCAGCGTATGGCAAGACAATGGTGTAATGTGCAGCAGCAATTCATGAGTTATAAGTTTAAGAACATCTTTCAAAAACCCTGGACTTACAGAAATATGTTAAAGGCATTGGTTAACAATGAATCCAGTTGAAAAAAATCTGAGCTACATGGTCCCACGTGCTACTAGTAAATCTGATATAGTGTAGAAATGAAGCCCTGCAAAAATTGCTGTGAAAATGATAATTTAAATACTACTGCAAAAATGTAAATTTGCAATGACTGTTTTACGATGCTCAAATTTCCCCATTGGCTATAGTGTTGAATAAACTGTTACTGAAATGGTTCATTCTTTATTCATAGAAATCTGGATAGTGAAGGCAGGATTTTCAAAACTTTTATATTCTTGGCCGTTAATTCATCCACTTGAACATTGTTACACTGCTTAGACATCGCAGTTGTACAATTTTTTAAATCGACCCACAATATTAACCACTGACTTTAAAACAACCAATGAATAAGATGGGTCTGTTTGAAAACTTTCTGCTTGGATCACAAATAACTAGCATTAGTCAATAATACTAAATGAATATATATATTGGCAACCTTCTAGGTAAATATTAAGGTTAATTTAGTTCTTACCATGAGATGTCTCAATCGTAGCAGCAAACAGCTTTTCACTTTTCCAGTCATCTACAGTCCCTCTGCTGTCACACTGCTGATTCCCGAGAACACAGCCTTTACAGAAACAAGACAGGTTCCTTGTCCACAGCCGTCCACTGCTTTCACCCTTTACACAGTGCAGTTGCCTGGTGCCCTTGATGGTCTGGACGTCCTTGTGATCTCTGTTGTGATTCATTTCCTCTACGAAGAACACTTTCCGTTGAAAGTGGAGACATTCGGCTTGGCTTGGTTGTATTGTCAATTCATCTTGGCAGAACTCATATACATCTTTTGCATTGTTCATTACTTTACGCCCAGAACTAATAGCTAATGAAGCTTGTCGTTTCACAACAGCCGTTTCCCCATCGCTCGGACCTTTGCCGTGTCTGGCACCAAAATAGTGATGCTCTACTGGAACTTGGTAATGTTGCTGTGCAAGAGCAATGTCCTTGAATGGTCCTCTACTTTTGTATTGGGCTGCACATTGATCTGTAAATCTGATGATCTTGTCAATTTCCATGTTTTGCCGGAGATGCTGTACTGCCTGTGACATGAACTGGTGCACTGCATGATATGTATGTCGATTATCGCCTGTTATAAAGACGAGTGACTCCTGCATTGTCTCATCACATGTTGGACATCTGTGATAGCAAACAATAGGGTGGATTGTGACGTTTGTGTGATACCAATGTGCGCTTTGTATTTCGTCTTGGTACTTGCATACAAAGTTCTCTGCAAAGTCCAAGACCATGACGACCCAGTTGTTTGGCATGTCCTTGGTAAGTGTAGCAAACTGCTGAGATTGCCAAGACGCACTATGCAGATGCTTACTGATAGTGACCGTCTCCCCTTCAAGTTCCTCCAGACATTGAGACACTGTCCCGTCGTTGGTGACAATCTGTTGCTTGGTGATCGTCTTCCCATTCTCGTCCACTCTGACCCGAATCCATTTCTTCCATGTCATATGCTTAGGGCCGTGTTTTTCCACCAGCGGTCTCAGGTAAGATCTCAACAATTTGGGACCACATTCTTTGCATTTCCTCTCGGAGCAATGTCGCATGTACGTCTTCGCTCCTTCAGACTTGGGACACATTGTGACGCGATTCACCGAGTGAACGCCATCAAAGAAGGACTTCATTCCGTAACTGTGTGCTAAATTATTAATTGCTGTTGCCTTCAACTCAATATTTGTGCAGTATTCGCACAAACATGCCCTGAATTTGATTGATCCTTGGAGCTTTACATGATGTGGCCGGAGGCTGTAGAATGTTTTTGCACCTACTTTCATGTCTGGATTCTGTGATTTGAACTTCAAGAACAAAGCTGCCACTGACTGTTGAAGATATCGAATATTTTTCATGGTCTTCATGGATACCATTTTCTTATCAGGCAGGTCGATGGCTGATTCTTCGTAGAACGAGATGACTGCACTTGCTACCTCTGGGGACAGCTTTCTCTTGTCGTGCATTTGCTTCTTCTTGCTTGCCGAGGAGATGATCTTGCGGCCCATCTGCAAGAGAGCCGATCCTTTTTTCTGAAGTCGGTACTTGCTCAAGATCTTTAGTGATGCAGCAATATTCCTTCTTTTTTCTAGGTCTTTCTTCTTCTTGCTCCTCTTTAGTCTGCCCATTTCCTCACTAATGCTTGATGTCAGGAGATTTTGGACTTCATGATGGGCATCCTCAAGGCCAGTGTGCATTCCTCTCTTCTTCAGTGCTGCACGCTTTTTAGGAGAGGACTTCTGAAATAGATCAATCATCGTAGAAACACACTTTTCTCGGTCTTGTGGCATAGCTGCTCTTACTCTCTGTAAACTCTTTCTTCTGGCCGAAGAACTTCTAACGTCACATCCTGCAGATGACAGTTTCTTGCGAGTGACTTCCAACTCCGCGTGTTTCTGATCGAGTGCCTCTGCAATTTCTTTCAAACGTTCCTCTTCTTTCTTTAGCTCTGCTTCTCGAGCCTTGAGCTTCTGCGCTTCAATCCACACCTGCTTTTCTTTTTCTTTTTTCTGCTTGTATTTCTCTCGTCGCATTGCGTTGCATTGCTCATGTTCTTCTTTTGACATTGCTGCTCGTCTCTCTCGCTTCTTTCTTGCCTGTGCTTGTAATTTTTCTTTTTGCCTTTTGTCTTGAGCTCTGGTGCTAGGTGTTTGTTTCATTTTGTTTGATTGAAGCCGTAGTTGCTCCTCCTTTTTCTTTGCTCTCATTTTCCTCATTCGCAGAGCTGCAGTCGCATTACACCGCTTCTTTTGTTCTAGGAACTTTTCAGACTTTTCCTTCTCTTCAGTGGAGATATTTCTCTTCTTTAAGGTGGACTCCGCTAGGGACATTTCGATCCTCTGTAACTTGTTATATTCCGCAGCTTTTTTCAACAATTTTGTGTATTCTTGTGGGTTGTTGGCCTTCAACTTATGTCGCCACTTTGTTGTTCGGGAAGCAGCTTCATTACTGTTTACTAACTTTACTGCTGACTGTTTTTTTGAGGGCTTCCGGGCCTCCGAATCAATACTACATCGCAACCGAAGATGGAAAGGCTTTTTCTTAGCCATGTCTATCGGTGTTTAACCAGCCTGAACTTGAAGTAATCATCAGTTGGAAGGAGGGGGGGGGGGCTGTAGGGGGGAAAAGACAACATTAAAATTAAAATAAAATTAAAACTGAAATGTAGTTCAAATATGATTTGTAGATTACAATATATATTCATTATAAATATGCATCAAAACATCAAGTGAACTAGCTGCACTCACCCAGAAGTTATAGCACATGGGAATCTATGCACGGCTTTGCATGGCATATACATTGTATATAGTAAGATTCCAGCATGCCATAAATTCCGGGTCAGCGCAGTGCTATCAAGAATTGACATAGTTTGGTGAGTAGTAATAATCTAGCCATTTTGCCACCTAACTTGGTTAAAAATTGAATTAAAGGCATAATGAAGTACTGGTTCTTCCTGAAAATTTGCTGGCTTGTGTTTCAGTCTATTAGTATTTCATTTAAGAGAAATCTTCGTTTTAAATATGCCATAATTTTTTTCATTGGGCCCCACAAAAAATTTCAGAATCCTCAATTTAACAAAGAAACACTGAATAATTTATTTAAGATACAGTTAAAACGTGTAAAAACTTCCTTGCAACTGTGCAATCAACATACAAAATACAGTGGAAACTCAGTATAACGAGATCCTTTGGACCAAGAAAAGTTGTTCTTTATATCAGATATTTTGTTATAAAAAATATCAGTAGTCAATAAACAATACAAAACAAAGGAAATAAATTTGTTGGGACCGGAAAAATTAGTTTGCTATATCAGATCTCTTTATATCGAGTTTCCATTGTACCTCAAATTTATATCGGGTTGTATATTAATGGCATTATTTGAATGTATTTTGAAGGGTGCCCTCTGCGATTAAATGGTCATTTTTAAACTTAGAAACACTAGCGAAGTAAACTTCATGTGCAAATTTTGCCGTTTGTAAGATAGACAGAGACTAGTGTCATTAGTAGTAACTTGTATGGTTGAGGGCCCCTAGTTTCGGTAAACTAGCGATTGTCAGCCTCCTTAGTGAAATATTTTATTTTTTAAATGACCTAAAATTTAGCTCAGAATGTGCTATAAATCCTGCATATTGACATCGTGTTGTCACACTCTCGATGAGGTCATCCCATACGGAAATATCGTCGAGAATAGCGTGCGACGTTCTTCTGCATGCGCCTGTCCTTGTGGAACCTTGTTCTCAGCAAACTATCTCGCCAATAAATTACGTTTGGTTTATGTGGTGATGTCTGATTAAAAGCAGTAACAAATTATTTTATTTTCTAAATGACCTAAAATTTAGCTCAGAATGTGCTATAAATCCTGCATATTGACATCGTGTTGTCACACTCTCGATGAGGTCATCCCATACGGAAATATCGTCGAGAATAGCGTGCGACGTTCTTCTGCATGCGCCTGTCCTTGTGGAACCTTGTTCTCAGCAAACTATCTCACCAATAAATTACGTTTGGTTTATGTGGTGATGTCTGATTAAAACTGTTGAAATGAAAGCAGCATCGGAATCGGCAGAATTTCAGCCTCATAATGTGAGTAGGTCTACAAAATAACTAATTTAGCATGATTTTTTGGAGGGGGGGGGGCATAACTCAATAAGGAAGTCTTATACTACAGCAAGAGGTCATACTAGTCTAGACTCGATACTACTAAAGGGCGCTGATGTCGTCGTTTACCACCAGACTTCCATGTAATCAACTACATGTATTTACTTACATAAAAAGACACGAGTGGGACTAAAGATGCAATATCATTACGAATTACTTTACTCGCGCCGATTGTGTTTTATTTTTTAATGAAATATTCTTCGAGGCTCTGCCCACACAATTTCGTTAACTGTGGCTATAATCTACGAAATATCGATCATAAAGTGTAATATAAGTACGATACGATCATGTCAGAACATGAGAAAGATAGCTAGCCTACCTTGTCAAAAGCGACACGTCGTTTCCATCGTAACAGCGGCCCACGAAACACAAAAGCGGCTTGAGCTGTTCTAACCGGTCGTCTGCAAGCCAATCGCACTCGTCACATTCAAGTCGCATCATCCGGAAACCCGGGCAATGTGATGTCAACTCGTGAGCGTACGTCATTTGCCGAATGGATCGTGGAGAATTGTTCCCATCGTAACTTTTTCCACGGACACGAAGAAAATATACAAGCACCTTATTCCTCCGTATTTTCCAAAAGCAGTCAAACGCGATTGTTTCTTTTCACAGTTTTAAAGATCCATTGACAACAAACATATATAAGACATTTCTTGCCATGTTTCTCTCGTATTTCTGCAGTTTTCCACTCGCAAATATTTAATCCTCGTTACCATTTCGCGGACGCGAAATGTTACGATAGTAACATGATCTCATACGAGGTAATTTTCCAAGAAAAACCTCTTCATTGGGGAATTGTCTATTAGTGCCGACTATGAGAGTTAATAATGTGAATAAATACACAACTCATTTTTCTTTACTGTAAATTGTATTTATTTAATATTCAAACAACACAAACAATGTTTTGATGTCACAAAAGAAACACAAAAATTACAAAAAAATAACATTTTTAATCATCAAAAAACGGGATTTTCATAAAGTCTCAACTATGCCCTTTTGATAATATATTCTATCACTCCTCATTAATCAGACAATGTGGATATTAGATTAAAATAACTTTTGTTGGGACTCTGAAAACAGATACATAACATGATGAACAGTACTGCCCATTGTGTACCCAACTTCATGGAATGACCCATATCCAGAAACAAGGTGAAGCAAAGAGATCCTAATAAAGTTGTGGCATGTCGCCTTTTATTATTAGCACTTTATTGGATATCTCAGCCATTTAAAAACCAATTTTCATTAAACAAACGTTGAATCCTTTTTTAAATTACATGCTCTTTCATATTTCATAAGAGGCTTTTCATTATCTCACTTAGGAATGTTCAAAACATGAATCCCCACCTCAACCAGTACTGTACAGTCCCTTTAACAGCAATCCGCATCTTGGCAAATATCATATAGACTCCAGCCACTTGATGTCATCTGAAAAAGCAGCAACTGTCAAAACCTGACTGAAGAAATCAGTGCATTATTTCAAGTGCAATATCATTTCTCTCTTTGTTTTCTATTTTGTTTTTGTTTTTTGTTTTTTTGTCAAGAGTAGAACAGCCACTAGCCAACCTTGAGGGACGGCAAGCTGTAAAGAGTATACCTGCATATTTTTGGATGACTGGAAGTAAGTGGTAAAATGGCCACACAATATGTGCTCTTTAGGAGACTCCAGTATCAGATAACAACTCTCTGTACCTTCTCAATCCTACAATGCATGGCCCCTTCCTTATATACACATATACTATATGTCTCAAATTTTCAAAGTATTGAAATGGAAAAAAGAACAACTAAAAGATTCCAGTTTTGTGGATGTACAAAAAGCAAATTGCGAAAAAGCAAAGTAATATTGGATGATGGAACTGTACTTTCTACTCTTAATGGAATGGAATTTGAATGGCATTACCAATCTGGTATAGAACAGAAAGGAAGTCAGGAATTTGAAGATTTGTGGGGAAGATGAAGATATATTTGTGTACTGTATTGCACGACCTATTGTATGTCATTCCCCATCTAGTTTTGTGATTGCACTTCCCCCAATGAGAAACATCAAGAAATGTAATAAAAAGTGAGAACAATTTATTTATATGAGCCACTGTTAATGAATATTGATGCCAGATTACAACCAACAAATCTTTAAAAAGAAAAAAAGAAGGTGGAAAAGATAGAGAGAGCTTTAGTCTATGGAAATTAATACATCAAACCCATTAGTATAAAGATTTTCAAATATATATATATATATATATATATATATATGCAAACTTGGCACACATATTCCCTTGCATCTTATTGTACCACAAACCATAAATTCTCAATGAGCAGGTGCTATTTGAAGCTACAGTAGTTCACATCCCTTCCAGTGCAGCTGGTACCTGGAGCAAGGGATAGGGGAGACCCAGATCAGATGTCGAATATTCATCACTTTCCCCCCCCCCCCCTCTTTTTTTTTTTAAGATGAGGAATTTTAGAGTCCTTGGAGATTGGGTTTTCTGAGCCCTATACCCTGGGATGGAGATATGAGAAGTTGATTATGCGGGCCTGAACTTGAGATTCTCCTCCCTGATTCGCTTCGCTGGGTGGAAACCTTTAACCCTCCCTGACCCATTACCTCAATATGCCATAGACATTGCATACACACGGTTTGCTCGTGGCAACCAACTAGGTAAAGTACAACTCTTTCAGCACAACTCCCAAACCCAGAATCTCTTTCAAAACTTCCCCCTTCCTTCGCACTTTATTTCCATTTCAATCGGCAGAATCTTGGGGATTTTTTTTTCTTCTTCTTTTTCCCTCCTCCATCAACGGAAATGAGATTTGGGAGGGGAGGGGGCAAAGGTGGGGGTGTTGTGGGGGGGGGGGGAGGGGTAAATGCCACCAGGTCCTAATTTCTGCACCATCTCTGTAGCAATGTGCACATGTCTCAGCCCTTTCACCACTCTGCAAAAACACTTTGAAATGCGCCTTCACACATGGAGAACATCTGTAGGTCACAAAGTTTTACCGTCTGGGCTTTCACCCTCCTCAGGCGAATATCCTATCCACTAAAACTCTGAAAACGAATGCCAATTTGAAATTGCTTATTTCTCTCTCCCACAACCCCACCCCAAATGGAACCCCTCCTCCCAAACACACACACACACACACACACAAATTATCCCACAAGGAATTATTCAGGTAGGACCACGCTCTTATGCTGATTAAACTGATTGGGCAACAAGAAAATTTACGAGCCATCTTCATCTAAATCCAGTGGCGAATGTTCACCATTCGCGGGGGGGGGGGGGGGGGGGGGGGGGGGGGGGGAACCATAACAAATGAACAGACAAAGAACATAATTGATGACTCACTCCCACACATGGCTAACACTCCTTGAAAGATTGGCGTCCACTCCTTCAGGCCAAATTGAGATTATTGTCCAAATTGGTGGGGGGGGGGGGGGGAGGGGATTTTTCCCAGAGAACGTGCAAAAAATAACAATCCATGCATTCATGCCGCATATAACACGCATACAAAAACATGTACATGTACATGTATACACTCACTCACAAACACAAGATTACACTTCCTTTAAGTATAGGGTAAGGTGAGGACTAATCCTACACAGCATTTCACAAATGTCATGTTTTGCATCCTAGAGATGTCAAAATGCCAACCTTATTTCTCTTCATTTGGTGCTGGAAAGAACTATAATACTACTTTAATTCTGGCTGCATCACAGTAAGAAAGAACATGGCTTCTCTCTCAAACCATAAATTAAAGAGGAAATCCACCCCCCAAAAAAAAAAAATAAATAAATAAATAAAAATAGAAACTCCAAGAGGAAGAGAAAAATATTCCCTACAGAACAATAAAAAGATGACAAAAATCCGATAAGAAAGAAGGAAGATATGACATTTTGAAATTTCATATTTTTTCGGAAAACATTTCTTGATCAGTCCTTATGATATTCAAATAAGCGAGTTGATGATGTCATACCCTCACAATTTTTTATGTATGTTACACATGAAATTCAGAAAAATTGTTATCTTTAGCTAATTATACAAGTAAAAGCATGTTCTCATACCAAGATATACCAGAGTTAATATTTGTTCTTTTATATGTTGGGTGGTTTTAAGGCAAGTATTATATCTATACAGCTGAAATGCTTCCAAGCTGCCAAGGGTCCATTGCCTGGTTAGAGAACCAAAAAAAATATGGCAAAAAGATCCCAGTATAATATAATTTTGCCACCGATAGTGACAGACAACACAAGGATATGCAAGATATGCACATACGATGCACATCAACATGTGCAGATGAGAAGGAAGAACATTTAAGTGCACATAGCCAAGACATTCACCCACTGGCATCAATCAATGGGCCAGATTGAATGTCTGTCCCGGCCAGAATTGATGGCACCTAGTAATGACATTAAAAAAAAGGGGCAAGTAAAAAGAGAAAATACCTGCACTTCAGACAATACTAGTTATAGTAACTCAGAAAAAAAGTACTAAAACAAGTAGATCCCACATTTAAGTTAGTTCTTATTTATTGGATAAAATCAGATAACAAAAAGGTACAATTTTCATCAAATTGGACCTCTAGACTAAGAAAAATACAGATTTTTGCAGTTTCCCATGTTTTCCCAATCCAGTGATATTCAAATTTGACAAGAGTAATAATGTACATGTATTCCACTTTCAAATATGTAACCAAATCTACATTAGATTTCCTTTTCAGACTTACAGCGGTAAGTAATTAATTTTAAAAATGTTCATCCCTCCCATCAATAATAGTAAAAACGAGAGAACATCATGATTGCAGTCTAAATACATCCAATCACGTCTTACAATGAAATGAATCATTCATGGTACATGTGATGTATGCATGAGTGTGATTAATGACTCGTTCTAGTCTTTCTCTCTATTAAATTGCACATTCCATTTATCATCATTATTCTTTCTTTTCTTTTTTTGATAAATCATCCACCATACTTCCTGGTTTGCTCTAGGCCTACACATTTTCCACATTAAGAACAGGAAATATGAAACAATGACAAAAAGATCCAAGTACAATATAATTTTGCCTCTGAGAGAAAGAGCTCAATTGCTTGCCAGGTGCCACTTCCAAAAAAAAGAAAGAAAGAGAGAAAGAAAGAAAGAAAAAAAAAAAAAAAAAAGAAAGAAAAACAGGCCAAAGCTTGCAGTGTACCTCAAAGTGGGGGCGGGGCAGGGGACAGAGAGGGAAGAATCAGTCTCTGATGAGGTCAGTGCCCCCTCCATCAAACTACTTCATGGGCCCCCTTTCAGGGCAAATTTGATCCAATTTACCCACATTTTGCCCTTTATATGTTTACACATTTATCTTGAGGGGGTTTTGTTGTTGTTAGGTTTTTTTAACTTGTCAGAGAAGGAGTAGTGTTTCTATAGATATCAACCATGTGATGTATGCAAAGTTTGCCCACTTCAGTGCTAACCTGACACGAGCAAGAACGGGTGACATCATCCCAAACTGATAACTAATTCATCGCCAGCCTCTGTCATCGTCTGTCAGGTCGAGTTGGACGCTGACAGGTCACTGCCCGATTCCCATTCATCAACTCTCCATCTGATAAACCCTGATTATCCATACCATGCTCCCCACAGCTCCCTACATAATCGAAACACTATTTCATACCTTACAAACTGACCAACACTGTCAATGTTGGTACACGTTTATGTCATGTCCTTGTACTTCTAAATAACATTACTCAGATTTGTGGTGCACATAGGCCTACTAGGTGTAGGTTGACCCATTAAATACTGCTATCATTAGGATTGTTTTCTATTTCATTGCCTTGATTCTGCATATATCTTTTTTATCTGAAGGTGCAGGTACAGTATGAATCAGTTTGCACACCTACGCACTTGAACATAACAGAGCGCACACTTCGCAATGGCAGACATGATGCATTCTCACACACAAAGTTCTCTTTTCTTTTCTTTTTTAAATTGGAATGCATTCAAAAGGAATTGACACGGGAAAAAGAGATATAAAACTGAAACAAACTAATGAAAATACGAGTGAAAAGTGAAGAGATATCATGAGAATTCTGACAATTACAGTGAAGTGTTTCGTGAGTCACTGAAGATGGTGCCCTCTTGGGACCTTGAAAGAGCTTCTCTGGTCATGTGACTGTGAAGTCACATGCACAAGATTTCTCACACTTTTTTCATGTGGTGGCCCTCATTTCACACCTTCCTGACAAAAACATTTCATACATAATGCTTTCAAATATAAATTGCAAAACTCATAATTATGATGTAATTACGACAAAAACAGACAATACATTAACTGGAAAAGTTAAATTTTTATCCAAAAAATAAGAAAAAAAAAACTACAACAAGTTTGACTTGCGGACTGGATATATGCAGACTGAATGAGCTTTGTAAAACCATTTAGTTTCCACATGTGAATGGGGGTTTCTAGAGGGACACCAGAATGGCTAATGGCTTCACTGCTGAGATGCAGGTACTTCGGGTCAATCGGCATCTTTGCCTCACTTTCACCTGTTCGTTTTAAATTCCACCGCTATGAGTCATCGCATTCGAAAAGCGCGAGGAGTCACCACCAATCTAACAGCATAAGGGTTTGCATAGGTTTTTTTCTGTCTTTTGCTATTTTTTTTTCTCCCTCTTCTGCTCCTAGAATTTGAGTTGTTGATATCTCGAGGTGTCACTTTCTAGCACCAGGGGAGACCAGGTATGACAGCCAAATGCACTTGTTCCAGGGTATACCTTGTGACCCCTATTACCCCAAATCTGCCAGGCACTCTCCTAAATGAACGGGCTTTTGTATGTACTGCATGTATTACACATTCTCTTATGGCTACTTACCCATTGACCTTCCTTCATCTTCCACTCCCTGATGAGCAAGACTGTCCGCTTTTTTTTTTTCCTTCTTATTGCACCTCTTTGCTCTTACTGCGTAGTCAAAGTGAATCACATACTTAATAATTTGTCTGGTCTTTATGATTTAAAGATTACAAATCCACAAAGAATAAGTTAGATTTTGTCAATTCTTTGAACAGATAAGATATGCATCATCAATCCTGCACATCTTCGTGTCCTATCTTGTCAGGTCGATTCTCTCCTCTTGGAAACCATATATCCCACTTCTCCATCTCTACCAACCCCCTGTCAGAAACCACCATCTTGAAAGTGCCACTGAGAGTGAATATATGCAGGCTATCTACGATAATGAGAGAGTTAAAGTTTCAATGCTGCTCCTTCAAATTGCCCCACCTGCCTCACACCAGCCCCCTCCCTTAACCCTTTGAGGATGGGCTGATATTGCTATGACATGCATTTCTCATGGACACCTGCCAGAGTATACTGGGGTCTAGTCTTCAACAAATTAACTGTGCACCTGCCATTTCTACTACCTTTCCCTCTGTCTCGAGTCTCCCTTTCTCCTGTATGTCTTTCTGAGCGCTTTCAGATTGACACAGAACTTGTTTATAAACATGTTTGTAGACTTTTCATGCAATACATCATTCGTTTTTCCTTTTATAATGCCTAAAGTCAAACTAGAATCACATTGCTCCCACAAATATAATGAAAAAGAAAAAATAGGAGATGTAAGCCATTTCATTTAACGCTCAATTCTGGGTAAATGTTGGAGGTTTGAAGTGCTTTGACACCTAGAACATGCTTGTCAAGAAAGAGCTTAGCTTGGCCTGGTGGTACTCACTTCCATCATGATGTGTTTGCATTGGTACTCACTCTTGCATAATAAGAGTAGTATGTTTGATTGACAGGGCCACAAAGTTTATGACCTACATTATACATTATCTGTGGCATGGCGCTTGCAATAAGCAGTAATAGCAAGTAGACTCCTGTCAGTGTCTAGGTCAGTCTGAAACTTGTAACGCATTTAGGATCATGTTTCAGAAATATTATGATGAACAAGCTCTTTGGAAAGTGTGAAACCTCCCCTACTCTTCTCTCTCTCCCTGCCCCCAGATAGTTCCCCATATGATCCAAACACCTTTCCTCTCCAGAGGCCCCGCTGACAGCAAGATGTAAAGACAGCGGCACTCAAATCCAAGCCACTCCATCATCCAATCACTGCTTGGATATCACTCACTCTCCTTTTGTTTTGTTTCTCCCTTTTTTTTTTTTTGAGCGACTAGATGAAAACTGCTAGACTTGGATCCTTTCTACAGGATATAGCTCATGGCATGTGTCAACCATTCAGAGATGAACCTAAACGAAGCTATACACACCTCCCCCCCCCCCCCGCCATTTGCATATTCATATTGACTATTCAAAAAATGTGGTGCAAATTAGCAAAATTTACAATTTCACAACTTCCAACAAAGTTTCATCCGATTTGGATCATATTTTCACTGTTGTGCTTATGAAATTTTACTCTTTCTTATCAGACTAACTTAAAACTGGTCTGGAATTTCCTTCGAACAGCTTAACAAGAGAAAGGAAGACAGCCTATTAAAACTCCTACTCCACTAGGAAGCCACATTCACTCTCTCATAGGACCAAGCTGTCTCCAAGATACCATTGCCGCCAAATACGACATTCGTGTCCATGGCTCCAAAGGGTTAAATTCAACTACTTAGATAAATGGGGAGGAATGGGAGGGGAGGGGATGGGTTCAAGACATAGGGGATTCCACTTCACACAACCACCATGCACACAGGGTAATGGGCAGTCGAGTGCTTGAGCTTGCACACTGAGCAGTGCGGGCCTAGATGTGACTACTACAGAACTAGCTCTCAACATAATGTGGGTACCCTGAGAAATTCTCTCTGAGGAAACTTCTCCCTAGTTCAAGTTTCATGGCCCATATGGTCAACAGGTTCCTACAGACTCAAATTTCGGGCAAATCTTTTATGTTTTTCCTCTGTCAAACACTGAATTGCCTCTCAAAAAAGAGATTTCCTTCCTTCTTCCTTCAATACTGAATAATCACGAGGGAACTTGACTGCTAAAAATCACTCCTACGTAGTCATCTTCAATTTGATTGACAGATATTGTAGGAACTTGAACAGTAGAAATAAATTGTCAGTCTTAAGAGGGACACGCATTTAAAAAAGTGAATTTCCATAAAGAGGACGGCTTCAGAAGTGGCATTATTCTGATAGGCACTTACGAAAATGGGAGCAAGACCTTCAAATGAATTTCAAGAACTTGACAGAATTGTACTGTGTAATGCTCCTTCTATGGCCCAAGGTCAGCTTGATAATCTATTAAAAATGGAGAATATTCATAGACTAGAGTGGGCCTTTGTCATGTTTACACCTTTCTGATCTTAGAAATTAAATGTGAACATCTATCAGTGTCTCCCTCTCATAAGATGCATAAGATGCATACGATATATGTGACCCAAACAGAATTAGAGCTGCCGTGTCAACTTTTGAGACATTTTAAAATTGGTGCAGATCATTTCTACTGCATGCCACATCATTGCCATGCGAAAGAGGGGGCATTTACGAGGAAGTTGTGCTTGCAAAAGACTGAATAATCATTTCTTTAATAAAAGTTTGTAGGATTCAAAGGTACTTATCCAAACTACATATAACAGAGAAAACTTTTTTATATTATTTTCCAAATCAAAAGAATATGAAGCTTTATGGCCAAATCAGAGCTAATGGAAATGCATCTCTAGCCATACTATTTCCACTACTATACTCCTTTTTTTCTATGCTTAAAGGGACTGTACAGCACTGGTTGAGGTGGGGATTCATGTTTTGAACATTCCTAAGTGAGATAATGAAAAGCCTCTTATGAAATATGGAAGAGCATGCAATTTTCAGAAGGATTCAACGTTAATTTGATGAAAATTGGTTTTCAAATGGCTGAGATATCCAAAAAAGTGCTAATAATAAAAGGTGACATGCCACAACTTTATTAGGATCTCTTTGTTTCACATTGTTTTTGGATATCTCAGCCATTTCAAAACCGATTTTCATCGAATAAACTTTTGATACCCCTTAGAACTGCATGCTCTTTGACATCTCATAGAGTGGTTTCTGAATATCTCGCAAAACGTTAAAAGCTAAATCCTCACCTCGACCAGAACTGTACACACCCTTTAAAATTTGGATATCTGGCAAGCCCACATCAATGTGCTTAGAAATATATCAAAAATTAATATTTGTATGCTTAAGCATGTATTCTGTGAAAAAAAGTGAAAATATGATATTCTGCAAATTTCTGATATCATGCCTGATTACAATGAAACTTTATTATTTCATTCATCAGATTTTACTCCATTCATTTTACCAAGCAATCTCTCTCTCACACACATACAACTTATATATATACATATATACGCACATCAGGTATACATATCACATATATTGTGGATTATATACGTATATAATATATAAGAGCCAGTCGAGATGTGGCCTGTGCTGCAGCCATTTGATATTTATAGGGAAATTGACGCAGCAGCTGGAATGGGAGGGAGATGGATTTGTCTCGCATCTGTCATTTCCTCTGTGCAAAATCTCTAGGTGGAGCTCCAGACTCCACAGCCAGTGTAGGTCAAGTGGAATGAACTCAATCGGTCTTCAACTGCTTAACATCTTGAAATTCACTTGCTGAGTGTGATATGTGAAATCAGAGCTTTCACATCATTTTCACATGCAAAAACCCCAATATTCATGATTCTTGTTTGATTTAGCTTTAGTAAATGTAAACATGTACTATATATAATTTGATAAACACAAATTATGTCAATATAAAGTGCAATAATTAGATAAATGTTCAAATATATATTAATTCATATTCTCATAATTATAATAACAAATAAACTTTGCCTTGTGAATGTCTGAATAAGAGTATGGGCAGAGGTGACTCCAAAATAGTACTATTCACTGATGGGCACAGCCCCAAACTTAAAGGACAAGTTCACCTTCATTAACATAAGGATTGAGAGAATGCAGCAATGTTAGTAGAACACATCAGTGAAAGTTTGAGGAAAATTGGACAATTGATGCAAAAGTTATGAATTTTTAAAACTTTTGTGTTGGAACCGCTGGATGAGGAGACTACTAAGGCTCGTGATGTCATATGAGTACAACAGTATAAAGAAAATGTATAGAAAATGCAACATATTTTCACTTTTTTCGTATAATAGAAGAGCACTTGACTTGCCTCTTTCTAAAGGCAATGGGAATAATATTACCCATAACATATGTCAGTAACAAGTCAAGGGAATGAGTACTTTTTTCAAAAGATGAAATTTTGTGAAATTCTCTTTATATTTTCCTTATATTGTTGTACGCATGTGACATCATACACTGCAGTACAGCTGCAGTCTTCTCATCCAGCGGTGACTGCACAAAAACTTTAAAAATTCATAACGTTTGAACGGATTGTCCGATTTTCCTCAAATTTTCAATGATGTGTTCTACTAATATTGCTACATTCTCTCAATCCTTGTGTTAATGAAGGTGAACTTGTCCTTTAATAGTACTTTGGGAGGCACCATGGTCCATAGTTTTAGCAAGAAACTCAAAATCAGGCAGAGTACATATATTTGTTGTATATTTGGGATCAGAAATTTAAACGAAAGAAGGGGAAAATGTAAGGCGAGAAATTGCGAGGTGGATGCGATGTTGTGAAGGGTTCCTACAGTGTCTGTATAAAAACAGGGCGCAATGTCAGAATTGCTTTGTGATATCACAATTGCTTTGTTAGAAATTGTTACATTTCACAGCTTGCTTTGTGATGTTACAATTACTCTGTTACATTTCACAAAGAGAAAGCTTTGAGACATCATTTCACAAGCAGTGCACTATGTGTTTTCATAAACAGAACGTCATTTTGCAAATAGTGTACAATGAAGTGTCAAACAGGCCAACATTCTGAAAAAGCTACTACATATTAACTATGATCCTCTTAAACCTTAAACTATGGAAGAAGAATTTCTACATTTCAATTTTTCTTTATTTTCTTTTATGTAAAATGCGGCAACTTGAATGCATTCTTTTTAATAGTCTTTTTAAATGTCATCTACATGTCAAATGAAGGTATGCACCAAATGGCAACTAAAAAGAAAAAAGAAAACAAAAATGTATGACTCATGCTAACCAAATTCTCCATGGTAGATTTCAAGACCTTTTCTTCAACGTCAAGCTAGGATTGTGAAGAAAATTGTGCGTAAAAGAAATGGATTGGTTGCTCTTAGCAACAGGGATTTGCAGAGCAGTATCATGCCACATGCAGATTTTGTAGTTAAGCAAAATCTTGCCATATAGTTTGTGTGTGCAAATCATACTGAACAACACACACATGTATTACATGCCACTCTGTGTGGCTAAAATTCATCTCTGGTAGTTAAAGAGAATGAAGAATTTGACTTAAAAAACAGATAAATGACACTTTCAATTTCTTTTTTGAAGTAATCATCAATTAGAGAAAGTCAAATCTTTTCAATGATACTAAACTTGTTATAAAACAAGAAATATTTCAGATGATTGTTAAAATCATATATTTCAATTATTTCAAACTGATAAAAAGTAATATATCAGTGTTTTCACTTTAGCTCTTCATATGTTTTGTTTTAGTAAAATATGCTTATATTTTACATTGCAATCATGTAAATTTTTTGTTCAGGCAAACCTAAGTCTTTCCTAATAATCATGTACACTAGAAGTCGTCATATACAGTTTGCTGGTTATCCAAAAAGAGATTGAGAGTATTATGTAAGTTAAATTACATAGTGTGTATGGTATACAGTAAATCAATTTCTGAATGTGAAAATACTGGGCAGTATGATGTGTATAGATTTCTGCCATATTTTCAATAGACTTGGAATCAATCTAGATATCATATGCAACACAATATTTCATATTGTATTATGAAAATTCATTTCCTTAGAACATATTCCTTATTTTGTATCCCATATAACATACCAACACACGGACAGGCACAAATTTGATTTGAATCATCATGAGAGCAGACTCTGGCCAGTGACTGTAAATACAACTTATTATATTTTACACTGACACAGAGAAAAATTATCAGCATTATGACTAAATTTTGACAGAAATATAAGGTCAAACTTCCTTCCTTCAAAATAGTAAAATAAACCAAAAATCAAACAAAATTACAAATGGAGGTCACAGACTAATGCTTTGATGATACCCTCATAATCCAATTCATAATCAATAATAGCATATGCCTAACTTGCTGTATCGTAAGTCATCGGCTGTGACTCATGTTGTTTGCGAAGCGAGCACAGCTGATTGAAGACAAAAAAAAAATAAAAAAACACAACTCGCCAATCATCCGTCACAATCTGTGCATGGCCCGTCCAGATTTTTTTTTTTTTTCCGGGGCTAATTCAATATGTCTTAATCCTCCCCATGTTTGTAAGTCATCGAGAGGAATCACTCTAGTGGTAGTCACGGTAACAGCCCACTGGCAAACTCCAAATCAAGATGACAGGGAAGTCGCTGCGAGCAAATATCAGGCGCATTATTTGTGTCTTGCGCTAAGTGCAGTCCTAATTTTGCCATCACCCCTCCCCTCCTCTCCCAATTTTTCATCCTGCTTTCCCTTCCCTTTACCCAACCCCCCCCCCTCCATCTCACCACCCCCCCCCCCTCCATCTCACCAACCCCACCCCACCCCTCTTTCCTTCATCTCGGCTCTTCCTCCTTAGCTCCTCCTCATCAATCTTCATTTGGGAGATGAGCAAAGCATCCCTGCACTGTGTCCAGGAGCAATTTTTCGCTGCTTTGCCTACATGAGAGAGACAACGGGCCTGACATCATCAAGACCTAGGCCACGTATTGTCCAAGCTCTGGTATTACACTTACAAAGACACAAATGACAGGGCATCATCTGCATATACTTTGAAACAAGTAAGACATCTGGCATGTATGCATAAGACATGTTTGCCCTTGAACAGTCTATGACCACAGTAGGCCAGATCAGAACCCTATGAAGAAAAGTTACAAATGATATTGACAAGAGTTACAGCAAAGGGAGGTGTGTCCACTGATGAAGTAAAATAAAAGACAAATTTGGATGTTTTTCATTGAGTCATATCAATACCAGAGCAAGACTTGGAATAATGAGCAATTGCTACATTTTTTAATCAGTGTAAAACTCAGGTGTACACAGAAAAAGAGTGAGATAGACATGCTGAGAGAGGGGGGAGAGAGGGGGAAATAGATTTTCATGATTAAAAGGGGGGAAATATATGACTGACATTTTTTATTATACATAATGAGCCACATACATTGCAACAAATACCTTGTAGAATTATTACAAAGCAGCAGCATGGCAGTACACAAGTTTACAGCCAAAACAACAAAAGTCACATGAATGTCTTGTCATTACACTGAGTCTTATATTCACCAAACCTTTTTTCTTTAAACAAAACATACCTACATACTTATGATATTTCACTACAGGTTTTAATCTGCTTTTGTGATCATAATGCTTGCTATTCTGTATTATTCTATATTGTTTCATTATCATCATAGTAATGATTTGTCTTGAGCATATAGAAAATAAAATCTTTTTGGAAATCATTTGTTGCAGGGAGCCACTTGCCACATTATCCTAACTTTAATGCCACATAAATTGTTAACACAATTCTAAGACATTTAGAAAATCATGGTGCATAACATCACAAAAAAGTAGGATCACATCCACATTCAGACTGTATTCAAAATGATGATCACTATCGTGGTCTTTATTCACACAACTAGAATTAGCAACACTGTGCAATGTGAAAGGGAAATGAGTTGGGCTGATTTATAGCTGACATGAAATGCATCAGGAGTATCACTTCCACTCTGAGTACAGATTTGGAAAGTCCTCAGAACAAAACAAATGACAACTCTATTAAAGTTACCATCCTTTCCTGCTCACTTTAACAAAGCAAAACAAAACTAGAAAAGCACCCTGAGAGTGTAGCCCATTTTCACCAATACACTACTGCTGAAAATTGCCCATACTTCCCAATAATAAAGAAACCTTTCTGTTGTGTCTTAGAGTCTACCTTTGCATGTTGTGCCTCGAGTGCACACTCAGGGATGCATTCCTCAACTACAGCTGCAACTTGAACTCCTTTGTTTGTTGGCCCTATTTGCCATTGATAATTCTTCAACAACAACAACAAAAAGTTCAAAAAGTATCCTGGATCCAGACGGTTATCCGGATCACTACCAAAATGTAATCATCTGTTCCTTGGGTCATCATTATCAACTTTTCTTGTAAGTTCGTCCGAATCCGCTCCCAACTTTTTGAGTTATTTTGCTAACAGGTTGACTAAGAAACAAATAAACCAATGCCGACAATAACAGAACCTCCTTGACAGAGGTAACAGACTAAAAAAGATATTAGTGTACTAGAAAAGCATCCCATCAAAGAATGCTACACTGTAAAAGTGTATGTATCACCAAACTATTATAGCTATCATATTTCCATCATATTTACTACAAACTTCATATCATACTAGTCCCACAAACATGTCAGTGTAATAGTACTTCTCAGCACACACATCAGCAGCAAGAATTTGCAACTCTTTTTTTACCATAATAATGAGTCTTCTATCAAACATTACGCTGCACAGTAAAATGGAAGGGGAAATTGCCCTTTGACTATCAATGCAGGAGATGTATTAGAGTCAGCAGAAATGTGATATTCCATCAAATAGTTTATGATGGTTAATGAAAGTGCCCTACCTGTAGGTCTATATGGCATTTGACCCTTAAAAATGCAGTTTGATATATAGATGAAGCAGAGACCTGGAAAATAAGTTAAGATCATCATCTACATGCAGAAAATATCTGTAGGGTCTTTTAAAGTGAGATTACAGAGACAAACTCACAAAGCATGTACGCTTTCTCTCCAAGAATCTCAAACCCACCACTCTCACCTACCATTTGACCCCATCCCCTACCCGCATCTCTCCTGCCTCCTATCCCATGCACCCCATCCCCACCACATCTAATGATCCCCTTCCCCAACTGTGAATCTTATTCCTTTGCTTGAGCACAATGTGCTCGGTAAGATATCTTTGTTGACGCCGTTTGCCGTGGTAGAAAGATGATACCGTGCCATCTTTTTCTCTGCGATTTGAGCGTGCAGCGTACGAGAAAAGCAGATGAGAGTGAGCAAGCGTCCACTTCCAATCCCTTGGCCAGACACAGCCAGCGAGAGCCACAGAGTATTAGCACAGATGTCTGGGCTTCCATTTACACTGCAAAATAAAAATTCAAATGACGAAGCATCTGGTTCCACCACAGCGGCAATCCCCCGGTACAGCACGCACATACACTTCCTACCACATATTGCAAAGATAGGTGCAGATAGATCTGGGATCTGCAGCTGTGTTGGATGACCAAGCCTTTGCTTGGACTTGAGGAGGCAAGGGGTTGATCTTAAACCTAGACCAGTCTCACAAACAAAAGTGATAGTGGCAAGATGATATGTTCCTATTAGTAGCCTATACCATATAATATTTCAATAGAGTCCTATGACAGCTCTGGTTACAATAACCTATCTACTGCATAAGAAAATACATAAATCTGGTAAGGAATGATAGAATCAAACCATTTTAGTGCATGGCAAGACAAACTGGGCATATTTTGTTATCAAGAATGGCTATGTCCAAAATGGAAATTTCCATGCTCACAGTAACTAGCAAACTTTCATCAAAGTATGAAAGAGAGAGAGAAAAAAAAAAAGAGGATCAACTGTCCAAGGAGGTGTATACAAAAACCGCAGACAAGGAAATGAATACTTGAGGTAAGCAGGATCCGGTGCATGAAAAATATCTAAAATCACAGAGAAACAAAAATCAGTCACTGACCCATATTGGTTCTAAAAAAAAAAGCTACTGTAGTTCTACCTTTTAACAGAAATACACCAAAACAAAATGATACTCTCTCTGAAGCAGTTATGAAACACAAGCAAAAGTTTTCAATAATGTACTTCTTGATTCTATCCAAACCCTATATTCAGGCCTGCAATGCCCACTAAATGCAACTTTCCATTCAGTTTAAAGATGGAGCATGCCAGGAGATTGGTCCCATTGGCAGAATCTTAGGAATATTCTCCACATAATACCACACCCTTCACCCCCCCCCCCCCTTCCAGACGAGATTCTGTGGCACAGTACCCTTACTTATTGCAGTGAAAATTGAATCAAGCCAGGAAAGTTCTGACATTTTCTTTTTTAAGTTTAATCATGAAGAAAAATGAGCTGTATGGCCCAAAATGGGACTTGTATCTCTGATACTGCTTGCTCAATGAAATAGGTGCAGTTGAAAATGATTGCTACAAAATTATATAAGCCACCAAAAACATGAAAATCTGTTAGTGAATTTTCAACTTAGTGAGTAAATGCTTGTGTAGAGGTCAATGGGAAATTGACCAAGTCAGAAAATTATTACTCTGTTCTAACTGGCACATAATTGCATACTTGCTGCATAAAACACTAGGTGATTGTAACTAGTTTTATGAAGAGACAAAAATTTGAAGTTCCACAACTTTCTTATTTCTGATTTTAATGAAACCTTTCCCATTCCCTTTGTTTCATTCACATCTATCCATAAAAGTCAACTCCGACATTGAGCAGTATTTACATGATATATTTAAAGATCTGCATGCCTGCAAGCAACAGAGAATCTCATGGTAACAAAGCCTATATATTTATCACCTGTACACTTAAAAATCAGGGACGCGTTCACAGCCACTCATCCACCTCAGGTATCTAACTATGCAAGTGATAAAGCATAGAGTGTGCAAACTAAAATCTGTTTGCTCAGAGTAAACAGGAAATCATGTTTTGTGTTTGCCAGAAGTCTGATTCAACCCATTACCTGAGGTGCTTATTCACACTCATGTACATGAGTCCACCCTTGCCTTACTCAACAAATAATTATTGATGGGCCCCTTCACACAGCCATCAACAGTCACAATTACTTGCCATTACACAATTTAAAACAAAACAAAATGTGTGGACATAATAATCACTCCGAAAAATAGTGAGATTCAAATCCCAACCCTTGCACCACTAAAGGTGTGAAATTTCCGAAATAGTCATAATCATTTGTGGGGCAAAGTGTGTATGAACAGTCCATGTAAGATATTATCACAATTTTTCATATCCCATAATGCAATGTGCATGTTGGACACTTCAGGACAGTTGAGTTAAAGTCAGGTCAAACTAGTAGACCCTCGCATGTAAAGTTTGGCCTCCCTAGAACCACTGGAATTCACAATGAACATGTAGTTCATAATTTTTCTATTTGTGAACCAGTGCGATTTGGATTGAGATTCATTTTGCCTGTGTACATGTGAACAAGAATGCAAAAATGTGATTTAAAGGGTGTGTACAGTTCTGGTCGAGGTGAGGATTTAGCTTTTAACGTTTTGCGAGATATTCAGAAACCACTCCATGAGATGTCAAAGAGCATGCAGTTCTAAGGGGTATCAAAAGTTTATTGGATGAAAATCGGTTTTGAAATGGCTTAGATATCAAAAAACAAGGTGAAACAAAGATATCCTAATAAAGTTGTGGCATGTCGCCTTTTATTATTAGCACTTTTTTGGATATCTCAGCCATTTGAAAACAAATTTTCATCAAATAAACGTTGAATCCTTCTTAAAATTACATGCTCTTTCATATTTCATAAGAGGCTTTTCATTATCTCACTTTGGAATGTTCAAAACATGAATCCCCTCCTCAACCAGTACTGTACAGTCCCTTTAAATCATGATTAGAATGGTGCTTTTTCAGTTTGGGTAAATGGGCCTACATAGATAGTTGTTGTCTTCTTGCACAGTGATCTCCTTTCAAGCTGCAACATTACATGTACCAGGGAGGTGGAACCTGTATGTACCTTGTAGGCCCTAATTGTCCCTTGTGATGCAGAAAGTGTAGTCAGATTCAAATCACCTCCTCCCCTCCCCTTCTCCCCTGCCCCACCCCTCCCTCCCTCCCTCCTCCCCCCTCCCCCCCCCCCCCTTTTTAAATACCTCCTCATGTTGTCACTCTTTAATCATTAGTTAACTTGTCTTCGATCAATCAAGGGAGTGGTAAAGCCACACACCTATGAACTAGACCTTGACCCTGACAATGTCAATATTTCTGGGAACAAACCACAAAAAAAAGGACACAACAGAAAGTAGGACCAACCCTACACTTATCACTGATGTGTGATGAAACAGCAGGCTTACTTTGAACAATTAAAACTATAGTTCTGATTTAAAAGGGAAAAAAAGAGAAAAGGATAATTTCAGCATACTACAGACATGGACCATTTGGTGTATGACACATAGATGTGTGGGCCTGACAGTACAGCAAAAGCGGGAAAAATGCTGTTCTTTGTAGTGTGTTTTTCCCCCAGTGTCATCACGGACAGGGAAAATGGCCATTTCTAGAGAGACACATCATTTAACTGGAGAATCCTGTGCCTCTGTATGAGAAAGTAGCAGGCCAACAACGCCCACCACTTGTACAACTGGAAACAAAACATGGCCTCTCACAATGACAGCGGGAAACAATAAAAACCAGATAATCACAATTCACAAGATTATCCTCCTGAGCTTAAAATTTGATACTCTGATCAGCGGCAATTTCCTGCCGGCTGCCAGATATCGGATGTGCCCTCAAACCTATCAGTTGTACGTATCCTGTGCTCTGGCATGGTTTTCTATGACTCCACACATAAAATCTCACATACAGTATAGGGTCTGCTTCTGCACCAAAATGCCCCTCTGAAGTAACAGCACGCTATTCATGCACAATGTACGAGCTGCTGCAAAGCAACACATAGCATTGTCCATTTTTTTATTGACCCTCTCAACACCAAACGCCAGAACACAACATGCACTTGCAAGGACATGTTAAGACACTAGCCCTGAAAGGGTTGACATGTAACAATAGGGCTGACAGTGACACAAACTACAGGAATGTTGAAAAGAAACAAAGCAACATTTATAATTTTTGTTATAAATGTGTTTATCAGTCTGCAAATGTCAAAGAGTATTAAATTACTATCAATATTTGGTAATTTGATTGAATACATTACTGTACAATACAACTTTCTGGAGTCATTGATTAAATATGAAGCTTATAATGTACTCTATATGACACTTTTTACTTTTATGATCAATTTCTATATAATGCTCATGAGCACTTATCCTTATGATTCCCAGAAATTTACTTCATCTGTGATAGGGTGATTTGAAAATAAAAAGAGGTTTGATGGAAACATAACACATGTGATATACCCCACAAAGCAATGTAATGTAAACCATGCCATATTCCGACACCTTTAAATGTCATCACCCAATGGGGAATATTGCAGCAAATCTTGAGGCGTGACCATCAGTTACGGGAAACTAGTACCTTTAACACTGGCTGTGCGTGCGAACATGACAAAGCCAGGAAGATGTGGCATAGCCCTGAAATCGGACCCCAAAAACAGGAAACAATCTAGTGAAGAGTATGTTTCAAAGGCAGGTGCATACGTAACTTGAGACACAGGCCAGCACCAGCCAGTACAGATGAAAGAGCTGCTAGTTAGAGGCGAGTTCTCCTACCAGTGAGAGAGGAGAAGCGGACACTACATTGAGCTAGACTGGTAAACAATAAACAATGATAAATGACTGTTCATCCATCAAGTGCTGCAGACATTCTGGCATGACAGTACTTAAATTAACAACAACCTCCTTAACGTCCCAGTCAATGTAGGGTAACTATATGAAGAACAGCAAAATCCTCTAGAGGCAACATTTTCCTTTCTCTGTATTAGATACAAGACATTGATACATGCCTGTAGTGAAAACACAACGGATAATGAAAACACACACACACACAAACACACACACACACACTTTCCTACGATAAATCTTAAGTTTCTTTGGAGACATGTTGAGTAAATGTTTGCTCTTCATTCCTTGCATAGGCCTGTACAATGTATGAATAACATAAAATAAATCACTTTTTATATTCAAGAAAGAAATTCCTTTGGCACTAGTGATTCTCAAATCATACATGTGCAGTAGTTTGAGTGAACTATTGAGGTGCCACTCAGGAATATAACTGAGTCTCCTGACGGTGTACATTTTGCTTTCTCATAATCTTTTTAAATCCCAGGTACAGTTCAGGTGACCAAAATACCAACCACAAACTCTTTGAAAGTCGTCCTGGACACACATGGATGACTATTAATGAAGGGAAAATTAATCATCATACGGAAGCATAACACGAATATCGAACTCCAAAAATTTACTTCACAGGCTACAATGTACTGTACGTCTTCTACAAGCTGCCGACACAGATATCAATATGTGGGACAACATATTGACCTCCTACCATTAAGGCTCAATGTACATCATCTTGTTTGTGTAATTGTGTTTTCTTTTTCTCCCTCTTTTTGTTTTCCCCAGCTGCCAGTCAATCCCTGGGCTGCAAGTCAAAGTGTGACGTCCGTCTGACTTGTTTTGGCAGCAAAGCAGACAAGGAATGGAAGAGTTTCGACGGTTTCTCTCTCCCCTGCAACTTAATTCCCGTTGCGCTGCTCGTTTTTTTCGGTGTGTGCGTGTGTGTGTGTGTGTGTGTGTGTATGTGTTTTTCTTCTTCTTTTTGCCTGGCTCCCGGAGCTCATTTGTATGCAGTGGACAGGCAGAAGGCTGAGTAGGAGCCGGGCCCTGGGGACAGCGTGTGAACCCCGCTCCTTAAATGCCACAGTGGAGAAGAGGAGGACAACAACACGCACTGACATACCAATACATTAATGTCCGCCATCTGCTGCGGTAAGATGCTGTACTGGCACAGTATGTTCAGGGGGAGAACAAGAAAAAAAAAAAAGGACAACAGAATTCTGACTGGCTGTCGCATTAGAGATCTAAATGATACGTTTTTCACTCGATCAGATTGCAATCAGGCATTCAGCCTGCTGTCATATTGTTGTAACATCAGGCAAAATATGACGAGACACGTCTTGGGCTAGCATTGTAAATGGCAACTTGATGGTAAAAACATGTTCACATGAAGTAAATGCACACTTATCTTCACACAACTATTAACCACTTGTGTGCAGACCAGTACTGCCAACTGATGTTGTTACTGTCCATCCCGAGGCATCACTCCCTAGCAGTCCAAACTCATGTCCCTGTGAACGCTTACATCATTTCACTTGAACTGTCAGAACACATTCAGAATTCCATAACAGTCACAATGACGGTCAGATCTCCTGCTATTCTCTTTACCTAATTATCCTATTTATTAAAATTTTCAAAGCTACCTTGACTATGGTGTGAAATTGCATTTGAAGCAAGATATAGACCATTCTCTACAGGACAAAGTTCCAGCATTAGCGCACACTCCTTTACTAGGTTTTATTGGGAAGGAAGAAAACCATTCTAAATGGAATATCATTCATCAATGGGTTCTATACACATGATGTGACACTTAAATAAATGGGTAATGCATCTGATTCACGCTGTTACATAATAGCTCATCTTAATGAGCTATTCAGTGGAGCTGGCCAGTTTATGTCATGCTTGCTGAAAGGCACTTTGCAGTATTAAACTAATTACGTGGGTACTCTGATCATTCCACATAACTAACTGATGTAGTCCATTATCCATTTCTGCTTGCTTTTTTTCTACACATTCAATCTAATATCCTCATTAGCACTACATAGCTATGAAAATCTACTTCATAGGAAAGTAGGATACTGAATAAATATACTTTCCTACTTTAATATATATACTGGTATTATACATGTAGATGCACAAAGTCTCATAAATTTGTATTTGTACCAACACTATGTGTGCTAACAAATCAAAATTTGGTATGAGTGTGTGTGACTATAGCCCTATAATTTCTTATTTCTTTGTCGTGATCATATATAAGTATATATCATGTGGAACACTGTTGTTACTTAATTGCTTGCAAACTTTGTTTATTAAATTGATAGGGAAATAAAGGCAGTGCAGTATTCTTCTGAGATGCATAGGAAGTCTTATGACATTCTGCCAACCTCATAGCACAATATTTCACTTCATGACAGTAGGAGATTTATTGCCCTTATGCAATATCCATGGAAGACCTTGGACTATTTTTTTTAACCCATTCTTTACTGTGAGGTACATTAAGTCATCAATTACAGCATCCTACAAAACATCTCAAAATAGCTCTCTCGGTCACATCACTGTAGCACTGTTTGCAGCTATTCTTCATCTGTAAAACTGCATTCTATAGATTGTAGTGATTCCTCATTTCTGTGAAAACATAAATGGTGTCTTTCAGACTATACTGAAGAAAGCTCTCTGAAATTAACTTTACAAACAGTGTACAAGACAGCAAGTGTATATTTGAAACCTTTTTAGCAAAAAAAAAAAAAGAAGTAAATCATGCTCCCAAACAATTTGCACTTTAAAGACAAGGGCGAGATTTATATTGTGTATTATAAAGACAAGATTGTAATTGGCAGGAAGCAAGTTTTGGGCATAAATGAAGCATGATGTCAGAAAAGTGAATATACTGACAACCTTCTCCTTTTCACTTCTATTTTCTCTATTATATTTTGTGTGTGCGATACAGGCTAATTCTCCTTCGAGGTAGGAAATATTTCCATCTGCTTTGAAGAATGCTTCTGTAGGAGAAGAATGTTTGATTAAGTACTAGAATCTGTTCCATCTGGCATTTAGGGCTATGGTGTGTATGTCACTGCAAGGTTGTCATCACTTGAGCAGGATCATTCCTGAAAGACATCTGTGTGCATGATATTATGTGGGAAGATTCTGAGGGTTGTTGTAGGGAGTGAATGAATGGACTCGAGATTCACACTGACAAGGATATTAATTAGTCATATCTTAATTGGTCCGTTCCTCTTTGTGACAAACATGGTTAGTGTGCACACACACATACACATACCCACAAAGACACACAGCACTTGCTGATAGATTCACTTTACAAAGTTCTATGTGTACATCAGACGTGTATTGTAGTAACACAGACAAGCTATCAGTAGTTCTATACTCTGAGGCAGCTGAAGGGATAATGGCATATAAGACACTGTACAATTTAAGCCACAATTTTTCACAGACACTTTAGTTCCAAAAGTGGCAAGTCACTTCCTGCCAAGTTTGACTGTTGTATTCTCATTATATTCACATATTATATTGATAATGTAATGACCATACCTTTGCCCTGTGATATTAAGCTAACCATTTACAATAAATGGATCGCTTCTACTTCCTCTCCTAAAGGTTGTACATACATGTACATCTTACCTTCAACTTGGATAATCCCACTTAAAAGTACCACAATAATGTGTGTTCTTTGGGCATGGATTTTTACAATATGGTCATCAGTCAGAAAGAAAGAAACAAACAAAATGATGTTATGGTGGCATTTGATCTGCCTGTCATGACTAACTGCTATTGTCAGAACACCTAAAATTGAGCAATTTTTGGCACAAAATCCATATCAGGCAGACAATGAGGGCTGGTATTAACGAGGGTCTAGACACAAATACCATCTCATGAAACTCTTCCTGCTATCCCTCTAATCTCTTTGCAATTCTTGTCGTCCGCATGGCGGCAATCCCTTTTTCTAACTGCCTTGAAAGGATTTCTGCTCAGCAGAGCTCATGATGATCAGGCTCGTATCAAGTGTCAAAAGCCACGGATTGATCTAGTTCTTCCAGAGGGATAATTCAACACCCCATCAGCTCCACAAAAGTTCCATCCCACAAAATAGGACTTGATCATTTGTGGAATTCAAACACAGTGCCCGATAACTTTTTTCGCTGTTAGACTTCCAGGAAACTTGACATCCATGAGAAAGATTTTTAACTCCTTCAGAACAATTATGTAATGCAGATGCATAAAAATTTGTACATGAAATTTCATGTTATACAAACTTTCAATTTCATGATCAAACAGCAATATTGAATTGCAGTAACTTTCTGAGCATATACATGGTACTTTTCAGCCAAAGAATCTATCAAACTACTGATTACTATTGTAGATTGAAGACCTCACTGTTGAATTCTAGTCTCATATTTTCCACAATGGACTTTATCATACATCACTCCAATTTACAGAAACACCTGGCACAATTTTGTCTCAATATTTATGTGACATGAAAACAACTTGTAATACTACATGTAGTAGGCAGCACCCTGCATCGACAGGATGCTGTAGACCGCTTCTCTACAGTTGCTTTGCAGTCAATCATATTATGTAGGTTGCTTTAGGCTAGAATGACAATGATAAAGGGTTACCGGTAATGGGAAGGATTTCCTCATGTACTGAATCTACACATACTAAGGAGGCACTAGGTTCACCTAGTACCTCTTTGGTATAGTTAAACCATGGACCTACTGGTAGGTCCATGGTTTGTTTGACTACAGTACCTTATCACATACAGTGTATCAAGGGCATCCATGGGAAAAAACTTGAAAAACATTATAGCCTGCAGGTGGTCACCACGTACACGTACAGTATACTGCCAAGAATGAACCGAAAACACTTGAAATACGACATTGATGCCTAGAGTAAAAAGATTCTATATAAAGGGCCTAAATTTCATCACAAGAGGTGCTCTTCAAGTATGTCTTGCACTCACATGAGCAGTAGTTTCGACATCTGCTGTCTTTCATCTTCCAGACACTGACATGTACAATGTACATAACAATATGGGCTCAAGACCAAAACTCCACCCTCGCCCCCTCCAGTTTCTATGCTCGGTCTAAGTTTTGCTATTAAACATCTACACATTGCAAGTGCAAAGAATGTTCAATGATTTTAAAAAATGGAAAGAAGTTACCAATGCAAGTATGCATAAAACAGAAAAAGACCAGTATTTATAATACTTCTTACAGCTCTATAAAAGGGCTTACTGTAGTACAAAAATATATATTTAACACATTATATTTACCAACTTCCATGGCTCAAGGCATGCTTACCATGTGGACATGCACTAACAGATCTGAGGGTCAACTTCTGAATCATTGACCCAAGGTGAATCTCATGAGGTATGTTATGACTCAAGAAGGAAGTCAATGTTTGTTTTAAGTATACACACACTGTTCAAAGAGAAGAGTAATTCTTGACAGTGCAAGTATACATGATACCAGTATACAGTGCATATCAACATTGCCCAGCCTTTCCAGGTACACTCTCTATACAATGTACACCTGTTGACATTTGTGTACAATAATGTACATAATGTGCATAGTACATCTGTATGTGTATGTCACAGAGCTTGCAAGCAGCAAACACTCAAAGAAAAGACAGCTTGCAATGACTTTACACTGTTCTCACTGCATACTCTGTGAATGCAGCATGAAACTGCATTAACAAGATATGACAAATTAACTAACAACATCTTTGATGTCACAATGAAAGTTGAACTATTGACCTTTTCAAGAGACAGATGACTAAATCTTTATCTAATCATAGGATCTTGCATAGAACAGAGTCATGTACAATGTATGCGATAAAAGACTTAGCAGTCAACATTCAATTATTTTACTCATTGCCAAGATTCTAAAGATGAGGTACAGTGACAGCTGTGATATTGTAATGGTGTATACTGTATAGTGACAGCAAAATGCTAGTATGAGACCAAACTGTGCAGCTTTCATCCCATATGCTGGCACAACCGACTCGCTTCTTCGATTTCCACGTAGTGAATTTCACAACGGTAAATGTCAAAGCCTATATCACTTGCCTTCGTACATAAGACATCAAGATCCTCGCAGTCGTTTTTTACGACGACGACAAAAAAAAAAAAATTGACACCGCCTGGAGAGGCAAGTGCAGCAATGCCCTGTTCACTCTGTTTAAAGTAGGTCAACCCTGGTTCAGGAAATTACGGTTTAATGAAATGCAAGCTGTAAATAGAAGTAAGTGTGAGTATGAGTGTGTGCATGTGTGTGTGTGAGCTTGAGTGTGAGTATATATTTTATGTGTAAGAGATGTAAAATTAGTGAGGGTCTGAAATACAAAGGCACTGTTAAGTTAAAAAGTAGATACTTATATGCAATGGATACAAAAATTACAATGTACTTTGTATCAACATTCATGAAAAGAAAAATGATTGAATGCGGCATTGTTACACAATCTCTCACAGGTTTATCACGCAAACAAGTTCATACACACAATTGCATGTACTTTTTACTCGGCAGACAATACACTTCTTTGCATCATGTGCAGCACTGAGTATTTTACAATTTGTTAATTGTACAGTCTCAGGTATACTGCATTGCATAATATATTCTTCTGACCAGCATCTAAAGCTTGTGCACTACACACCATAGCCTGAATCTAGTTTATAAACAAATTTAGGCCTCCCCCTATCTCCCCTTAATAGTCAAACATGACAGTCAAGTCAACACATCTTGTTTACCATAGACTCCACGCTGCAAGTTTACAACCATGCTCTGGGGCTCTTTGTAGATATGAGGATGACAGATCAGTACAGAGCACTGCCTGGGAAATCTTCCGTTGACATACAATTGTACATTTTATAAGCCAGACAGTCTGTGGGTGTGATTGATGCCGCAGGCTTGCAAAGCACATCTTTAGTTTAGAACCATTTCTTTTTTCTTACCGCTCCATACTTCTACATACATAAATACTACTATCCCTTCTCTCAACTTTTCTCCATTCAGGAACTGTATCCCCTTCCTTGTCCCATAAATTTGTTTCTGTCTGATCATATTCCCTTTGTGTTGACTTCCTCAGCTAAAGACACTAATAATACTTGGAAGTTCCAGTGGTTTTTCTGTATGCGTAGGGCCTAGGTGTGTTATTCCTTCAGTAATAATTACAAGAATTACAGGATATCATATCCCCCAGAGGCTGTTATCCCAGTCAAGCGAATTGCTTATCGATAATGGTCTCCTCCAACTGTATATCACAAGATACGTCTGTACATTATAGTATGTACATTATTGTAATTATGTCGATTTCTTTTGAGTAATCTTGTTTATATTTTGATGTGAAAATTGTTGCTTTTGTCATGTAGCTTTCACTTGTAGAAGTGGAGAAATAATAGGCCTACAAACTGAAACTGAAAGTCTATTTTTCAAGCACTTACATGTATATTTGTACAATTGTATACTCCATGAAAAGCGCACAAACATATGTAGTATGTATATGACATGAATGATAATTCTGACAGGTATTTTGTGTCTAAATACAAAAACTGTACAGAGTATTTATCATAGCATGTAATTACATTCCTACTTCAATGCTATTTAAACACACTACATATGTATCTAGTTTCAACAACACCTGCATTCTGCTATGTGTTGATTTTATGGGCAAATGCAAACTGAACTATTGATGAAAACAATAATGACTTGTTTACATAGTGGAAGACAGCTGATATCCAACATAAAATGTAATCAAAGCGATTAAAGGCATAATTTACCATTTGCAGATGAAACAAAAAGGGAGCATTACTGTTTCATAATAGTTCTAAAATGTGAGTTAGGGCTAGAAACAACCAATGTAAAAAAATTGAATCCGTATAATCAATGTTAAGTGTTGTTAAATAGACAAAACATGAACAATAGGTATAATAAAAATGTTTCCGGATGACACCGTCTACAGTTACGGTTTATTGAGAAAAACACGGATATCTCCTCATATTTTAGGCTTCATTGCAAAAAATATTTATGATAAGATGTTTTGTGATACAACAGACCTACACACATGCATCAAATGTGATATCTTGAAAATTTTTGAAATCACTACTCCCAAAGGTAAACTGGACCTTTAAGAGTCATACTTCAATTTATCAGACTGTGACATAGACAAAGGATGGTGTCAAACTAACATTAATATACCTAGTGTACAGAGGGACTACTTCACTATGTTTCACTCTGTTGTATATTACACTGTACGATGTACACGTGATGTACACGTGTCAATCTTGTGCTTCCCGGCTGATGATGTACCTGACCAACATACTTGGCTTCAATCTGCGATTACTGGTGCATTTCACATGAGTCTGACCCAGAAATATGATCACAATAAAATCTGATATGAAATATGATACACATGTACCCAGGTGAGTTAAATATTACATGTAGTAATATACAATTTGTACTGCCATGCACTGTAAATCATGACATGAGAATCTACTTATATTTCTGTGTCCTGTTTGCATACATTAATGTGAATATGGTCCCAGACTAATAAACAAAAATCAAAGTAATATGGTCAACTTGGAAAAAAAAAAAATATGGGATCTTTCTCTATAGAGCATACCACAAAATAAGCAGGAAAGAACAATTACATGCCAGTACTGCATGCATTCAAAATAAACAGATCAATATAAAAGTAAATACCATTGTAGTTGCCTGAAGAAATCAACACCTTGTACTGTATTCTATTCCAATCAATACAAGCACACCACTTTCATCTACAAATAGTACATGTACATGTACTGTATACGCCATATATTTCGCGAGTCTAAATTTTCGCGAATTGAGAATTCTCAACGATTTCGCGAGTGGTTAAATTTGCGATCGTGGAGTCTTGTAATAAGGTCAGGAGTAGCAATATAAACAGAGATATCAGAGGAATGGTTTGGGTGATTTTGACTCATTGAATACACACATCATATTGCTTTATGATGTACATGTACAATGTGAATCTATACCTTTCTCTTTTTTTTAAACATGAGAAGTGGTATAATTTCGGAACCACAGTTCGTATTTTGTTTTGGATCTACAGACATCACAAATTGATAATTATTGGGTTGATGATCATTGTTAGAGTCCAAGAAAATTTGTTGGGCAGTAAAATTCTGCATTTAAATTTGCTTTCAAAAACGAATTCTTCCTAAGTATTTCTGACGGGTATATATGTACTGTACACTTACTCTGCATTTAAATTAATAACGCTGCATACACAACTGCATACTCATTTCAATTTCAGGTTTTAAAAACAAAAATTACTTCTGAAAAAATCAATGGGTAAATGCATGAACTTTAAATTACACACAATACTGTAGTTTGTATGCTAGGTATCATTAACAATGTACATTAATTTTACATGTACAATTGTCAATGTACAACTGTAACAATATGAATATTAAAGACATATTGAAAGATAATCTATCATATTTTACTGCTCTGCAACTTACCTTTAAATGTGAAAATTAAAACAAAATTACAGTGCAGTAGCCAAGAATGATTATACTGTATATAAAAATTGAAAAGACCAAGGAGTTACCAGCACTCCTTAAAAAGACTTACATGCTTTTCAACACACAACCTAACGTACCTGTGTACGGTACGCGCATTTCTGCTCTTGAATAAGGCATGAAATGTGAAATCTTGCTTTTTGTATGAATGTGGTGTCCTTCACATGGATCATATTAATATTGATGGCATCATACGCAAAGGCCAAAGAAATAAAATGAAATTCAGCACAGGCACAAACATACACACAGACACTCAGACACACACACACACACACACACACCCAACACTCATTTCTTCGCTTTTAAAGGTACTGCTTACCATTGGGAGCAGTGATTTAAAAATGTTTCGAGTTATCACATTTGAAGCATGTGTGTACAGCTGTACATTGTAGGTCAGTTGTGTTACAAAACACCACCCTACCATAACAATTTTGCTATGAAGCCTATTAATACAAGCAGATATCATTAATTTTATCACTAAACCATAACTGCGGACGATTTAGTCTAAAAACAATTTTATTATAACTATTGTTCACATTTTGTATATATTTAACAATTACTTAACATTGATTATGTTGATTAACTTTTCTACACTGGTTGTTTCTATCCCTAACTCACATTTAAGAACTATTTTTAAGCACATACATTGCAAGCTAGGTTTTTGTTTTATCTGCAAGTGGTAGATATATTGCCGATTTAAACACAAACTTTGGTGTTTAAATGCTTGAATCATGCTTTATAACTTTTTTTTTTGCATTTTTATAAGATCTCACTGAAATTTCATGTCTATATAAAAGGGCCGCAAACTTTGAAATCATGTCCTTCAAATGAACCACATCAATATTGATGGTATCATACATGTACATCATACTCAAAGGTCACAGAAATAAAACGAAATTCAGCACACATCTGCAAACACATCTAGGCCTACAGCTGTACATGTAGTGTACAGTACACACACACACACACACACACACACACACACAAACTCAACATTCACTTCTTGCACATAAAAGCAAATTATCCACAAACTTCAGTGCATAATTTTTGTGATAATGCTTCATATAATTATAACTTTTTTTGGGGGGGGCATTAAATCTCACAGAATGTCATGTCTGTGTAAAGGGCCACCACCTTTAAAATTTCAGTTCATATGGTACATGTAGTTCAACTACTCCCTCCTATTTGCAATGATTCACAGTGAGTGACAGAGACTCTCATTTCAGCCAAACCTCTATACTTTGTATGGTGCAGCAGGTTATTCCAATTCAATTATGGCTGGGGGCCATGGTTGAAATTAGATTCTTAAATTGATTTTTTTCCCCCTTACTTGCCCTTTAGGGACACAAGCCTCCACTATCTCTCCTAAAAGAAGAAAAAAAAAAAAGCAAATACCTAGCTTTGCTTTTATTGAAATTTTTCCCCAATAAAAGTGAGGGGTCCATGTACAGGAACCCACTTGCATGGATATTGAAAACTAGTGTGTACATGCTTGTCATCATGTACAATTAAAGGGCAATATATCTTTAATAAACAGTTATTTTGCATGGAAGCTGGAGAAACAATGAGTGACAGGCCCTGTCTGGGTTCACAAGTAGTCACACAAACATCAAGAATAGTGTATCATAAACATTTATTCTAACCAGCACATTAATACAGACGAATACAGACACTGTGAGATTACTTTTGCAAATGTTTCTGTAAAACTTCTCACCCGTTTCATGCATCAAACAGCACTATTTTCAACCTTTTACAGTGATACACTATCAGCATATCACCAATTGTGTTTGCTTGGATTCTTTCTTCTCCTTTCTTTAGCACTGCCAATTTTTGTGAATGCAGTTCTCAAAAGCCATCACCAAGTCATGCAAAATTTGCCATGATCATTTCTTATTGATCTAGCCACTGAAAGTTTTTGATACCGTAACGGTCTTTTACATTACAACGTACAAACGTGTCCTATGTCATCCAGGTACTATTTTGTGAGTTTTTAATAGTCACATATGATCGATAATTTCCTAACCATAAGTCATTATTTTATCAAATTTGGTAGGCCTATTAAAGCACAAACTTCTAAACATGATGCATACATTGTACATACGCACTACTTGTAATTTTAAAAATGCTCAAAATTACTTGGAAATTGTTATGCATAGCCTACGTGTATGTTCCAGGCCATTTTGAGCATACTTCCAAAATTTGGCATGCATCATTTGCAGCCGTTTGCTCATCCGTAAAGCAGATATGATTGTTTTCACATGGAATCGCTTTGTAATATTATGGAGAATATGTTTACCAAATTTCAGGTCAATCCAAATTTATATGACATCATACAGGCCCTTCAAAGTTGAAATTTTCATGCATGCATCAATGGCGATATTGTACAGCGTAAAATATGACATATCCATTACAGCTCATTACAATGCAAGTTGACCAATGTAACTTCCAGAGACTCCAACCCTAAGCACCTTCTGATCTGGAGATTCTCCCACCTGAAACCCCTAGCAAAGGGAGACTCAAACTTGATGTGCGCAAAGCGCACAATACGAGCACGAAGTTCCTTGCGGTCTAGGGTTCTAGATGCTCTCTCGTGCTATCTAAGGCTTATTTTTCAACATACAATTAAATTAAGTAAGAAATCTTTTCAAGCGGGAGAAATTAAATCTTAAGCGGGAGCACGGGAGATTCTGCAAAAATGGGCTTTTGGCGGGAGAGTTGGAGTCTCTGAACTTCTTTGTTAAATATTGTAAATGGTGATGGTTTGTACGATGTAAATGTCATCTGATGAGTTGTTGAAAAAAAAATTAAATGATGATTTTCATATGTTACAAGTCATAATCTCACAATTATAATGTCTCACAAAACTTTGAATCACTCTAAAATTTTATCTAAAAAGAAACTGTATACACGCAACAAAAATGATAAAACATAAGTTTTGTACATTAGATATTAGAAAACATTTTTCACTTGATTCTTATTCCCAAGCGCAGCACACAACTTACTGTACATTGTGCCTGCGTGTATCAAGTCTTGTCCAGCTTAGGTCAGTGGCTTCCCTCACTGTTCGTGTACTGTAGCCTATGTAAATGAAGATGCCCTGATATTCTGAAGCAATATTATGAGCAACAGATTCACTGCTACAAAGTATGTTAAAGGTGAACAAGATAAGCATACTAACGTGACCACTCCAGAATCCCTCCTGTGTTGTCAGCATCTATTGTGGGACTTTCCACTGGGTGTAACTTGACACCGACACCTCATCATCACCTTTAATCTCTTGCCCAAGTGAAGAGTAGAACCTTTATACTGCAGTTTATAAAGGATACTCCAAATCCACAAGCACATTATATACAGTACTTGTTTGCCACTGGGCAAGTTGATATACAACTTTGTACAGGTTTGTGCATTATTGCAGAACATTTGCACAGTACGAAAGCAACTGTTTTGTTTTGTTTTGTTTTGTTTTGTTTTGTTTTTTCATTGGTAAAGTCAGTGTGCTCAAACATCATGAATGCAGGAGGAACAAAGCATATTTTGTCATAATATGAGCATGAATAATATCAGGAGAAGCACAAGTACATGTAATTTAATGACATTCATTGTTAATGTCCACATGTACTGTAGGGCCTACTGTATATAAATACATCAAAAGTAATCTGAACATACAAATTGTATTCTTCAAGTACATGTAATGCTAACCAACAAAATATCTGTGGCACTGAATGCTGTTTTGTGTGTGTGTTTAAATGCAATGCTTCATTTTACTGTCATCAGTAAAGAGAAACTAATTAAATGACACTTCAGATGTAAATGAATTGCAGCAACCAATTACTTGTATTAAAATGTTGTACAATGCAAAAGGAAAGTTCTACAACTGTAAAAGCATTGCATATAATGCAAGCACAATTAGATTTTATAGACGATGTTGAACAATACAATGTTTGGTTATAATGCTACACAAAGAGGCATACATGTACAGTGTATGAGGGACTCAGAATACAGGTATGGAACTTCGACAGCCATACAATTCTTCTATATTTCTGTCATTCTAATTTCACTATCGTATCAGACAATCGTACTGTGAAAGCAGACATTCGAATACATTCCACTTTCAGATTGATTCTAATTTATTCCTTGACCTACTGTACAATATGAACTACTGTGATGCATATTATGTACAATGTACACCTCAACATATCTCCTTAAAAATGTTTTCCATTCTTGCCAAGATATTTACTAGTGGATTCAACAACAAGAACAACAAAATTTCATTACCCTTATTGGTACCAGAGGCAGTGCAATCTCTAGGCAGAGCCAGGGCAGAGTGCACACAATGGCACATACATATGTAAAGTATGCAGCATGAAGTACAGTACACCATATAATACAAGAAAGTATGAATCCTCAATGTACACAGTTACATTGTATTTTAAAGGGCATCATTGAATTAATCTGACAGGCGATTACTTTGTTATTGTGATTAAAACCCACACAAAAAATCTCTTAAAAGACCATTGTTCCTGTCCTTTGTCCCAGTTGTGTATTCATTAAGCATTCATAACACAGCTTCAAGGTGATGGTTGTCAAAAGATCACGCAATTAGGACAATTAGCTAGGCGGAGGACCCCCCTTTGTCAAGTTCATCCTATGCTAATTATCCTGAATTGGGGAAGATTACCAACAGTGCTCTCACACTGGGGTTTGTCATCTCAAAGCAAGGGGCACCCCCGAGTGACCCCACCCCACAGGTGTTTGCTTCATGCAGAGGAAGTCCCTCATAGTGACAGGCAATACAAGGGAGAAAGACAAGGAGAGAGATTGCAACCTAGCTGTGTACAGCTGTGAGGGTGAGCCAGTGCTGTAAACGTCATTATGTATGCGAGCATGAGAGAAGAGACCAGCCATGGGGCGTTTTACAGCGTTCACATTTTAAATACTTTTTGCACAGTACTATATTGACACGGGTCACCTTATCTGCAATACTGTGACCCCCTTACCTCAGGTAACAGTTGTGACATAATGTCAAACAAATACAATATGTACAGCCTGTACATGAACTGCATTTACAGGGAAGGTAAACCCAAAGAGCAATGTGGATTGAGTGAAAGCAGCAACATTAGTAGAACACATCAGTGAAAGTTTGAGAAAAAACGGACAATCGATGCAAAAGTTATGAATTTTTAAAGTTTTGGTGTTGGAACCGCTGGATGAGGAGAGTACTAGAGGATATGACGTATGAGTGAACAACAATACAAAGAAAATATAAAGGATATTCAACAAAAATTCACTTTTCTAGAATTATGAAAGAGCAGTGGACCAACCGCTTTCAGAAAGCAAGGGGAATAATTGCTACCCTTAACATACAATTGTATGTCAATATCAAGTTGATGGAATTTGTAATTTTCATGAAAAATGGATTTTTGTAGTATTTTCTTCATATTTTCTTGATATTGTAGTCCACTCATACGTCATGTCCTCTAGTAGTCTCCTCATCCAGCGGTTCCAACACCAAAACTTTAAAAATTCATAATTTTTGCATCGATTGTCCGATTTTCTTCAAACTTTCACTGATGTGTTCTACTAATGTTACTGCTTTCACTCAATCCACATTGTTCTTGGGGTTTATCTTCCCTTTAAGCAAAGTTATCCTAAAAGGATCACACAATGGGTTGGTTCCCACAGAAATCACACAGAGAACTAAAGAAGCCAAAACAAGCAAAGGTCACACATTTCTCTAATTCTTCTAACAAAAATGATGTCAGAAATCTAGACACATCTACAGTGCGTGTGGAATTGCACAGTGATGCAGTGACAGATGCAAGATGACACACATACAAATACACAGATGGTGTCTTGCTTTCATTTAAACATCCAATTAGACAATTTCCTGCACACCCTAATTTATGCTGACCACTGCCAGTATTGTGAGCACCTACAGTGTACATTTGGATGGGCAAAATTCATAGGCTATGTATTCTTGCTCCTGCAAACAGTCAGTAGAATAGCAAGGTTTACCAGAACATACATTGTACACGTGAATGCAATCCTGCAAAATGTCAAGAGAATCAATCTTGCAAAGTTTATGAATTTCTTAATGACAGACATACATGTACAGTGTAGTTAATTGCAGTGAAACATGTGCAGAAATGTGAGCAAAATTACACACACACACCCACACACACATACACACACACACCCACACACATAAAATAGACAGACATAAGAAAATAGTGCACAGAGAATGTCATTCTCTTGTTCAAGTTGTTGAATGTTGCATGAAACAGTCAAAGAGATAGGTGTTTTTGTTCCATGGTGGTAAATGAAAACTGCTTGTTAAATATTTCTCACTTGCTTTTTTATGTAAAATTCTTCAGTATGTAGTATTTCTTTATTACTACAGAGATCTGGCTTCCTCTCATTACGAGATGTTAAATTCACCAACTACTAACTACACATAAATTAAACATTGTTCTAAGAATGTTTTCCAAGAATGTGTATAGTCATTGGATAAAGATGTACAAGCTTGCATTCTCACAATCATATCAACACAACTGAGGGAAACAAATTCTAGTTTAGCCCAAATAAGGTATTTTGTGAGAGTAGTAGCCAGTTCACTTTAAAAAAAAAAAAAAAAAAAGTAAATAAGCATTTAAAATCACAGAGAAATAGAATGCTCGGTGAGGGGCTGGCTTCAGATAAATCAAATATTGAAAATTTTTTCTTGATATTTTTCACTTTTGTACTTAAACAAATGGATTTGTCGACCACTTTAGCACCTCATTACCTTACCAAGCAGGTGAACGTAGTAAGAATCTGCATACAATTTAGACAATGGAGATAAAGCTGTATAGTCTGCATGGTTACTCAAGCAGAACAAGAGGCAGTTGAGTGTGAAAGTCTAGATTGCTGTATGCTTCAAATACAACTGTAGGTACAACACAATTTTGAACTGTAGCGTGACCGACAGATCCAGTGTGCACAATGTTAATGAACAGGAGGGTTCTTGGGTGTTCCACTTTGAATTGACATAAAACAGGCCACACGACTCAAGTGATGCTTCAAACAGGGTGTGATAAGTCATTTGTCACAGGTGATCTAAACTGGATCGTGCCAATTTCTTACTTCTTTCTCTTTACTGATTATACAACTTCAATTTTATACTGAATCCTGCCCTATTGTATATCATTTTTTGACATTTACAGCTCTCCCAGGTGTAGTCTCCACGGAACATAACCCTAACAACAAAATACAGACCGATCTTTTGGTTAGAAAGTTTGACTTGTGACATGCATCAATAGGCCTACTTTGTTCAGTCACTTGATTTTTTTCACGTGGTTTCTAAACTCTTGACCTTACTGTTAGTGTTACTAACATTATTTGAGAATCTACCAAATTATTCAAGTTATCCTGACCATCTCAGAACTAAATTTTATCATCAGTTCTTCTTCTTTCTGTTTTTTTTTTACAATAGAAACATTTACCATTGTGGATTGCCGTATTTGGTTGATTTGCTAACATCAACTTTTGCGCAAATCAACTTTCATTCACAGATTCAGTTTCATATCATACTCTTTGTGGTATATCATTAAGTGACAATAATAGTTTACGGCAAACAGAGTAACTGATGATCTTCATAAACTTACCAAGAGAAAGAAGTGAGTATGGTGCCATGACCGGTATGTGTGTCCTATCACTGGCCATTTTTACATCTGGAACTTTGCAGACGAATGCAATAGGGCCCCAAGAAGAAGGTTCTCTCAATCAGCTAGTGCAGATTATGATAGACCTCTAGCAGTACTTCGCTTTGCCGAAATATTCGAGATACTCGTCAGAACACTGTTGGGTGGTGTGAGTGTAGAGACATACTACTATGCACGTTACATTTATTTCTTGGTATGAAGTTACTATTGCAAGTGACAGCCAGACGACCGACCGACCGTGCGACGTCAGCTACACATCGTGAGCTGCGTTGAATCACCCATCCAGCCAGCCAGCAAGTGCGCGAGAATGAATGAGAAACCGAGGTGTGGAGCTTGCACCGAGGTGTGGAGCTTGCACCGCTGTGGATGAATGAATCGAAACCAAGCCACCGTTCCTACTTGTTTACAAAAATAAAGCTCCCTTATACCACCTAATTGAAGTGGTCAGACCGTACAGGCTAACCAGCTGTAATCGAGTGTTGATATAGTTCCAATAGTAATCCGTAGGAAGGAGGAAAAAGTTAGAAAATCATGGAATACAACGACGAAACGGGCAGTGGTGATTCCCGAAGTGATCCAGCCTCTCGGTCAGCGCTCATACATACTTCGTGCATAAGCATGGTATGGGCCGGTGGGCACTCAGATTCACAGCTTACAGTACTAGCTCGCATCGGATCACTAGCTCAGCTCGCTCAGCTTCTCCGCTTCTCTCAGCTAGCCAAGCCCTGAAAATACCGGTACGTGCGTATGTCAAAGAATCAACGCTTTCACCGCGCTGGGTAGGCCTACCAAAAGCAATTTGGTTTGCGAAAACCACTAGTGAGGGCGCGAATTCTCCATACGGCACTGAGAGAGGGGCAGTTGATTCGCTCGAGCACGGTCTGTCCCCGTCGTCCAGGGGCTTTCTTTACCTTGGCAAAATTTTCACGCGAAAGCGAAGTTGCTAGACTGATGCGGATTTGTCGCATTGCATCCTCGACTACTAGTAACCTAATAGCTAGTTACCTACCTGTATCGGTTCCTTTTCTCATGATTACAAAGGCATTTCACTTATTTTACAGATCATCTGTGAGCTCGCACATTTTGTCTACAGTATCGGTATTATCCAAAAGACGTAGTTTTGAACAAAACCTAGCAACATCACACGAGTTTTGACAACTCTAAAATCTTCCCTTGCCCCTGAAGATTCTCTTCTATACCCTCCATCGGTTTGAAAGTATGCAACATACATGCTACACTCCCCGTTTTATCTGCTTGTTTCCCGGCGAATGTTTCACTAATTATTCTCTTTATACTTAAAAATCAACTCACATGTGAAAATAATAAATACATATCTATAACGAGGACTGTCTTGGGGTTTAAAAGATATAATTGGCCTAAGAGAAACCATATAATTCAAAGTATGGCGAGAGTCATTTAGACGAGCTGCAAAACATGATGATGCAGGAACTCTTCCTTCAAACTATAATCACCATTCTCACCACCGCTGCACTACAGCATCATGATTAATCTATACATTAAATTTCGTCATCATTTTTTCTCTGTTTAAAACTATGACTAGGCCTACTATCTGTCTGACAAGAACAGCCTTCCCCTATAGTTTGTTTGCTGTTCTTCTCTCTCTTGTTGAGAAATGAGTGACCAAAGATATCTTATTAAAAACATGCGATCACAATAGTCCTACATGGTCAGAAATGAACATTAAATGATAATAATATTTGGTTTCACCACGGTGAGTAGATCTGCGCACTGCCGGCGCACGTTGAGGGGGGGGGGGGGGGGACACTTCCGGGTTTCATGAGCTAACAAGCCAAAAAAAAATCTTCAGCGCAACTTTCTTTCTATTTCTTTCTAGTGCCACTTACGCACTTTCGGGGTAAAAATGTGTGGGGGGGGGGGGGGGCAAAGTAGTGACACATAAGGACCCCATTTCATAAAAGATGTTAGGATGACAATTCTTGGTGGAATGACAACTTCCAGTAGCAACAAGCCAATCAGGAAGCTGGATTCTTGTCGTTACTATGACAATTGTCATTCCAGCAAGAGTTGCTACCATATAAACTTTTTATGAAAGTATTCATGATGCAAAAAAAAAAAAGTGGGGGCCATCCGAGCCCCCCACCCCATCCCCCCCCCCCCCCCCCGTTCCGCCGGCCCTGCTGCGTACCGCATATTGTTAGATGCACGGACCAAAATTTGCTATCCACACATCCAAAGTTTCGACAGTGTCTAGAAACGGGATTTTTAGGGAAGCAAATAAACGTCATTACAAGATTCCACTGTAAATCTTCATGAACTATACAGTTTCTCATGATCACGTGGTACCTGAAGTTATAAACAGTTATATCGCGCGTCACATGTATGCTGGACGGATACCATCTGGCCTTTCCTTTATCTATAAGTCAAGTTTGTTTGTTTTTTTTCCGTCCCCATGAATAAGAAAAGTAGAAAGTTTTGAACAGTGTGCAACCATGTCTCTTGTTCTGTATTCATTCCGTTCCGCAACTTCATGACAGAAATCTACAGAGAACTTGCGCGCATGTCAAGGAATTGTGAGACGATTAAAACACCGTTCTCTATAACGTTACCTGGAAACTCGGGGCTTAAAATTTATGACCGTGATATACCCGTACTGATTCTCAGCATGTGGATTTCCTTCTTCTTTTTTCTTCTCATCAATTGCATAACTTTTTTTTTTCTATGTCCGAAACTTCTGCCGTGATACAGTTTGTTTGATGTTACTCACCCGGTGAACCCCTTCATCTTTATCATCTTTGTACACTGCAAAAAGGCCGGTGCTAAATGTGAAACACCGAGCTGGTGTTAAATTTCCGGTGCTCATTCATGATAGATTAACACCTCCGGGTGTCATTTATGATTTAAATTTGTTTTTTGAATAGTTTCTTATAGTTACTGCACTTCTTGTTAATTTTGAACTTCAACAAGACGATAATGAATTTTCCGATAAAGTACTTGATTTTTGAAAAAAAAAAGGAAATACATTTACACCACAGTAACACCAGTTGGTGTGGTCCCCTATTGAAGCTGGACGGGTGTTATACCATTGAAATTAACACCACCAATATCAAATCAACACCATGCGGTGTTATTATTGAATTAACTCTAGCGCAGTGTCAAACTATCACCAGCCACAGTGTCAAATTAACACCACGAAGTGCCAGGCGAACACTTTTTAACACCGTCACAATACATTTTCTACACCTGTGGGTGTGGTCCTCTATTGAAGTTTGATCGGTGTTAGATTTAACACCCATGGTGTTAAATCTAACACCGATGTTTTTACAGTGTATTGCAACAACGTCAGAAGATGCGAACGGAAGTGCCATACAAATTATGTCAGACAGGATGCCAGTATCCATTCTTTGCTTTAATCCACCAAAACCACCCCAGACATAAAACAACAAATCTGAAGTGACTGAAGGTATAACTATGAGCACATCTGCAACTAAACTCGGTAAACCATTGATTCTCCCCAAAACGAAGTGGTTGTACAGGAATATTTACATCTTTGTAAAAGAACAGACCAAAAACAGAAATTTTTCTTCATACACAACTTTCTGATGATATATAGAAATATTATGTCCTTTTGAATTTTAACAAAGTGGCTCATCAAAAATCTAATAGAAAACTTATTTTTGAGATGCAAAGCCGATAGACTTAAAGTGTCAAACCCGCACATAAAAAAAAAAAATGTCGTGATTCGCGCAGGACAAAATGGGAATTGCTTCATCTCAAATTGTCCTATTTTTCAAGCTTACAAAACACTTGCACCAAAAAAGGCATATTAGAGAACAATTTTTTTTTTAAATTCTGCTGAATCTGTAACATATCTACCAAAAGAGATAAAATTATCAAAACTGAAATGATCATTAGAGTAGCGCTAGAATGCATTGACCCCCGTATGGTTAAAAAAAAAAAAAAATCAAATTCACACTGGTTAATGTTTATCGACAAGAGCAACTATTATTTTAAAGTATGTGCACTGACTATGTGTATGTTACCGCTTTCAGTTCTCTGTCACTTGTCATTCTGTCTACTTATTCATGTAAATTTCAACTTGTGTTTCACTAAGGGCGAGTGGGTGCATGCGTACATTCAATTTTGTCCAAGTACTTGAGACTTCTACACTATATACGTACTTTAAGAAGTGGAAATTTGCACATTTCGCATGCAAGATCAGAAACTAGTGCTGCAAAAGGCGGATATTTTGCTTATTTAAATTGTTCCCTAATGTCTTCTCACACACGAAGTGCACGCGGCCGAAGGCGAAAACTTCTTTTGCTGCCAATCGTTATCGATGTTGCTTCTTCATGTCACAGAAATATACGAGTGCACATTACTATTCTCCAAGCAGAAGAAGTTAACGAATTGTGCCCAGCAGAGGGCAGCAGCGTATACACTCTTTACGAGTCACCCTCGCCAGATACTGAAATAAAATAACTTGAGAAAGTATTAAAGCAGCATAATTGAGTTTATAATAATTAAAAATAAAAAAATATAATTTAAAGATGATTACTTTCTCTAAATGATGATTTTGATAAAAACACTATTAATTGAAAAAAATTAAGCTACACGAGCCTAACATGTCTGCGCCCATCGTACTTTGTTGACGTTTCCTGGTGCTGTGTACTGCAGCATGGGCTATATGGCAGCAGGCTACCGCCAGTAGACGGGATTCAGTGGTTTCTCTTTATTCTGAATTCTATTCTCTAGGGCAATTTGCTCCTTTTTGCGCGGCATCAGCAACGGTAAAGCTAATTGTTTTGACAAACTATAGTGTTATTTATCTTCTTATGCAGATTCTTCATCTTCTTTTACATGCTTGAACTAACCACTGCACTGGCACTGCTAACGTCGTTAGTTTGAAAATGCACTGACTCCAGTGAGTAGACTAACGGTTAGTGTGAGTGCTGAGTGTGACTGTGTAATGACTCTTACCATAGTCGGCTATCCTGGGTTTTAGGGGTCCCCATAGTCTAATACTCTTAGCCCTGTCGTAGCCTGATTGACCAGAAGCTGTGCGTCCCCATGCATGCGCCAGCACGGAAACTTGTGTACAGGACAGGGCTGTTAGTTAGCCCCGTCGCTGCACTGAAGTCGCGCCACGGCGTCTGGTCGGGCTACGCATTGCAAGAGTGTAGGACCGCAGCTAGTGTGTGAGTGTGTATGTGCAGCCATTCAATATTATGTGTGCTCCACTACTAACGGTTGCTAGTCAATTTCACAAAGTAGTGTATTTACGACATAAATTTTACTGTAAAATATGAATTGGAGCCGACATCCTTTATTGCGACGTGAAATTTTTGCGAAATGCAAGTAGCATTCAATGCGTACATAAATTTAGTGTAGAAAAGAACTTTCGCGTGCACTTTAATTTCGGGAATCTTCGCACTCGCGAAATTTGCGGAATTAAAATGCATGCGAACATTCCTCGTTTTACAGTATATTTCTATTTATACTACCTACAATGGAGTGCAAGTGAAATCCATAATTTCCAGGTAGGTGGTACGTTTCAGTCACTTGCAGTTCTGGGGAACAAGAAGGATGAGATATTTTTACACCTGATGGGTTCAAAATGGTGTTTTGAAGCGGGAATCATGCCCCCTTGTAGATGATATTGACTTCTGAAGGTATTGATGCCAGTCATTATATATTACACTAGGCACCAGATCATAGCAGATGTAATACAGCATTACAAGATGGCTTTGTAGATGTCTGCTAGCAAGTGATGGTCATTGTAATCCATAATAGCATTGTGTCATGACATTGCTGTAACATTTGAAGTTACCAGTCACATAACACGCACTTCGTTGCTGAACCATCTCAATCTTGTTCATATTTGTCTGGGTGTGTGGATCCCATGCTGTTACATCTGCATAAATCTTAAATTTATAGATCCCATAGTTCTAGTTAGTTTTTATCAGGCTTATTTGATTAACATAAATTTACTTTGAATGTAATGACAACAAATATAGTCTCATTTTGGATCTAGACTTTCTATTAGATTCTGGTAGATAGATTGATCTAGATCTAAATGATTATGTGAATGTTGAAAGTTTAATTCTTATATGCACTTGTCAATTATTGAAGGCAGTAGTCCCAACCCCTCCCTGCCTGGGTACCTGGGGTTTGTACCCGAGATTCACTTATTTGTCCGGATGGGTTAGAAATATATCAAAGTTTATCGGGGAAGTTTATTTGATCTTGTCTGGATGGGTTGGACCAGGTTTGAGGACAAACATTTAGATTAGAAAGATTATATTACTCAATGTCTATAAACTAGAGCTAGATCAAGTAGATTTTGTTGAGTTGAGGAATATTTATGAGTGTCTTAAATATACTTCCTGACCTGTTGGTAGGTTGCTGGGATTTCTGCTCAACTATTGCTCAGCCTGTGCTAGTGTTGGGGAATTGGCCAGAGATTTCTGCAGGGGTCTAGGGCAATTTTGTACCCCTTGGACAATTACCCCAGACCCTAACCCTAATCCTAATCCTAACAATAATCCAAACCCTAACCAAAACTCTTGATCTAACCCTAAACCTAACCGTAACCCTAATCTTTACTCTAAACTTATCACTAAACAGTATTTAGCCAGGTGGGAATTGCCCTGATAACGTTCTACAGAACTATTGCCCAGCCTGTCAAGGACTAGACCAGTACTTGGCTAGGTACTGTAACATTCTCAAAATACATCTCGATGAGTCAATGCAAGTCTCAGCCATCCTGATTCCTGGATACCCAGGGGTCAGGACTACAACAACTGACAAGTGCATATTTTTTAGTTTTTGAAGCAGCAGGTTAGCATTCATGTGATTTCAATCACTAACACCAGTTGATCATATTTAGTTATAAAATGGACTTTAGAATCTCTACAATCTGATTGGTCAATTGTCATGCATTGATTTTTACTGAGCTGAGCCATGTGTCCGGTAATATTTTACCGGATTTTACCTTGTATAGTGTTGTAGGTGTACCGGACGCATGTTGGGGAAAATAGTTGTATTTCATGAATTTACGGGCCCATTTTATAACACAAATGATGCACAGGCTATTTCGTGGATCAGTGAGAATTGGATGCTCTCGTTTAACTTTGGAACAGTCTAAAACCCACTTGCTGCCCTCATGGGTTTAAACAGTTCCAATCCACTCTGTCCTGTGCATCATTTGTATACTGAAAGATTAGTATCGATCTATATCATCTGGATATGTTTTTCAGAGACTACATCTGGCTTCACTGTTTGCAAATCTCTCCCCTCCCCCTCCCCCCCCCACAAATTCCTGTAAAATACTATAGGAAAAGAACCATAAAAAAGAAGAAAACGAAAAAACATCCTAGAATCTCTCTGAAATCATATGAGAGTCAACATCCGAGGGCAACAAGGCAAGCAAACCTGAGCTGAATGCACCACTGCTTTTGCATTATGTTCAGTGATGCCTGTACAGCTTGCATGGCTGTATCAATCTACAGTCAACCTTGCCTATAAAGTCAAAACTATTTGGACTGAAGAAAAAGCTTCGACTTGGAGAAAATTTGACTTATGAGGGATTAAAGTCAATAGGATATAAAGAGAAGAGGACTTAAAAAGACCTTAGACTTAGGCAATTATTTGACTTATGCGAGGTCAACTTAAGGAAGGTTGACTGTATATCTAATTGATATCTATATCAATGCACGAAATAATTACCTGGGGCCCATTTCATAAAACTTGTTATCAGTGACAACTGCCACATTTCTATGACAAAGTTGCTCTCAGCCAATCAGATGCAAGGATTTCAGTAGCTTGTCACATCTATGACAACTTGTCACTTATGACAAGTTTTATGAAACGGGCCCCTGAACAGTTCAAAAGGTCAGAGTTCTCTCTCACAAACAACAGCATGCAGTGTTGCATTAGATTTAAGAAAAAGCAGGAATTTTGGCACATCGTTAAAACTCACACTGAAAGAAAAATATCTTTGAAAAGAAAGAAAAAGACTTAGATTGCAACAATTGAGTAATATATCAGATGCTTTGAAAGTGGTACTAGTGACCTCTGATTTTGTTTCTTTTTAAAGAACATTTTCTTGAACATAAAAATGTCGTCATCGGCTGTTGGTTGTAAGTATACTGTAAGTAGATAAGTTTAAAGGATATTTTTGGTTGAGATGGGGCTCTAGGTTTCCAACTTTTTTGTGAGATAATGAGAAACTTCGTATGGAATATGAAAAAGCATTCAATTCTAAAAGGAATTCAAAGTTTATTTGAGGAAATGTGGTATTGAAATGTCTTAGATATCCAGAAACAAAGAGGTACTAATAAGAGGTGGGACCCGCCTTATATTAGGACCACTTTGTTTTACTTTGTTTTAGGAAATCTTGGCCATTTCAAAACCGATTTTCATCAAATAAATTTTGAACATCTCTTAGAATTGTATGCTCTTTCATATTTCATAAGTGGTTTCTAATTGTCTCACACACACACACACACACACACACACACACACACACACAAAATGAAGAATCCCCCATCTCAACCAAAACTATACTATACAAGAAAATGAAGAATTCTGTTGCTGATTAAAAGTTGAACATTCTGAGTATAATGTTCTAGTAGTTGGTGCCGTTGGATGTATTGTTGTTGTTTCTTAGACTTTCAACTGTGGATTGTTAGATTTTTATATGCTTATATATTGCAATATGGATATTTCCCTGTAAGAAAACCCTGTTACATCTGTGTACAGATGAGAGTGTGAGGTAGAAGATGCTGCAACTAACAATGTTCAAGTGCAATTCAGTTCATGTATAGTATGATAAGATCAGTTAATGCTGTCATGTTGAAATGGATGTGTGTAAGTGTACATATGTATGAGATTATTAGTGTATGTAGTATTAAAACTAAGGAGATATGGACTAAATCTGTAAAGCTATAGAAATCACTCCTACAACTGTGACAATGGATGAGGTGACAGATGTGACAACAAAATACGTTTACATAACTTGTGTGAATTGTTTTATGAAATGACATTCTTTAGTTCACTTTTTTTGTTGTTGAGGGGGGGTATTGTGTAGTTTGCAATATCAATGAGAGTATAATGTACACGTACTGTATATGTTTGAGAAATCAAAATTTCAAACTTACAAGATAGTGACACAGTATGATGCATGACACAATGTTTTTGGTAGTTCTTCACGAAGCATTTAGATAAGCTTGTGCCAATCAGGGCAGACTCTTGATATGAATATGATTAAACGCATTATGTTTTCATTATATGCATATTTCTTTATTTCCTTTGATTGCAGATCAAGTGTACGCCATGGCCACCTACACTTTTGGGCAGCACGTTATAAAGTCATCAGTTGTCTTCTTTCGATCACGCCTCTCATTTGCCTTCGTGAATCGTAAACCAGTGGTGCCCGGTCGTATCCTTTTCTGTATATTTTTGTTTTCACATGTTAAATGAAAAAACAGAAAACACAAATATGTATGTCAGTGTTACATTACATCCAAAATGTTTCAAAATTGAAAGGTTGTGGATACACTATCCCCCTTTGGTATTTATTTGGATGCATAAACCGAGCTTTGTGGTATAATGTATGGAAAATATCAAGTATGCATGTAGAAGGGAAGCAAATTAGGAAGAAGTTTGCAAACATCAGGAAGATGTCTCTGCTGCAGAAACACTCCTTGCTAGAAAGTGCCATAGGAGTAAACAAAGATAATCCAAACTAGTCTGTGACTGAGTGCATTTTCAGCTGGAGGTAATAGTTCCCATCTAATGCATGATTGGTAAGGATGATGGAGATTAGATGGATTTCACATCAAAAGTCAGAGTTGCAGGTTTTAGCCCCAAATCCAGTTAGATGCTGTAGTTCATCAGTCTTGGTGAGATGATGTGCTGTATTGTTGGCAATGGCGTGATGATGATTCTCGTTTTCCTTAACCTGTCCTCTGACACCAGATGTCTTGGTGTCTCCACTCAGGCCAGTGGAGAGATTCCACGATATGACGTGCGATGAGGTCGCTGACCTTTTCCAGAGCACTCAGACAGTGTCGAAGGTCATTGAAAGTGCATTTAAGGCATCATCAATGTCAATAGCAATGCAGGTCAGTGCTATGAGTACCGGTACTAATATACTGTGTATGCCATGTATTTAGGAAGATGATTTTTTTTTTTTTTTTTTTTTTTTTGGGGGGGGGGAATCGGGATCGACTTCGCAACAATTTCGTGAGTGGTTAAAATTGTGATTGTTTGATTCAGAGTACTGAACAGATAAATGAAAGTTTGCACGTCATCAGGATCAGAGCTAATATTTTCATGAGTTTTAAATTCACATTTAGTACCCAACTCATGAAATCTGTGAAAATAAAAACCTTGTGAAATATCTGGCATACAGAGTAGTGTGTGTTCATTTGTGGACAATGCACTTTAGTGTGCATCAGGGAAACTGATTTTTGTTGGTCCTTGTCAAATTTGGTTTTAATAAGGTCATTTTGTAGAATGGATATACTATGGTGACTGCCAGAGAGTTGAGTTTGTTTCACAAACACAGAAACATTTTCATTTGTGCAAATCAAGAGTCAATTCAAATTTAGTACAGGAAAATTGATTAAAAAGGTACTTTGCAGGCATCTATTCAGGCACTCTGATGTTGGGAAGCGCTATTCACTTGACAATGACTGAAGAGATGCAGTTATATCCTGTTCACGTCATATGTTTTGTGAGTATGAAATATCGCCATTAGGGCTTGTAAGACAATTTCGCAAAAAACACATTAATGGAATGGGAAAGAAGGATTTCCACTTTTTAGTAGAAACCTAGTGAGTACCTACCTTGGAGATGGAAGAAAAAAATCATTTGTGTTCGGAGAGGCAATATTTTCAAAAGTTGTTAACTTAGCAGAATTGATATATTGGCTGACTCGTATAAAAAATTCCAAATTTACACACACACACACACACAAACCAACACTGCAATACACATACTGAACAAGGGCAGAGATCTACCTGGTAGGTAGCAAAATGAGGGAATTTATTTCCAGAAATTGAGGTGAATGCAGGGACATTTTTAAGGTCATAAGATGGGAAGGTCATTCTATAGTTTGAAGCCCATAAATGATGATGATCAATGTCCTTGACATTCTTGCTGTTATTTTTAATTTTTTTTTTAACCCAAGTATATATCAATGTCAAAAGTGATATATATTGGCAGCCCATTTTATTTAGTCTGTTCAGCTAACATGCACTGATCTTGTTAATATCCCATGAGATTAAAGGCTTCCTGGGTGGGATATATTAAAAAGCAATACTTGATGTAATACAGATCATGCTATTTTATGTCGGTGCAAGCTGTAATGCTGTCATTCATTTATTGTGGTTTTCATCAAGATCCAATGAATCAGTGACCATACTTTACACGTCATCTGAAAGATCTCAAAATATCTTTTTATAGAAAAATGTACTAATTTTCACAAACCAGTAAATTGTTATCAGAAAAAAGGAAGCTGCATGTTTAGTAATATTCATCAGTATTTGCTATTTTTGATGCTCATTGTATTTTATTCAAATTTGATTCCTTCACTTCACCTTCTCCCCCACCCCCCCCCCCCCCCCAAAAAAAAGAAGGAAGAGGAGAAAAAAAAAATATTTGTAGAAGAACAGAGTGAAATGAAAGTGCTGAAAGAAAGAGCAAGTTGCATGAACTAATAGAATTACAAAAATGTATTGTTACTTTGAAATTTTGAGTTTTATTCTGAAGGTTTTTCATGAAAAAACATTGATGTGCTGTTGTTCCCTACAGGATGGTCCTGATGCTGGGCAAACAGTCTGGGTAAGTGTCTAGTTCACCAAAGGTTCTGTAATAGGAAGCTTTAGATGTTAGACGCGCGGACGTTCAGAGGGAAAAAACATGTTCTAAGCGTGCGCAAAAGCGCACGTCAAGTTGATCTATTTTTAGCTTGTGTCGCCCGACTTTTTCACTTTTTTTTACGCGTACTGGGCTATTTTTACGTCCGCACAGTTTGCAACGTAGAGAACTACTTCATGCACCGATCATTTGGGGGCGCGATTCTATCTTTTTATACGTTGCATCCCAGCGTAATCTAAAGCTACTTTTCAACGCGATGCAGGGGAGAGGAGAACGTCCAGCGCACTCGTCTCAAACGTCCGAGGGTCAAAATCTAAAGCTCCCGTTCGTTAGTCTATGAGTGACCCACTCAAAGGCTCACCCTTCTATGTAGAGATTTCTAGTTCTTGAACAGGTGCTATGGTCATTTTTATATCTTCTTGTTAATTGTTAATCTCGTCTGCAATTAGACAATACAGTATCTCATATCACTGTTAAAAAAGTTTACCTTTATCAAATGAAAATGTTTCATACTATGATTTCATACTAGAGAACTTGTCTGCATCACATGCAGTCCAAAACTCAGATTATACAATATATCTGAATGAAAATGAAGGCACATTTAACCTTATGTAAATATGTTTTATCAGATAATAAACTTTATATTGATATTCATATTATATTCAGGGAAAACACTGATATTTTCTTTGCCATTATCTATATATAAGTCAGCAGAATAGCCCGGAAAGATATTGCTTGATGGTGATCTGTTGTCATGCAGGCTGTTTTCTGCGAGAAAACTAAAGAAACATGATATTATATAAAATGAAACCTGAAATCAGAATTCAGACAATAGGGTTTTGAGCTAAAATGCTGGCAGTCTAATTCAGTAGACCTTGTGCCAAGTGTGGTATAGTTTTGTCATACTTGTGAAGGGTGAACACACAAAGGGAGGCTACCTGTTAGAGAGCAAAATGAGTACACTGGTCATGATTTACGGCTTTTTCAATGCATTCTAAATTTCTAGATCATTTAGATTACCCGCCATCTGGTATCTGTTAAGTGGTATGCATCATACAGAGGCCGTTCTGTCATGTGTCATGCATAACTTTCTCTTTTTTCCCATTTCATATTTTATATTGAATCGTACAGATTTTAGCCTGGAATTAAAAAACAGGCAGCAACAATCATTGTTAGGAGAGGGAGATCTTGAATTGTCCAAATCAAAACTGTGGCCTTTGAAGGGCATTGAGCAGAGTTCCAAAGAAAAACAAACAAGATAAAGAATTGTTTAAAAAAAAAGAAGGTCCAATCTAGATGAAAATATGAAAGGGCTTTGTTTATGGGAAATGGAAGTGAACTGGTGGCTAGAGTTTGAAAATACACCTGTGGTCCAACAATGACTCCTTTTTGGTACCTGTGATTCCTAAATGTATGTAAATAGTTTTCAGTCTTAGTAGGGATCATCCAATAGCTATTTGGATCTCAAAGAGCTCAAATTTTTTATGCCGAGAAGGAGCCTGGAGATAGGACACAAAAACGGCAACAACCCAAAAGAAACAAACAAATAAGTATGTACAAAAAACAAACAAAACATAAGTTTTATTTTTTGCTTCTAATCCATGATCCAGAAATGCCAGAGGCAAGTTTTTGTCACAAATATTCAATTGTCTCAGTTTATGAACAATCGAGCAGTTATTGGGTGGTACTATTGGATTGACCGTAACATCCTTAACCCGTTGAGAACAGGCTGATTTTGCTACAACACGCATTTCCCATAGACACTTGCCCAATTATACTCAGGACTCGTCCTCAATGGGGTCAAGGGATGTCAGGATTTGTAGGGGTGCATTCAACAAAAAAATGTATGTTATCTTGATCATCGTCAAAATGTACTTGTATATTATTATTCTAGCCAAACTTGGCAGGACTTATCCATAAGTTGAGAAGATGTCAGTAAGTATAAATTGGGACTATACTCCACAGGGGCATGGGGGCAGGTCACTAATGGAGTAATGCATGGTTATCACTTGTGCCATCACCACATGTGAAAGGAATGATAGTCTTCTGAACATCCTTCATGGTCCAGAACTGTCAAAACCAATTGTAGGTCGTGACGAAGTGTCTTGATGGGTAAAGAAAGGAGGGCTCTTTATGACATATATTCTTTAGTACCATTTGCCCAGCATTCTTTCCAAACAAAAAGTCTTATTTTGTTACTTTAGTAATATCTAGGTGCATATTTTGCATTAAAAAAAATCATAACCTACCAAGAAGCAAAATTTTACAAATATGTTTGCAATGACCAGTAATCATGGAAACTTAGGTCCGAATTCATGAAGGTGGTACATTTGAAACCATGGTTTAAACCATAGAGAAAGATCATAGTTTTTTATGGGGCGCCAAGTGTCGCATGGCCTATTTCGTCACGAAATCAGTTATTTCGTCAACTAAATGACCATTTCGTTAACGAAATGAACATTTCATCGATGAAATGGTCATTTCGTCGACGAAATGACTGATTTTGTAATGAAATGGGCCATGCGACACTTGGCGCCCCATGAAAAACTATGGTCTTTGTCCATGGTTTAAACCATGGTTTCAATTGTACCACCTTTGTGAATTCAGGCCTAAATGTCTATTGCCCATAGTGTTTGTTTATATACCAGAAGTTGCTATATAATAGTTGATTTAAATGGGGCCCCATATGATGCTTAGGCACGTGGTAATTGGTAACATGTGAATGGTCTTTGAAAGGTTGAAGAAATCAAATTTGGGGGAGGGGGGCAGCATGTGCAATGTGTTTGGAGTCTTTTGCTTGTTTTGTTGTTTTTTATGTCATGAGATAAGATTCATCCTTGAAATTAGGTTTTGTCTCTGTGTTACAAAGGGTTATTTTCAATCCACATTGGTTGGGCAGTTGCCACTGTGACTTGTAATGGGGTATCGTGCAGCTGTCAGTGGGGCAAAACTGTGCTACTTTGTTGGGCAGTCTGAGTCATGCCTTTATGGCAGTAATTAATCGCATCCAGAGAGTTATATCCTCATCTGGCCCTTAAATCCAGGAGTGATGCACAACCATCTCTTGTTCCATCACAATATAATGATGAATAATATCTTTGTGGACAGTCGTAACCCTTTAGACTCTGTGAAACTGTCATCATATTATTCAATCTATACTTTGGGGCAAAGCTATATTTGTATCCATAACAATTTTTCTACATCTTCTACGCATAAACATAAGAGGCAAATTCAGGAATTGAATTAGTGAACTTGCTGAGCGATCTCTCTGAAAGGAAACTGGTTTAATTAGCATAAACTTAAGCGGGCTGGTGATTGAGGAGTGACATAACAATCAGTTGGCTATATCTTAAAGGGATCGTATAGTTTTGGTTGATACCTAATTTCAGGTTTCTAACATTTTTTGGTGAGATAATGAGAAACCTCTTATGAAATATGAAGGAGCATGTAATTCTATGAGGAATTCAACGTTTATTTGATGAAAATTGGCTTTGAAATGGCTGAGATATCCAAAAAAAGAGCGATGCTAATAAAGTGTGGGACCCACATTTTATTACAGTCACCTTGTTTTACTTTGTTTTTGGATGTTTCAGTCCTTCCAAACCCGATTTTTGTCAAATAAACTTTGAATTCCTCTTAAAATGGTATGCTCTGTACTATATCAAAAGTGTTTTCTTGGTATCTCGCAAAAAGTTAAAAGCCCAATTCTCGTCTCCACCAATACTGTACCATCCCTTTAAGAGGGGTAGAGAAATGGGGTGGGGGTATAGATACTGGATGCAATTAATGCATGTGATGTACAAGAGGAAGGAAGGGGAGTGGACGTTTAGGTGTGGAAATAGCAATGGCTCATCTTCTATTTATTGTAGGGTGTCATCTGTCTAAAAAGTAAAGGCGACAGTTGTGTCATATGTACAGAAAACAGCCAAGCTTTCTGTATATCGAAGCTGTTGGGACTGAAGAAAGGGCTAGGATGTATGGAAGTTTGAATAGTCTGTGTGAATATGTGTGCATAGCAAATGTACTAATCTATATTAAGCAATGTAACTGTAGATTGGATGTGTTTTTGGTAGTACCACACGCCACCTCATTCTGGCATCAGTGATCAACAATAGAAATATAATAATGTAATCATAAAAATATGGCACTGTAAAAGTGGAATTTTTTGTGTGATTTAATTTTTCGTGCTCTTCCAGGCAAGATGAATTTTGTATATTTTTAATTTATGGACAGTCATGACAATTGAGCAAATGTCGTGTATTACAATAAAAGGTATGTGGTCCACATTATGACAGCAAATTCAGTCATGTTACAGGACTAGCAAATGGGAAGACAACTATGAATAACATAATGATTTACTCCTACAATATAGCTACCTTGGCAGCAAAGATATAAAATGACATGACGAAGAATAACAAACCAAAAATTTGTACACTTTTAGTTTAGCGCTAAATGTAGTTTCATGTTGCACAAGAATTTCCACACCGCAAAATTTCCACTTTTGCAACACATCCTGACTGACTGATATGATGCTGTGTGTCCGCACTGGTTTTGAAAATGTACCTGTCTATTTGGGGTTGTGGTTTTTTTTTTTTTTTTTTTTTTTTTTTTTTTTTTTTTGCTGCTTTCTGTCAACAAGATATGTATTAAGACATATTTTCGTTCAGTATCAAAAATGGCCTATTGCTTACTTTCTGATTTTCAACAAATATGTGCATTTATAGTTAGTGTCTATTTCACTGTATGTTGTATAATACATATTTTGTAATTGACATCTAATTTCCTCTTTTCTGCTTTCAGCATGTTCACGTCCATATACTCCCTCGCAAACCTGGAGATTTTCAGAAGAATGACGACATATATGATGAGGTAATGTTTGGTTTCTAGTGTAACTGGTTCTATTTGTAGCTGTGTAAATTTTGCAAAATAGGCAGCATATCCTTTATGACCATGCTTTCTGATGAACGACTTCTTATGCAGTCAACTGGCCAGAAAAAAATTACAACGGGACTCTCCGCAATGATAACTTTAAAAATGATGAATCAATCAAAATACAATTTCAGGGTATGAAACTATAACTCATTGCCCACATCTTACAGAAAACCCCATTTGATTTGCTTCAGTGGTCAAAGAGAAATGAGGAGTTTTGTAGAGCATGTCAGGAATCCTCCAAGTTCTGTCCATTGTGTTCACACATTAATATACAGTTCCAAGAGCATCCAAGTGCTCAACTTGGAAGAATCAGACTCATGACATGCTTTACAACAATCCACATTTCTTTGTAATCTAGGTAACCTTGGTAATCTAGGGCCACCTCTCATCATGTTATGATGGTAACATCAGGCACAAAAGACAAAAAAAAAAAACAAACCCCGACACCCACCTAAGCAAATTGAATGGGGTTTTCTGCAAAATAGAGCTAAGATGTTACATTTTAAGACCTCAAAGTAGCATTTAGACAGTTTAATCATGTCGGGAGTTATCAATGCAAAAATCCGATTGTAATTTTTTTTTTTTTTTTTTTTTTGGGGGGGGGGGGACATACTGTACACATACATCCAGTGTCAAAGCATTTTACAACACTCGATGTGCCCATTTTGTGTCGGTACTTACCTGTTGCCCATGCTTCTAAATTTATCCTCTTAGCTGACTTTTTAGTTTCACTGAATCATATGAGCTAAACAAGTGGCGTTTCAAATAGAGGCCCCATCTGGAAAATATATAATGTTATTTTTATATTGTGTTCATATTCTGACTAGTGCCTTCTCTCATTCGATGATATCCTGTTTTCCTTTGCTAGGTTTTGGCCAGTCAAATTACTCTGTTGAGTCTGGTTGTTCAGTGATAACAGTCAAAGTATTCTAGCAAGCTAGGAAGAAAAAAAAGCAGAACAAAACAAAACAAAATGGCTGTTCCTATAGCAGTGTTCTGGTAGTATTCAGATATACTCTGTTAACTTTGTTTCTATTTTTTTTTTTTTTTGCGTGAAGGGAGAAGTAATGATGACAATGATGGTTGTTTCATTTTCAGTTTGTATTATGATAAAGAAAGTGAAGGGGAAAAATAGAAAATTAAATTCAACAATTTATACCAGTGTATGCCCAGCGAAATCTAGTCTATATCCATGCAAAAGTTTTGTGCTATTTTGCATTTTTACTGCTTGTTGAAAGGCTCATGTCCTTTAGGTGTTGTTCCACATTTTACCCCATGGGGAAAAGTTGACCCCTTTGTTATAATAACACTGGCATATTGCCGGGCATTTGCTCATAACAGACGTTATATTTGTTGACGTGCTTGGATCAAACCAGAGGACGGAGTGACATAAAAAGCAAACAGACATGCCATCATAGGCCTTTACCCCTATGTTGCAAGTACTAGGGGGCCAGGCTTAAGTCAGATCAAAGGACATCATGTCGTGAGCGTGTTATCTTCACTGTGATGGATTCTGTCATTTTAAATTCAATCTGTGTGTCCCATGAAAGCTGACCCCCTGTCATGTTTTTTTTTTTTCAAATGTGTTTGTGTTTTTGTGTTTGTGTCTGTCTGTCTGTCTGTCTGTCTGTATATGTGTGTGTGTCTGTGTGTATGTGTGCATTTGTTTGTGTGTATCAGGAAAAAAAAAAAAAGGTCCATCTATGTGTTTCCTTATGATACAATTGTACATTGCAGCCAGGAATAAAGGCCTCTGTCATTGATATTTTGATAGTGAGATCATTCCACAGATGTCTAAAGACATGAACTGATGTAATTTATGTCATAATGCACATGTTAGTGGTCAACCTAATTTCTTTTTGTTTTAGTCTGAAGGCATTGAAGCAATTTCAAACTGCTTAAAGTCATGTTGCTGATTTGTTTGTTTGTTTGTTTGTTTGTTTTTCTGTGAAAACATGCTGCAGTGTTCTAGCACTTACAGAATATTTTACATCAGTCTTTTGAAAAGAAATGTCATAGATTTGATTCATTGATTTAAATTTATTTCCACTCTGTGTTCACAAAAGCAAAGAAACAAACGTAACTGAATTACAGTGATTATAACTATACAAAAACATTTTGCCTTTTTGTGATGTATATAAAAAGGACAACTGAAGCATGCACATACTTTGACAACAATACTTTGGCAACAAAAGGTGATACAAAATAGTCATTTACATAATAATGAAAGGGGGGGGGGGACTAGATTAAAAGCACAGCGTGTATTACTTAGGCTCCTGCCAAACTATACCACAATGGTTTAAATGAATGAAAAAAAAAAATCAAATGGATTGGCATGTCATAGTGTGTCCATTGCACCGCTTTGCTATAAAAGGCCTGGGGTAGATTAGTAGCTCAACATGTAACATAGGTCATCACCCCAACTGAAGGTTGTGTCATGGATTTTGAGTCATCACAGTGTGATATGATTAAGTGCAATAGTTTAGTATATGACACACTGACACAACCAATTGTCTCCAGTGCACCCAGTGCAGCGCAACATGAGAAATTATTTACATGATTCCAACGGCACACCATATTATCTGTATTCATATCACGGCTGACTTTTGCAAAGGTCCATAGTCAAATTCCAGAGTGCTTGTGAGCAGCATTTATTAGTTGTTGGTCATAGTTTGATGGTCAAGTGATCAGAATCTACTGGTCTCTCTGTAACTTTCCATTTCTTCAAGATAAGATGATAAAAGTTGATATGCACACTCTGGCTTGCAAAATGCCAAACAATAGTGTAAAGATACATACATCCATATTTGCAGCTCATCTGTCATTTTGCTAATTTCCTTCTTCTTTATTTCCTGTGTCAATGAGATTTAGAGGTCAAATATGCTGGAAATTAAGGACAGAAAATTGGAAAATGTCACAGAAAGACAAAAATCACAATTAGTAAGATGAATTGCAAATTACATGTAGCTGTGAGAGCATGTAAAGAATAAAGCTACAAAAACATAGTACTATGCATTTTACATGAAATCATAGTAATAAACAAGATCAACAAAAATTTTAACTGACAAATTTTTCAGTTGATTTTAATAAACCTGTGAAGCCTGTTGATTTTCTGGGTGTTTTTTTTTTCAACTATTATTCTTATTATGCCGCTGCTGCTGGCAGCAGTGAATCAGGGACTTCACTAATAAGAGTCAGTGGTATTGCCCACTGAACCGCATCCAGAGAGGTTTTCCTCGCTACCTATAGAGGGCAAACTATACAATACTGTCTGTGATAACATGCCGCCGCACATGTTACTTGCTGGCAATGGTGGACTTCACACTTCACAAGTAACATTTTTACAGTGCGTATTTGAACTTTTACGCGAGTACAAACTCCTTGATTTGGCTGCTCCCTGGTTGCTCATATGCTAACATGTTAGCATGAGGAGTGAGCCTGCCACCTCACGTCTCCCCATGAAATCACAGAGCAATTATACAGGGTGTATGGCCAGTAAGGACTCTACTTTGTACTCATTATTTTAAGCTCTGTGACCACATCAGATCCTCCTGCAGTGGTGTATTGCCCTCAGTTGTTAAAAACTTTGTCCAGTTTAGCATTAAGATCACTTTTGATACTTCATATTGGATTAAAAGAAATATGACAACTGTAAGAAAAAAACAATAACATACACAAAAACAAGAAAGAAAATACCAGGAGTATTCAAAAAAGAAAGAAGATGAAAAGTAAAAAAAATAAAAAATAAAACAGAAAGCAGATTAGAAAACAAAAAAGAAAAGAAGAGAAAGCTCTGTAAACATCTGTCACCTGTCTTAGGATTGGAAAATGAAACACGTAACTTGGTAACTTGTAACTTCTGGTACCTACTAAGATGCTGCTCCTTTTGATGTCCACATTACTTTCCCTGTAAGGCCAGGGAAAAAAAAGTGTTATGCTACCATGTATGTGCTAAATATGTCACACAAGATTGATAACGTACACATATCCCTTCTGGTAGTGGTATACTGCGTGAAGATAAATGGACAGAGTGGACACAAGGGAGATCAAATCACGTACAATGCATGTAAAGTAATTCCAAACCAGACATGTTTCGCCCCAGATATGCTAATTCATGAGCAGATATCAAACTTAGATACCATCAATTAATCTTGTATATTTTGGAAAAACTATTTGAATGAGAGTCAGATTTAGGCTTATAATCAATCTGTCAATCTCAGTGGCAGGCTCTAGTGGGCTGTAATGGTTCAAAATCTAGGGCAGTTTCAGTAATCTCATTAGGTTCCACTGCCATGGGAGAAGAAAAGTGAGCAACTTGAAGGGGGCTTTGATTTGATAGGATTTCAACAGTAGATGGCGTCATTTTCTAAATAAGGTATTGCCTACAAAGGGCTGAACCCTTGGCATTATATTACAGTTACTTTGTATCAGATAAAAACAGGTAGACAGTGATATAGATAGATAGATAGATAGATAGATAGAGAAATAGATAGATTGATAGATACTTTTAGGTAGATAGACTGATTGATGGATGAACAAAAATAGAAAAAGAATAACCTTCCAGATTATTTTGAGTTTTGTGGATTAAAAAGATCCAAAGATCCTAACAACTATTAAAAAAAAAGAAGAAAAGTTCCGTACAGGCATATATATCAGTTTAGAGATCAAAGTTTTGTATAATGCGATAATATATAGATGATGTGTTGCTTTATGTTAATTTGCTGTGGCAAAAGAAGAGCCAATCTCTGCAAGAATAGTGGAAATGGAAATTTTTGCTCATTTTGTGTGACACGCACCAAGTGCAAAAATTGTAAAAAGCACGTGAAAATGTTTGCTCCCTATATGTAATGCTAGGGAGTATTTTGAGTCCACGAGATTAAAAACGTGAAATTCACTTTACACTGGTTAGTGCAAAATATTACATGAAGATATCTATTTTTTCAGTAGCTTAATTCAAGATTGTTGAGTGGGGGTGGGAAGGGGATACTGTAATTGATTAGATGATGTATGGGGTATGATTCAGGTCTTGAAGCAAGAATGATTTCATTATTAAAATCAATCTCTTACAAAATGTAGAACCATTTCCATAGACCAAGATAACGATAACTGTTTAATAACTGTTTAAATTAAAGGTCGGATCCCGTCTTTGTCCTGTATTTCCAAGCACTTTGCATCGATACGCACCACAGGATGCTACTTCTTTTCTAAAATGACACAGTGATTCAAGATCTCACCAGAGAAATAAAAAGAAATCCCTGAAGCACTGTCATATATCATTCTTTTAGTACTCTTCTTTTGGTATTGTTATTGTGCTTTGTCTTTGTAGCACATCACCATCAGGGTCTCCTCCCATGGATATCATTACCCATGACTGCCTCCTCAGTTTGTGTGCGTACATGCGCTATTGATTACCCTACACTTCTGCTGTCACTTTGCTAACTAAATATAAAGGGTTGAACAATTCTATTTAATGGAATGAAAGTCATCTTTTTCATTTTCCTGCAATCTGACCATGCTTCTTGATTCTATGATTTCTGAAATCCATTTATTATTGACAATAGGTACAATAAAATAAAGGCGTTTGATCTTTGAGATGCTATGCCTTTCATACTTTCACAAATTCCACATGTGGGAGAGCTCAAATATGGTGGATACTACAAGAATATGTCCTGCATGCAGTTTTTCCTGTTTTATTTCAGATCTACTGTACGAGCTGAAATTTTCGCGGTGGTTTTACTTTCGCGAATTTCGCGAATCGCCTTTGAACCGCGAAAATAACAACACGCGAAAATAACAACGTGCGAACAGATGAGCACAGTTAGACCTCGCAATGGCGAAATTAACAACACGTGAAAATGTTCTCCTAGTAGCAATTCGCGAAAATATCTGTACACGAAAATTTCAGCTCGTACAGTATGTTGTGCCATTTTTCCTAACCCTGTCCTTTTGTCCATTTTAACATACTGTAATCAAATCAATATCATGTAAAAATCTGGGCTGGTTCATATTTTCTGGTGCATGTGTACTTGTTGCAAGAATCTTCAGCTTATTGAAGGAGGCAGACTTAACCACAAAAAGAAGTAGAGGAAGAAGAAGAAGAAGAAGAAGAAGAAGAAGAAGAAGAAGAAGAAGAAGAAGAAGAAGAATTGAATTGAATTGATATTAGCAGAGAATGATGAGGTGTTGAAACATATTGTTTACCCAATACCTGTTACAGCTTCAGCCACAGAAACAAATACAACAGCGCCCCCTTGAGGTACAATGCTGACAACCGTAAATTTCAAAAGTCCCTCAACCCACATTCATTGATTTTCATGGTGCGTCCATTGTCCAAGGGAGAAAAGGGGCTTGGGTATTCACTGCCAATGAAGCGTTCCAAAGACTACTTGGTTGTAACAGGCAAGTTACAGGTGTAGTGACTAAAGAGAATGGGATAGTAGCTGCCATATATCGATCCTCTGATACCAAATAGATTCTGCTCTTCAGAGGAGGATTGGGGAGGTACCATGACTTGAGCTGCCTTTGAGGTGGATATAAATAGCTGTATTTGCACCTTCCCATGCATGAAATGGCCATCTCCTGTACTTCTGACCCCAATGTTGCACATCCACCCCTGATAAAGCTAGACAAGTCCTTCCAATCTGCACGTTTTCAGCCACATGACCAATTGATATTCCCCACTATTTCTAAAACAGAATTAACGTCACGCCATAATCAAGGCAAATCTCATTAATGGTAATGAAAACAAACAAACAATGCAATAGAAAATTAATTCCAGTTTGAAACAAAATAACAATGTTGTGGAAATTCAAACTTAAAATTGTACATAATGCTTTCATGAAACAGCATTATAAGTAGCACTGCATTATATGCAAATTGAATAAAGTATTCATATCATTGCCCAATACAGCTGGTCTTGTGCATTAACCCGTTGAAGACAAGTCCTGAGTATACTTGGGCAAGTGTCTATGGAAAATGAGTGTTGTAGCAAAATCAGCCCATCTTCAACGGGCTAAGATATACACATCATGACTTGAGTCACTGATTAATAGGAAAGTAACTCCCTTTCCCTGTAGTGGTCATCAAAATGAGGTCCACAACTCTATAATATGTCAAAACACAGTAGAAATGATTTCTTCCTTTTGATTTCATTTCAAACTGTGGAAGTTTAATGAGGATGATTGTGCTGGTAAGTTGAAGACGTATAAGTTACTGACATCATTACTTTGCATAATGTGACATTTTGATTCTGATTTTGATTTGAGAATTGAATTCCCAAGGAAAATGGAGGAAAATTAGTGCAAACATTTGACAGTGTCTTGAGTGTATCTTTTTAGGGGGAAATGATTCATTTTACCCCCAAAGGTTATGTTATGTTACGTATGTTACACACAAAGTCTAGAAATGCTATAAAACACATTGTTGAATAGAATATTAGAGCTGTTGTTATCTTTTTTTAACCAATATTAGGCCATTCAGTTGAAAAAAAAAAAAAAACACAAAGTATCAATGAGCATTCATTATTTGACCATCATATAAAATATATTAGTACATATGTCTATCCAGCATTACATATGTTACAAAATTTTCAGTCTGGCAGAATTTCTAATAGATTGCTTCTTTGAAGCAATTTTGGGGCCAAGTTATCTGTCAATAAAGTGTTCAAAAAGATAGTATTTTACTGGGGTTTAATGCACATTGGAAATGGAAAATAAAGCGACATCCGTGAAATGTACCCTTTTACTGTGGAAATGCCCAAATACAAATGCAGTTTTAGACAAAAGTAACATTATTTTTTAAGTATTTACTGCAATAGTCTCTCACTTTAACATCGACAATGATACAAATTCAGTTATAGTCAAACCAACTGAGCAATGCTCATAAAACAATACTTTATATGATATGCATTATGTTCCACTTGGACACATTAAACCATGTTCCACTTGAATATGAAAACATGTGAGTCATATTCCACCCGATTCACGATATTGTCATTCATGAAATTGTCAATGGTGCAGCAGTACACACTCACACACTTACCTGCACACACCTGCACAACACAATTTTTGATAAGGTCATATTGACAAAGTTCACTCTCCCTTGACAATCAATGATCCTTTTAGGCTCTAGAGAACCATAGAGTTTCAGGTAGATTAATCATGCTAGGTAGACCGTGGAACTATTGGCCAAATGTTCACTCCATGTTTACAGGGGGGGGGGGGGGGGGGGGGCGGTAGTTGGTTTGGAGGAGGTGGAGTACTGTATAGTAGATTGCACAATCTGCTTCCCAGGCTTTTTAAATAACATTACATTTAAATAATATTTTGTTTTCTTGAACTGTTTGGTTGTCTATCTTTGTATGCTTTGTGAAATTGAAATGTATTATATCATTTGACATGTTAGTAAAAAAAAAAAAATGATAGCATTGGGGAGATATTACAAATCTCTAGCCGAGTCTCCCTCCTCCCCCCCCCCCCCAAAAAAAAAAGAAGAATTTTGTAAGTTACTAGATGAAGATCATGTGGATGTATGACAACTTTTATTCACACATTAGCCAGCAAAAGGTGAGTTGTTAGCTTTTTAAGCACTCCTGAACTAATAATGTATCAAAGATGTTTTGTGGATCATTTCAGATGTGTGAAATTCTTGGAACATCTAATGGATTCTGAACTCATTTCAATGTTTCACACAGTCAGTGATAACAGAGATGTACTAAATGAAATTTTGTGCAGAGAAAAGCTAGTACAAATGTCTGAAAAAAAAAAAACATCAAACAAACCAACAGCATCATCAAACAAAGAATTTTGTTGACCTTCTGTCTGGTAATGAAGAGATTAGACAGGATTTGTCTTAACACCCCAATGCCTCAATCTCTTTAGTGGCCGCTCCAGGCCTGTCTGCACCAGTGCAGATGGAAGCAGGGCACTGGGAAAGGAAACCTCCCAACTTCCTTAAAGGACAAGTTCACCTTCATAAACATAAGGATTGAGAGAATGCAGCAATATTAGTAGGACACATTAGTGAAAGTTTGAAGAAAATTGGACAATCGATGCAAAAGTTATGAATTTTTAATTTTTTTGTGTTGGAACCGCTGGATGAGGAGACTACTAAGGCTTGTGATGTCATATGAGTACAACAGTATAAAGAAAATGTAAAGAAAATTCAACATATTTTCACTTTTTTTCGCATGATAAAAGAGCACTTGATTTGCCTCTTTCTAAAGGCAATGGGAATAATATTATCCATAACATATGTCAGTAACGAGTCGAGGGAATGTGTACTTTTTTCAAAAGATGAAATTTTGTGAAATTCTCTTTATATTTTCCTTATATTGTCGTATGCATGTGACATCATACACTGCAGTAGTCTTCTCATCCAGCGGTGACTGCACAAAAACTTCAAAAATTCATAACTTTTTGAACGGATTGTCCGATTTTCCTCGAACTTTCCATGATGTGTTCTACAAATATTGCTACATTCTCTCAATCCTTATGTTAATGAAGGTGAACTTGTCCTTTAAAAACAGAAGTAACTGGAAGGGGGGGGGGGGCTAGCAGAAGGGTCATAGTATACAGCCCTCACCTGTAAAGTTTGACAAGTTACAGGTAGAACCAGGTCCATTTAAGTTGAGTGATACCACTTATCCGTTAGAATTACTGGTAGTAGGTTTTGTAATTCAATTTCATAATGTCCTAGACAGGCTTTTGTTTTCTTTGCAAGGAAACTTAACTGGAAGATTCGTCCTGTATCAATTGAAGTAATAATTTCAAGCAAGGAAAGAAAAAAAAAAGGAAAAGAAGTTCAGGAAATTTGTGTTCCTCTTTTTTTCAAAGCATATTGAAAAACAATGTAAGATCATAAAATAATGCTGAACTAGTTCTAAAGATTGAGTTTGTTGAAATTGGTTGACAGTATGGGATGACTGTCTTTCTGAGGAGCCTTTTAAGACCCTGGAGTCCTGTAGGGTGGAGTTTTGATGAGGTGACTGGTCATCGCAGTCTAGCTATATATTCACTGTTTGAGGGGTGGGTCTTTGTTACGTCAGGCTGACCACCTTTTGTGTGGGGGCGAGCCCCATTTTTTTTTTTCTTTTCTGTTCGGACTCTTTTTTTTTGATCCCCTATCCCAGGGAACCCACGCAAGCGGGTATCGATTCTCTAATCTCATTGATCGGTTGGGATGTGGGAAAAGAGCTGTGCTGGGCCACCAAACAGCCTGGGCCAAGCCACTGATGTAGCACACACGGCATACATGGAGCTCCATGACTTATACTTTAAAAAAAAGTACCGCGACATGCACTGTTCCAAAAATCGGAGAAGAGTGTGATGGCATTTGCATGTTCTATTTACATGTTCATGCCTTCACATGGAGGGGCCAATACATTCAAATGACTAGTGTCAGTGCCCTGTCTATTTCCAATACTCATAAAAACCTGAAGAGACATAGGTGGGGAAAATAATTCTGCACCTTTCGTTGTGGTTACTTGTATGATATATTGTCGGTCTTCTTTTTTAAGTGATAGTGAATTTGATTGCAGAAACAGACTTTTCATGGAAGATTCAACTGTTTGAAATTCTTGTATGGCACACTGTACAGACATCAAACTGATGTCACTACCAAAAATTACTTTATTACATGCAAGTACACACACACACACACACATACATACATACACAAACCAGCAAACGAAACTTTTCAATATTTTATGTATTTTGTTAAAAGATTTGTCCTGTCTCAGAGAAAGTTTTGTGTCCTTGAAATATATCCTTTTGAGAGTTAAGATGAAAATTGGTGTTTCCTCTGAGGAAAATCAATGAAATGATACTTTCTTGCCTAGACATTAAATATATAATATATATTTCCTTGCAGTGACAACATTGCGAATTTCACAGCTAGATTTGATGACGTTGTGGTCACCCATTGCAGAAACTGCACCAGCACCACAAGTAAATTATTATACAAATAATGACTGCTATGATGGGCACAGTTAAAATTATGGGCCCGATGTGATGTGAAAACCGTAACTATGCCCGAAGCGAAGCTGAGGGCATGGTTATGGTTTTTCACATCACCGAGGGCCTACATAATTTTAACTGTACCCTGAATATCAAGCAGTCATTATTTGTTTTATATACCGAAAATATAGATTCCGAAATATAGATACCGAAAATATAGATTCTAGTCTCTTTTACAGCACTCGTAATCAGTGCTGATCGACAGTGCGGCGGTCGTATCATTGGTGCGTACACAGTGATCATCTATGTGTACATACAGTGTACGTGTACTACCGTAACAAAGTAACAGGGTTGCGACTGTCTATAAACCAGTCCGCTAGTCTCTTTTACAGCACGCTGATTGAATGCACGGCGGTCGTATCATTGGTGCGTAGATATGAGCGATCTATGTGTATGGGGTTGCGACTGTCTCCAAACCTATTTACTAACTGTGCCCGGGCCCCGGTCACAGTAACTCAAAAATAGGGCACAGCTATTTTCATGACTCCCCTTTTAACCAATCAGATGAGAGGATCCTAGAAATGAGGTATATAATATGTGACATTAATTTAGATTCAGTACTTTCTTATCAGTTCGCTGTACTATTGAGGTAAACTTCTAGTCCTACTTTGCAACTTGTTTGATTGTATCAAATTATAATGCATGTATTGTTTTGTTCTTATTTGTATGTTATGCTTTTTCTTCAACAAAAACATTAAAAAAAAACTTCATCATTTCTTATGAGCTGCAACACTGCAGTCACATTGTTGGCTGGATCAGATCATGATCAGCTGCTAGCCTTGGCCCAGGTTTGTGTTGATATGCAGCAGCACCATCGACAGCTTGTCCACCAACTGCTCCAGGAAACCTGTTGTTTTCTGGAGTAAATTCCTGTATATCATCATCATCATTATCGTTATCCGAACTGAAATCATTGGCCTCTTCAAAACTCAAGTCCAGTAGACTTCATAGCCATTTTAGCTCCTCAAATTCAAGGAGTCCAACGAGATAATGACTCTGAAATGTGATTAGGAAAACATGTCTTGCAAAAATTGCATACAAACAGTTATGTGATGTGTAGTGTGTAGTGTGCAAGAGTCTGATAAGCTGAAGAGCATTTATCCAATTCATGAGGTCACAATAATAGCAACTCAATCCTTGACACTTTTGTGAGCATCACAGGGCTGAAATATGGGCAGACCTTCTAGCCATACTGAATTTTGACCATTCCCAGCTCTTGTTTCAACAGGAGTTTCCTATTTTTCTGGATAATTTTACTACACGCTCCGATTTGAACTGCTCTTTCTTTCCTATTTTTGAGCCAAATCATCCCTATTTTGGGGTCAGAAAGGTTGGGAGGTCTGTATGGGACATTTTATACCAACTTTAATTCCATAAATTTCACCTTTCTGGCTAGAAAAATGTTATGATTTATTCTGAGCACACATTGTGCTTTGCCATGTTAGTAAAATCAGAGACATTTAGAATCAATGATTAGGGAGTTTAAACAAAGAGATTCATATTCTCATTTTGCATCATGTTCTGATATCGGAGGCATCTATATCTTAGCTACCCATCATATGGCATACAGATTGAAGACAGATAAAGACTTAAGCTTCAAACTCAATTATTTGTTGAATTTTCCTTATTTTTATGAATGGATTTCTTCTTTGATTCTTTAGGGTTTTTTTTCTTGTTTTTCTTACCAAAGTTTTCATTTTGCTGTCATTCAAAATAATTTGCACCTGTTAGAATTGTCCCTGCAAATGCCATTTTTTTTTCTATTATTGTGGTACATGCAGAGATCATGGACTATTCTGAGAAAATGAATTCCAGGATTTTGTGCAATGGGGATGACAAATAATGGATAACGGAGGCATTTAGAAGCAGAACTGTTATCATAATATAGCCATGTGCATTTCCAGAGTTCCCACCAATTTTTCTTTCATTTTTTTTTCCTGCAATCATTAGAAAAGCTGTATGATAGCAATTGGGATGATCAACCGTGCACACTAAACAGTTTCCCAAAGTCAGCTAGATCTGATTTTGATTTAATAGGCAAATGTGAAAGAAAAGGAAACTTTTTTATATATATAAATTTGTCTAGAACAGTGCAGCATACTTTAATGCTACAATTACATTTGTGGATATGCCAATAATACTGTAATAAGGGGTTTTTATTCTCATATTTTCTTTCAGTATAGATACTTCTCGTATTTGATTAACCCAATATTTCATAGATTTTGCAGTCTTTTCCATTTATTTTTTTTTCTTTTACATTTGTGTGCAGTGTATTACTTACAGCTAACGTATGATAAGAATGAATCTGAATGGTGTATATAACTTTGAGCGATTTGACGGATGGCTCCTAAAAAACTGTATACCTGCTTTAAGTGTCATTTATCCTCAGGTCTAATCTACTAAAAGCATGGATGAAAAGAAATTGTGTGTACTGGGCATACATGAGCAAATAGACCCGTCTCCGACGTGTTTGTACTGATTTGACGATAGGGGAGGCTTTGGGGGCAGCAAGTAGGGACTACAGATGGGCTAGTCGCATGATGTGATTTGTATATAATATACATGTAGTGGCGTACTGTAGATTCTGTTGTTCAAAATATGCAGCCTGATTTCTTTATGGCTAATGTATGACAGCTTGTTGTACTAGTATTACAAGGATATGATTGTCTTGAGGTCGCATTTGTGCTTTACAATGTATTAGAAATGAGGTGTCAAAAGGCCGGACTATTTCCTGGCTCTCTGTCTATCTATGCATACACCTGTCTCTCCTTCTATCTGTCTATGTATTTATCTGTACATGCCTACACCCACACAAAGACACACACACAAGCATACACATGCAAGCATCCATATGCTTAAAATTACATTGCATGCACGCTGAAGTCTGGAAACATGATAAGACAGAATAAAGGGTTGAATGCATTTCTTTCACATTTTAGAGATTAATGAGATCCACTGTTAATACCTGTAGTCATACCTCTCAATTCATTCCAGTTCCATTATGTGGACAATGAAGATAGAAGAAAACTCAGGATATTCAATTTCAACTTATTTTCATATTCATGAATATATCATACAAAACAAAAATGAGTTATAAAAACAGACCTTTTGAACTACAAAATAGTTCATTATACCTTCTCCTGAATGTACAACTGTCTTGATATGAAAGTGAATATAGTGGTCTGTTTGTAGCAGTATTGGACTATAATCTTTTGAAGTAGGAGAAATGAGGGGCTTATATAAAGCAAGCTTATTCAGTTGTAGGTCATATTAGATAGGATTCAATGTATTAGCCCTCAAAAAAAAAAAGAGAAGATAATAAAAGTAAAGTAAAGCACCTGGACCTATTTCAGACCATCCAGTGGAGCCAGAAGCTACCATCACATGTGCAGCCATTTGTGCATTTCATTGCTCTTGCAAGTCATCTTCCAAGTGAGACTATCAGCAATGGTATCAGACTGACTTTATCCTGGCATTTTTATGTCTTTTTTTTTCTTTTTTCTTTTTGAGGGGGGTGGGGTGGGGAGTGGAGGGTCATTAGAGGGTCATTGGTAAGACTATGAAAGCAGACTCTCTGCTTTCGGTCTTACCTACGTGAGAATAATGGTTAGAATGATGAGCCTTCTTTGAAAATGTGATGCCAACTTATCCTGGTATGTCAGAGACATTGTAATATTCAATGCAGGGTGTGTCTGGTCCTAGTTAAGCAATTGGTCAGTGAGTGTGTGATGTGCACTGACCACTCTGAAGCAAGGCGTGGTCTTAGCATTTGCTGGTACCATGTAAACTATAATCAAAGTTCTCTCATCTTGCATTATAATATTGATAGGCGCCACAATTCCAATAATCCCTCAACCAAGGGAAATCAACCTAACAGCCTGTTTGACAGTTAAGTACTTGAACAAATGTATTGGGAGAAGTGTATGACCTGTAGATAATTTGTATGATTGGTCAGTTCACAGAAAGTGTAGATTTGTGTTGAACAACTTGGTCTTGTAGTTACATTAAGTAGATGATGACTGGCGGGAGAGGGAACATACCGAATGTTCCACCTGAAGGGTTTGAAATGCTGTTGAGGGACTTATAGTGTCCCGAAATAGCATTTCAAACCCTGAGGGTGGAACGTTTGGTACATGTTCCCAACAACAAAAGTCATCATCTGTTATATTATGTGAGTTAGTCAAATGCCATCATCTGTAGGCAAATTTATCCTATCGATTGCATGGAAAATATGATCGTTCAATCGTTTGGTATCGTTTGTCATTTGTTACGTGAAAATGTTTTCCCATGGGAGAACATTACAAAAATGTTCTGCCCATGGGCAAACATAACCAATGTGCCTCCATCACGTGACTGTGTTTAGCCAATCACTGACCGGTATTTGACTAACCCATTTCATATACTTCGATGAATTTGTACCATGTAATGCATTCGGAATGTTTTAACAAAAAGATTCATGTTTGAATGATGTCACCATTGTCATCTACTGGCGCTTGTGGGCATGAATGTGAGAATAGTACAGATGCACAGTACATTGTACTCACGTGTGTACAAGCTTGTTTTTTGTGCATAATTTAGTACATACTTTATATTTACCACTTGACAATTTCTTTTTTTGGGAGATTATAATTCAAGGGGATGGGGTTGAAACATGGGGTGTCATCAATATCTTTATTATGCATTGTGTAGTTCTTGATTTGTTGCATAGATGTAGTACAGCTTTTGAAAACATAAAGAGCATTCTTATGGTAAAAACAATAAAATTTATTCTGGATCGTTTAAAGAGAGCACCACATACTTGTATTTCTGTTTGTATGTATTACAGCACACAGGAGACTCGTGTGTGTCGTGAGAAATATGAATGTATGTTGACCAAGAAATTACAGGCATACACATGTATATAAAAGCAGGCGTACGAGTTGGAGATTCATAGTACTCAGAACAATGAACGGCTCCCTCTCTTGGTCATATTGATAACATGCTCTCATTCATCGATACCGTGACTTACAGCTTATCTTGAATTAGCATACACTAATTTTACTTTGCTGAGAATTGCTTGATGCAGAGTCAATATCTTTGATTACAAAGTGTGCATGACACATATTACGGACTTTTAAACGTCATTTTGCCAGATTGATTCTCCCCACCATACAAAGAAAAAGGAGGGGAAAAAATCTTTACGAGTATGAGTGGCATGATGTGAGAGATTTGACGTCATTTCCCGGCTGAGTATTTCAGAGTATTGATTGTGTAACCTCGCAATATGCCGACCAATTTTTAGAGGACCGCTCTCGATCCCCGCTCGTCCGTCCATTCGCTCCAGATTGGAATGGGATGGATGTTGACTGCAGACCTCTGGGATAAGGGAGATGATGGTATAATCTCCCCCCTACCCCATCCCTCATCCCTCCCCCCCCCCCCCCCCCCGACACTCCATCACCATCACTTCCCTCTCTTCTCTGAGATATTCCCGTCTGACCGATTTCGAGTCACCTTCCGAGGGACTGCTTTCGGTGCCACGATGAACCTCGTGCAGGTCTGACTCTCGGTACAGACAATCAGCTTTCATGTTTGTTGGTTTTGTTTTTGTTTTTGTTTTTCATTTTGCTTAAGTTTGTTAATTTCCAAGGTCATTGACCAGCTTTCCTAGGTTCTTCCTTCCAATATCCGTCCATCAGTTCTTATCATTATATAAATAGGGGGGGAAATTCCCACACATAGCTTGACGCCAAGTGTAAATTTTATGCTTCGGTTGAATTCAATACTCCAGAGAACAAAGAAAAATGTCTTCATTTGATGTTCATCTCCAAGTGTTATTTTCTTGCTTCAGTTGATTTCAATACTCCAGGCAACAAAGAAAAATGTCTTTATTTTAAATCCATGCAACCTTCCTGATACTAACCATGCAACTATGTACACCCGTGAGAAAGCTTATTGAAGCAAAAAAGATTATACTTTAATAAAACAATGACAATTAATTCTAATTCTAATTCCAATTCTTCTTTGAATGTTAGTACTTGTATGTTCACTCTTTCGGTTTCCCGTATCTCCTCCGAGGACTCGCATGTCTAGTTGTTCTTTTCACCATTATTCAAATCATATTATTACACTATTGTCAACATTGTTAAATCAACTGTTCTTACATCTGCAGAATGTGGTTGTCTGTATATCACTATTAATGTATTGAGAAGATTCTGTTATTGCCCCAGGTATTTTTGCCTTTCATTTTTGTTTCTCTTTATTTTGGTCCTACGTTGCATTCGTGCTCCTCATCTTTACACTCTGTTCAGAATTTGGGACCTACGCTTAACAAGCTCGCTTTTAAGTAGGTTCCATCATATTTCTTTAGCGTTATACATAGAACCAAACGTACGATGATTGACCGCTATATGTTTTACATGCTTACATTAATTTACTGTACATCCAAGCTGGATATTATGATTCACTATGTTTTTATTATATTTGATGTACATTCCTTCATTGAGAAGTATGAAAATAAATTGAATTGAATTGAACTGAATTGAATTAAATATCTCTAAGAGATAATGCTGCAAGGAAACACTGACATAGAGATAAATGTCACTTCAAGTTTTTAAAGACTTTAGTAGGTGAATTATGGTGGAGAAGCAGATATCCTTAAAAAAGAAAATATGTCCACATCAGAATCAGATATAAATGGAACTTATGGAAGTGAAGATTTCTACATGTTTCTTGATATACATCATATGTATACACTTGTATCACATATTATGTGATACACGTGAATCAGTTGCAGCCACCTACATGTATACACAAAGTACAATGTAGATAGGATGATGATTGTATTTCCTCACAATTCTCTCATCAGTTTGTTCTTGTAAAGATAATAAAAAGTTTTGGTACCTCAAAAGTTTCCCTGAATTTGCTGGTCGCTATGCGTATGGGGCTGCTGGTCACATTAATTGCATGATTACTAAGAAATGAGAGCACTTTGGGGCGAGTAAGTCTCACAGTGTTAGTTATATGAAAGGTACTTTAACCTGAAACACAAACTAAGACAAGGAAATTCAGGGAAACTTTTGAGGTACCAAAACTTTATATTATCTTTAAATATCATAACAATTATCCCCTCAATATTCGTCCATGCTAAGTTATTTTCACTTTGATAAACTTTGATAGGAAGGCTGACACTCATTTTTTGTGTACACTTTAAAAATTTCATTTCAAAGTAGGGAAATTAAGGTCAGTGGGGATGCTTGTTAAGTGATGATGTCACAATGTCATCTGATTTGCATAATATGTCATTTGAACAATATCATTATCTCATGAAAACACATGAAATCTTAAAACTCCATAACTTTCTTTTTCAATGTCTTTCCTTTTTGATATTACACATCTGATGTTCTGTTTTCAGACTTTTGTCTATTCAAATTAACATAAATGTTATGCAGATTTATAATTAGATTTAAAAGTCAATACACTTTTGGCAACTGTGTCTTTAAAATTAGGTCCTCAACCTTTGCTCCGGTTTTTAATTTTTAATATACATGTATACTTACTTGTGTATCAAAGATTAAACACCTCATCAAGTGCCAAGCCATGTGACCTCTGAAAGGTGATGGTATGCATTGCAGGTACCACGTATGTATTGTTTTCTGCATCTAAGAATGGCATGTTCTTTGGATACCAGTGCCTTGCAGAAAAAGGTCCTCAACCTTTGATGAAATGTTCAACTTATGATATAGATAAAGGGCTAAAATGCTCCAAAAAGGTCAAGTTCTGTGACCAATGGTAGATCAGAGCTTGCATTGCAGGTACCATGCAAGTGGATTTCATTTTCTTGCTTTTCAGAATGTCATGTACTTTGAACAACTGTACCGTATGAAAAAAAAAAAAGGTTTTCAACCTTTGATCAGATTTTTGATTTGCAACATGCATTAAAGGTTATATAACCTATGGAAGGTGAAACCGTTGAACCCCTGGAAGGTCATGACTTTTATTGCAGGTACCATGATTATTGTCTTCTTCTTTTTTTTTTTCTTTTACTTATAATTCACAGTGAGTACACGGAAATGCACAGATGATGACTTGAAACTCTGTAAGATTATAGTACAAGCTCTTGAACTTTGGAGAAGGCATCTTTTCCATCATTTTTTTTTTTTGCTACCGATTATCATTTCATACTGATTGTCAGACATACAAACTGTAGTAGTGTCAGGGATCAATTTAAAGTGCTTGGTTAAAAGACAGATACTGCCATATCTGCCAATGATCACAACTTGGGCATTTTTTAGCAGTAATTCCATGCTGCAAATTCTGTTTTACATAAGCTTGGATAACACAGTTCCCATGTATATGTACAGGGTAGTTTACTGTAGTGATTGGTGAATTGAACTTTTGACCCAAGCACCTAAAAGTCATATTCTCTTGTAACAGGATATCTGCCTGCATTTTCTCATATGTACTATGTCATAAGACCATGAAGGAAAAGAAGTAAGTCGCTTTTTAAAGGGAAGGTACAGTTTTTGTTCAGATGGGGCGGCAGGTTTCCATCTTTGTGTGTTTATGTGTGTGTTTGTCAGATAATGAGAGACCTCTTCATGAAATATGAAAGAACATGTAATTTTTAGAGGAATTCGCAGTTTATTTGATGAAAATTGATCTTGAAATGGGTGAGATATATCCAAAAAAGCAATCCTATTAAAACATGACAGGCCGCAACTTTATTAGAATCTCTTTGTTTTACTTTGTTTTTGGATATCTCAGTCATTTCAAAACCGATTTTCATCAAATAAACTTGCATTTCCCCCTAGAATTGTTTGCTTTTTAACATTTCAGAGTGGTTTCTGAATATCTCGCAAAGCGTTAAAAGCTGAATCCTCACTTCAGCCAATACTACACCACATTTTTATTTCATAGAGTGGTTTCTGAATATCTCCAAAATGTTAAGAGCTGAATCCTCACCTCAACCAATACAATACCATCCCTTTAAAGACACAAAGTCCTGATGGGTACCAATGGTCTGATCGCACCCAGTTCATTTTGATGTCATAGTCAACCAAGCCCTTGCCCGGCTGTTACAAAATAGCATCTTAGATTTGGTTACATGCAGTGGAGCACTGAGGCCTGGACAGGTAGAGTTTATGAATATTATCAGGCTCAAATATTACCAACTTGCATGATAATCACTACACTACAAAAACACCATTACAAATCAGGAAACCCCCAACTGTAGCAGTCTTCAAATCAAGATTCAAAACACACCTTTTTTTTTTTTCATTTAACTGTGCATGAATTTTAAGCATATCAGATGCTCTTGCAGCACGGAAAAATATGTACACGTTAGGTTATGCACTCCATGAATTGATATTAATATCATTTTATGTGAGCCTCCAATTTACTATTGATATCAAGCATCTTATACTATTTTGTTAAGCACCTGCAGAAATGACTATTGATATTAATAAAACTTCTCATCAATGTAAAGGAGCAAATCGCCTTGAAATGAACCTTAGCACATTATAATTGAATGCCATCTGCAGCTGCATTTGAATGCCATATATGAAATTTATTTCAAAAAAGGATTATTTTGGAGTGTCAAATGACCTGGATAAACTGAAGGCTGTTGACTGATATCATGGTATTTATGAAAGTCTGTTTTATTCTGGATGATGAATGATGCTTCTCCTTGGAGGTATAATACATCATTCCTGGTCTTTCTGGTCATTTTTGATGAGGCAAAAGAAAGAATATCTAATTCATGGTGTTATTCCCATACACTGAAAAGGTTAAAGGCATAGTGTACACTCCTACTTTAATATTATACAGATATTGCCTTTCAGAGGTATAATATTACACCTAGACATCCCCAAGGGAGTTATGTCTTGAGAGAAAAATATAATTCCCGAGGGACAGTAAAAATGTTATATATATTACAACTGTACAGTAGACAAGGCAATATTTTTTATATTTCATAGTCTACATATGTTACACATCATTTTATTCTAGCCCGTCAGCAGCCAGTCAAATACTGGAATTACATTACCTGATGCGTAGTCACTGCAGGTGATATGATTTTGATCCTCACTGCATTCGTCACATGATTGCATTGTGACCAATCACTGCACAATATTTTTATGTAGATGAGAGTACACTCAGTAGACAGTAGACTACATGTATGTCTTTGCTGTCAATCAAGCTTGTTCAAAGTGAAGTTATGTTTTTGTGGGTTTTTTTTTTTTTTTTTTTTTTTACAAATGCATTTGTATGTTTTGTACAGGTTGACCCTATTCCATGTACATCATATACCAACTTTTGATTTAGGAACATTGACTAAACAGTGCATGCAGGGGTTCATTTCATGAAGTCATTACGTCTTTACAGAAGTCTTTACAGAAATCTCAGAATGGTCAAAGCCACTCATATGTAGCTATATGTGAGTCATTCAAAGGGGATGGCTAGTAACTGATCAGTGGGAATCAGTGGGAATGTTGGGGGATGATTGTTCTAATCCTTGTGGGATTCATTTAAGAGTACATTATATATCTATTGTTGTATGAAAATTATTTGCTTCAGAATGGTCTCATATTCAAGTAATGTGCAGTTTAAGGCCCCGTCACTGTACAGGCATGCTAACCTGGAAACATTAAACTGCACATTACTTGAATATGAGACCGTTCTGAAGCAAATAATTTTCGCACAACAATAATGTACTCTTAAATGCATCCCACAAGGATTGGAACAATCATCCTCCGGCATTCCTACTGATTCCCACTGATCTGTTGCTAGCCATCCCCTTTAAAGGGAAGTAAAATCCATTTCTTGACGTCTCTCATAATTGTGTTTTATGAGTGGAAAACAGTTTCTCTTGAGACTTTCATGAAACAGACTCCGGAACATGCTGACAAATTATCTGTGAAATGTGTGTAGATCTGAATATATCATGAAATTGCTTGATTTGAGCAGTGGCAATACATTGCAGCAAAGTGGTAACGATTGTCTAAAGACCTTTTGCAGCCATTTGGCAGGAGCACACTCTGGGAGGATCACCAGTGTGGATAGCCATGTTGCATAACATAATGTTATTTGTGAGGTATCGATTACCATGTAGCTCTCTGTAGTCCAAAAATACACCCACGTGATGTTGTATACTCGTGGCCGATGCATGGCTAGGTCAGCAGAGGTCTGCATGTGGGGCACTGAATGTCATTTCTGTCTGGTCACTGTTATCATCATGCATGAAAAGAAATATTGACTGCTACATTGTATATATAGAAGGCATGCATGGCTATCTGATCCCTTTGAGCAATTATGATTCCACATTAAAAAAAAAAAAAAAATGCAAAAAAAAAAAAAACAAGAACGTGTGTGTAGTAGTGACCACTTGCCTGATAAAACCAGCGACCATGGATTTCGTTTACGCTGGACAGCTTTTGTATTGTGTACAATGACTGCCCAGTGATGCACTATTGCAGAGTAACCAGCTCACTGTAGCTTTGATGGTCATTGCATCTGTCAAATGCTGCTGAAACTTTACTTGAATGGTGAAAACTGTCATATTCAAATATAATATACTGTGCTCAATCAGTTTGTTCAATTGGCTTTGTATTTTATTTATGTGTGAAAAAGAAATTCAGAAATAAAATCAAAATCAGATCAATCAAAAGTGAACTGCTATCACAAATGACTTCTAAAGTAAATACATACAAATACACAGAATTGCATAGCACTATATAGCTGCATGTATAGTGGTATTTGGTGCTATACATTTAATCATATGGCACATTCAAAATACCTACCATTGATGGCTTCCACATTGAACATGTCTACAGTGACCACCTGTATGTAATGACCACATTTCATGTCTTCCTTGAGTGGTCATTGTAGAGAGGTTTGACAGTTTTGTAAATGTGTCCTGTACTGAACTGTTATGTTATTATTAAATTCTTTTTTCCGAGGTCAAAATGTGCCTATATATATCTACTGGTGACATTACCGAGTTCAAAATTTCACATTGGTGAAACGGCAAACTTCACATTAGCATTTTAGCTGCGGCGATCATGAACGCAGTGTTGCACTGCCTTCAACTGCCCACGCACTTTCAGTAGTACTGGCTCGCACACATGAAAATTTTACACTAAAATCTACGGGAAGTGTGCCAAAAATACACAGTGAAAAGTGTGCATTTTTTTTTTTCCACCGGGGCTTACACCACTGGTGAGTGAGAGTGGTAAATCACCTACTTCATGAATTTATTATAACTATTATCCCCCCCCCCCCACTTTGTCATCTTTAGCGCAAGACCTGGGAGCTGTAAAGCAACAATAACTGTGTATCAGGCAGAAGGTATTATTTGTGGACTTGTCAATATTTCACCAGAACAACTTGTCTATTTGTTTATTTTGTTAGGTGTGGTGTGCAGACAAAAGTACATAATTTTGTTAGTAATATTGATGCATGCTTAGAATTCCTGTTGGCAAACAACAACAACGATGACATCAATGAATGTTAAACTCTTGTTAGCCACTGATCTGTGAGCAGACACTAATGCAGAGGAGAAAGTTCTATTTACAGTATATATGGGTTTCCTAATGTATTCAAATTATATGCATAAATGTGTAGAAAACAGTGTTTTTGACTATCAGAACATCTTCAACATGGTTTGCTCAATATATCAGCAGCTATAAAAACTGGATTCCAAACAATTGTCTGGAGGAGAAAAAAAAATGCATTTGGAAAGCATGTTCAAAGGATACTCTGGGGTAAGAATGTCCATGGAATAATAATTATCTTTTAGTTCACCAGTAATCTAAACTATTTTACTAGTGTGCAGATGAATCGTTAATTAAAATCTGCAGGACATTAATCCTAATCTTTTCTTCTTCTTTTTTTAGTGGATTTCTGAGATAACATATTATTGCCTATTTCACAATGAGTAAACTGGATGTGGGAAGTGCAAGATTTTTTTTTGTACATGCACACACATTCAATGCCGGACCTATAGAGATATACGGTAGTAAAATTGCTCTCTGAAAATAAGTAAAGAGTCTCCAAAGTTCAGATGTATGCATAATTTACTGCACTCTACATTACATTGAATTTTAGGTTGTATTTCTTTTCTTTAAATGTTCATTCATTCATACCATCGCTTGTGCAAATGAAGATATTTGTGCAAAAAGGCAAAGAACAACACAATATTCTTGTTGTGATAATTTTAACCAATGATTGATTCTATATACACATCTTGATAGAATGGAAATTACAAAATCTCACGAAATGTAAAGCTTTAGCAGGCAATCAATCTTATCAGATTTCAAATAAAATGGACAAATCTTTTCCTTTCTCAGTGCTAATAATGCCTTCTATCTGTTTTTGGATGAAGAGAGTCCAATTGTCCCACACACAATAGCTATAGTGTACAACATGGTCTGTGATACTTTCATGACAACTTGCCATTCAAACCACAAACTGCCAGCTCCTTTAAATGTCACATCATCCAGCAGTCTTTCCGTAAGTTACTGCATTCTACTACCCTAAAATAATTTTTTTACTTCTCACAATGGTTTATCCCCCCCCCCCCCCCATGAAAATTGGGCTTACAATAAGTAACTTATCTGAGGACACATACTGTAAACGCAGAATATTTTGTGAGGTTTTTATTTTCACGAATTTGGCGAGTCAGGTGATATTCGCGAAATTAAAGACATGCGTATGCATCTACATTTCTTCGTTCAGTACAGGACTCCACAATCGCGAATTTAACCACTCACAAAATCGTTGGGAATTCCTGATTCACGAAAATTTAGACTCACAAGATATATGGCGTGTACAGTAATTTGACGCTGAACAGTTTTGAGACATCACCAGAAAATCTTGTAACACAGTAAGAGTATTTGACAGAGGATATGACAGGTGTAACAGCAGGCATGATGATGTAACTGCTTTTATACATCAAAATATATCCAAGAGTAGTCATAGTATAAGATTCAGGGGCTGATATAGATTTGTATTTGCACCCTCTATACAGAGTACCAGGTATGAGATCTTTATATCTGAAGCTAGTTCTTGTGGTTTACTATTGCCTGAACTCTGAACTCTGTGAAGAAAACTGCAAGTATCTGCATGAATAACCACTGAGAACTAATTCACCAAATTGATTTTCCCACAACAAGAGCAACACGTGTTATCGAAGCGGTATAAAAGCACTCTTCATGCACTCAGTATTAAATCATTTCAAAACAAGGTGAAATTCCAGGATAAGACTTTTTTTCCTGCTTTCAATACTGAGTGACATTGAGACTGTTGATGTCAGTGTTCCTGTTTAACCGCTGAAGATTGGATCATATATTGTGAAAACTGGTCGAGAGTGACAGGGAGATTTTACCTTTAATATGACTGTAGGTGCCATGCACTTGTCTTCCTGGTAAAGTCTTTGTACTTTTTCCTACAGACATTGTGTCTGGCAAAAGTGTTCCCACCTGGCACATTTGTCAGTCTCTTTCGTGGAAAAAACTACCCCTGAGACAATGATTACATTTTCATCTTCTCCAACCCCCCACCCTTTCTGTTTATTGGCCTGCAATGAAAATCATTACATACAGGCACATAATCCTTATGCAATGTGAAGAATTGGAAGTGCAGTGAGAATCCTAGTGGCTTAATTTGGGGATAGTACATTGTATATCGAGGAACAAAAATATTGCTAATGTTTGCCTTTATTTCACAGACCAATCAAAGCAACAACAACAACAATAATCACAAAGCTTGTATTGATACCATCAACTAAATGAAACAACAACTGTGATTTATACTCAAAGCATTGATGAATTACATGTTTATTGACTGAAAGTTAAAGAGTTATAAAAAAAATGTGATAGATACTGCTGTGTATATCCAAAGACGTAAATAAAATTTTGTCTGCATGCTGTTCTTCCAACAATTATGAAATCAGGACTTGTGAGTCAGTTTTAGATTGGTTAAATTTATGTTAGTAAGGCACAGTGACAGGATGAGAAATATATATAGGCCTATAATATATGTATATGTATATGTATATATATATATATATATAGATATAGATATAGATATATATATATATTGTGTTTTGGTTTTGTTTTTGTTTTTTTGCTTTAAAGAAGCAGAGCTGGTTTTCTCACGTATTGGATCATGAGATATATTTATGTCCCTGGAGGCAATATTTGATGTGGTGCTAATTCATTTTCTGATTATCTGTGAACTGCAAAATTCATGAATATGAAACCCCTACATAATGTGTGGCATGTACAGTGCAGATCTTGTTGTCATACTTGCCAACATTTTCATTAGAGAAAGTGGTAGAATTTAGGCTGCCTATACAAGCAGTGCTACATTGTACATCACGTAGCTTGAAATCTCTCAAAAGAGGTACAATGTAGTCTGCCACCAAAAGTGGTAGAGTTGCCAAGTATAATGTTGTAAGCTTGTGGTGTATGGTTTACTAGTACAGTTGAACCTCTCTTATCCGGCCTCCCTTCATCCAGATCTCTCTATTATATGGACGCAATCTCGCCGTGATTTTTGTTTTAATAATTACGGGAGAAAAGGGGGATTCCTAACTCCTTGAGAACTCCTACACAAACACACATGAATTACATATTACTTCGAACATGATTAACATACATTACATCAAATTTCCTTCCAAATTGCTAACCTTCAGACATTTTAACATCCCCAAACATCCCCAAATGTAACAACGAAAGGTTGCAGTATACACATTACTACATGTGGTACTACAATTCGCTACATCAGTACATGTGTATGTATATGTACGTGTATAAAGCATTGAGTCTCCCGTATCCGGCCAAATCCCTTATCTGGATGAGCCCCGGTCCCGACTTGTCCGGATATGAGAGGTTCAACTGTATTCAAATTTGCACTTATTCGTTACACATGTGGAAAAAGAAAAAATCTGCCAATATATAGCTGAATGAAACTACAGCATGTATGACCAGAACCCAGTCACCAGATTGCATCCCATCTCATGCTGTGGAGGATTCCTCCCAGTTTCCTGGTCACCATGCCGCCTGGGATGTTCTGGCGCCTAATTGCTCCCTGGTGATGTTGGAACTGCTCTAAGGAGACTACTGGTCCCACACTGAGCCAGAATGGACTCCAGCGGTCAGTTCAGCCTCTTTCACTGGCCACGTCCTTCCCCTTTCCTTTTTTTTTTTTTTTCAGACGCCCTTCCATGTCACCCTTCCCCTCCTCCCCATCTTCATCTCGCCTCCCCTTGGCTCCTAACCTCCTCCCTCCCACCTTTCTTCCCTGTCCTTTCTACCACTTTCCCCTTCCCCACCCCAATGGTGTTGGCTGGACATCCTGCTAGCTGTTGGCGTACACGGTGTCCTCATAACAGTGTTCAAAATACAAATTGAGGAAGGGGAAGGGTTAATTTAGAACCCTGAGAGATGAAGATAGAGGTTGAGAAGTTTCTAGCTGATTTTGATGCCTTCTCAGAATTACTCTTCATTTGTTTGCACAGCAAATGCTGTAATTCTAAGTTGTTACAGTTGAACCTCTCGTATCCGAACAAGTCGGGACCGGGGCTCATCCGGATAAGGGATTTGGCCGGATACGGGAGATTCAATGCTTTATACATGTACATACCGTATAATAGAGCTCTATGGTACATACACATACACGTGTACTGATGTAGCCCATTGTAGTACCACATGTAGTAATGTGTATACTGCGACCTTTTCATTGTTACACTCAGTAACAGACCCCAAAATAGAGGTACGTGTTTGCAAGCGGAAATCATTTTCTTTTATAAATTCTTGGGATGATTTACCTAAATAATTATTAAGAAATGTATCAAGTATATGTAATTCATGTGTGTTTCCTCCCGTAATTATTAAAAAAAAGATAAAAAAAATCACGGCGAGATTGCGTCCGGATAATAGAGAGATCCGGATAAAGGGAGGCCGGATAATAGAGGTTCAACTGTATTTCTTTTTTCCACCAAAACCTGTTAGTTAGGGACGTATCAGAGTCTCCTGATGTCAATTGAATTGATTTCAATTCAAATACCTTGAAATGTTCACAGTTTAATGCACTTAAGATTTGTTATCATATGAGTTTCAGGCTTTTTCAGATTTTTATTTTTGTGTTTATTCATTTTTATTTATTTATTTTTTTTTTTTTGCTGCAAGTACTTACACACCTTTGGCTATTCCATGACATATTTGGGATGCTACACTTTCATATATCCTCCCAATGCAGAATGTTTTGATTGTATTAACACTGTTAGTTCAATGGGATGGATGTCTTTGAGTTGAGGGAATGGTGAACCAACCATCTTAACTGACAGTGCATTCTCTTGATGTAGGTGGTACTTATTATGCAGTACTTTTTGCAATGTTTTTAATTGTGCATATTTTCCAAGTCAGACGATTTTTTTCAAAACCAACAACCCACGAAAAAATTGCCTTCCTTCACACAAATGTTTAATATGTTAAGCTATTACAGGTGGGAAATGGCTTATTTTTATCCTGAAAGTGATAGTTCTTCTTTGCATTCCATCAATGTGTTCTTGATCGCGAATTCAACCACTCGCAAAAGCTTCGACTAATATGGAATATATGACAGATACAGCATTTTAGTATCCATATACTCTAGGTTACCACATCTTATAACACGTACTACCCAAATTTGTACAGCCATGCCTTTTTGATTATTTGTCCTATTTGTTCTCATGTACACTGTATATATTTCTGACTTTGTCATGAGTTTGACCTTAACTCTATTTAAGCTCTTTAAGAATTAAAGCTTTGGTGGGATAATCATCTTAAATCTTTAAGGTTTAGTTTAATCAGACTAACAAAAGAAACGTAGTACTGTAATTTTTTTTTGCGTCCTGCCCCTAGAAGTTTTAACCGAGAAAGACGGATTCTCCTTGGATTGTCTGAAAAAAAAAAAAAAAAAGTATTATAGTCAAAGGAGATCCCCGTGTGTTTCACAACAACATCTCAAAGCTTGTGGCAAGCCATTCACCTGAGGCTAAGTCCGGAGGAGCCATGCATTAGGCCGTTTTGTTGATTTACAAAAAAAAGCGTCTTCTAGCTACAGCCTCACAACTTTGAATGCCTGAATGCTGATAATCTCCTGAGCTGTCCTTCTCTCCAATGCTACCTCAATGTCACTTTACTCTCACCAATGAGCTATGATGGCTCCTTACTCTCACTGCCACAAACACCTTCTGCTCCTCCCCCCTCCTCCTTAAGCATTCGCTCCTTCTTGTGCCAAAGTGTGGTTACCAGATACCAGGATAGAGATCACAATTAACAAAACAAAGTGATTATACTGTATACTATAACTTCATGATAGATACCAGTATGACATACTGCACACACATGCACTTTATTTTTCAAATAATATTTATTCAGTATCAATCAAATAATACAAGAAACATTAATTCACTTTGGTATTACTGTACAGACATAAGAGAATAATTCTTTCAAAGATAACTGAAATAATTATACATTTTCATGTTTCACTACAACAACTAAAATTGCACTAGTACAGCAATTACCAAAGAAAAAAAAATGGAAGTGTATGCCATCCCCCTAGCTAACCTAACTGCCCTTCCTAACCATAAACTCCTAAACTATAACCTACCAAAAAAAAAAAAAAAAAGCATAAAAGGAAACCCCACTCCGCCCATACATAATTACTTATCCTTTCCTTCCCACCCTTATATACCCATTACAATTTTACTCTTTTACTACCCAAAAACAAACCACTCATGAAAAAAAAACCCTCAGTTACCAATATAAACACACACACACACAAAAAAAAAAAACTCATTCACAATCCAAAATGTGTTTATGCTCACATAAACACTTGCACATTCACACACACACAAATACACCAAAAAAAAAAAAAAAAAAATTCACATTCTTTTCTCTCCTCTGATTGCTTTTTGAAAGAGATATAATCTTTGATAAGATAACTAACCTTCAAGGAAATTCATTCTATTTATCCCTAAAAAAAAAAAAAAACCTCCATAAATAAAGCTAAATGTCATTGAATGATGCAGTGTTCATAGTCTATCCAAATAAAAAACATTTACTGTATACGCCATATATTTAGCGAGTCTAAATTTTCGCGAATCGAGACTTCCCAAAGATTTGGCCAGTGGTTAAATTCGCGATCATGGAGTCCTGTACTGAACGGAGAAATGTATGACACATACGTCGCATTCATATCGGGATCGGAGTCAATATTTTTGAGTGTCTTTAATTTTGCAAATAGCAGCTGACTCACGAAATTCGCGAAAAATAAAAACCTTGCGAAATATTTTGCGTATACAGTACACTGTGTATTGCAGTGTCAGGTAATGGGATTTAACCCTTTGTGTGCCCTGAGTGCTGATTGGCACAAAAAAAAACCCATAGGATTGTACACACTGTCCAAAGTCCCTGGCAGAGGTTAAGGAGTGTAAACGTGTACTTCTCCTTCTACTTCTAGCTTCAAAGGATGGTATAATTTTGGTTGAAATTGGGGGTTAAGATTTTAACTTTTTGGGATTTAATGAGAAACCACAAATGAAATATTATGGAGCATACAATTTTGGGAGAAATTCAAAGTGTATTAGATGAAAATTAGTTTTGAAATGACTGAGATATCCAAAAACAAAGTAAAACAAAGTAGCCCTAAGAAAAGGTGGGTCCCACCTTTTATCAAAACCTCTTTGTTGTTATTTGGGGGAGGGGTATCTCAGCCTTTCCAAACCAAATTTAATCAAATAAACTTTGAATTCCTCTCAGAATTGTATGCTGTTTCATATTTCATAAGAGATTTCTCATTATCTCACAAAAAGTTGAAAACCTTAACCTCTATCTCAACCCAAATTATACCACCCCATTAATTAAAGAAGACCACTGCTTTGGCAGAACTGATATTCAATTTGTAGTGCTATAAGTATAAGTGGGACTCTTTTATGGTAAAAAAGAGAAATGCATTCCATAGAAATGATCCCTAAAAGAATGATATAAATTGGTATGGGTTCTGGTTCATGGATATTCTCATCTACTGGTATCTAAAATGACAGGAGTTTCAAGGAAGGCCTGATGATCGAAAAATGGTTCATGGAAGTTCATGCTCCAATTATCTTTTTCTCTATTCTTTTGATGGAAGATACAGGTGTTTGTAATATTTCTTCAACAAGCTATAAGTTTGAGTAACTGTAGGTGTATAAAGGACAGATTGAAAATAAGAAGCAAAGAAAGAATGCCAAATAAAAGATCTTGTCTATCATTAAATTCTGGAAGAGCCCAGAATAAAATTGGCACCAAGGGATTTGGGAAATCTGATATAATTTCCTCCAAACTAAGACAAAGGTATCACTTCCTGTTATCAGCTTTGGGATTTGAATGGAAGAATTTCTGTGCAGGCATACTACCTAGTATATGTACAATTTTATGTGCCCCTTCTTGAGGACATGAGCATGTATGCAGTGACATAGGCCCTACAGTAGTTCTTGCCATTTTGTGGTGGGATTTTCAGCAATGTGTCATCAAAAGAAACACAAAAATCTAGTATTATTATGATTCCTTTCAACTACATTTACTTACTGCGTGTAGATATATGACTCACAAATTCATGCTTGAATATGAGGGAAAAAATCATACCCCACATCACAATAACTTTCACTGATACAAAACATTGAAGTTGAAAAATAATTTATACTCCTCTTCCTCATTATCACCTTGACTTTAACTCCTCATTATCTCGTTGTTCATGTTGGACTCGGGGCTAGAAATGCAACAATGTTTGTGAATTCACTTCCGTCAGGAGAAAAGGATGAACGCCACTCCTGTATCCGTGGCGTGTAGTGCGTTCACTCGCTTACAGGGACCGCATCACGTTGCAGGGCCATGATTGTCGTCGTAATTGTCCATGTTGTATAACACTTACCTTCAATCAGGCAGGCAGCTTCTTTTTTTTTTTCTTCCCCAAGCTCCTTTTTTTTCTTTTTTGTTTTCTTTATATAACCGCAACAGCTCCGGTGGTGCACTTGCAGGTCAGGGCGCCCGGAACCCTGGATTTGGCATCGCACTCTGCACGGATAATGAGACTAATAGACTGTGGCACCGTTAGTGACGGTTAATGCCAGGACTCCACACAGGGATCGGGATTGACAATAGATCGGTCGGGAGGGGTGGATGAGGGAGTGGGGAGGGGGTGGAGAAGGGGGGCATTAGGGGAATGGAGGCTGGGAGAGGGGGGGGGGGAAGGATAGGGGGTGAAAGGGGAAGGGGGAACAGTGTTTTAATATGGGAAAGGAGACTGTAGAGGTAGAATGGAAAGCGGAGTTACTTTGAGAAGCTATGTGAAAACATGTTTTTGGTGAATGATACAATTTGTATAGCACATTTGGGGTTTATTTTATCACACATTATGAAATGCAGCCTGAATATGTCATATACATTTATGTGTAATCACAAGCAAAGGAGTTTCATTTATTTCAGTCCTTTATATTCCAGTGCAGTTTTTCTTGTCTCAATTATATTCTGCATGAGTATGCCCATTGTCCAGTGCTGCATTTTTCCTCATTTTAACAATTTAACTTTCAAAGTGCATGCATTTTGGCCTTTTATTCTCAGCTGAAGCTTGGTATGTGTCTGTTTTTTTAAAGTTTGTTATTTGTTATGTTTATCTATGCTTCTGTAGAACAGAATGCCTGTATTTTGTGGCATACTGACACTATCAAACAGCACCAAAAGTTTTGTATTTACTTGTGATCATCTCACAAAAGATTTTAATGCCTGTATTGTGCTTTGATACATGCATGATATAACATGATCCTATCGTTTTCTTACTGCACGGCTGACTCTTTTCTGGTTAAGTAAACAGTAGAACAAATCTTTCTGAATGCGACTGAAAAGATTCTGTCATTTGATTTGTGCCAATTGTAGAATAGCAATGTGGATAATTCAATGAGATAATTTGCTTGGAGATGGCTTGAGAATTTTGAAGAGACAAAAACACACAAGAACTTTATTACATGTCTTGCGCGGCTTTAAAGTCATGCGGCGTGACTAATTCCTGTGAATAATCTCATTGATGTGCATCATTTGTGTATAGCGTTAAGTGTGGTCTTTTTCCTTAACCTGTTGAGGACGGACTGATTTTGCTACAACACGCAATTCCCATAGTCACTCCCCAAGTATGCTCGTCATCAATGGGTTAATTAACCTTTGCGTCCTTACTGTGCAAAGCACTACTCATCAGCAGCATGCACCTGGAATCACCACAATTTTTATATCATGTAATACGATTTTCTGTTTGTATTTTATGTCCGCTTGTATTGTATGTTGAATTGCCGAATAAATAATAATAATAATAATAATAATAATCCTTTCCTGCATACAAACATAGGGAGTTTACTTGCCTGTTGTATTATTTTTTACATGTACCTGAGCAGCTCTATGTGTACCATGGTACATGTATAATCTGTGTGCCTCATTATTTTGAGACTGCAACGCACAAGTACACTGTACTTTTGGAGAAGATTTTTTTTAAAGCTATGTAACTTGTTAGTGAAACTTTTATGCCAGATATGCAATGAGAGAAATTGGAGAGAAAATACCAGTCTTTGCAGTGATGTCGCGACAAAGCTGTAATTATTTTTCTTTCAGATGACCAGTAGCAGCGTTATTTTTCTCTTTTTCAGGAGGGTGACTTTTGCAGATGGTGCCACAACAGAAATTTAGAATTTGCTCGAAAAATCTAACACCGCTATTCAATCACAAGGCTACGCCAACCACATGTGCAAGGAATAGATTCACGAGTTAAGCTTTCATTGTACTGTGGCATTTGGCTACTTTAATATCAGCCAGTTTAGGCGGATTTGTGTGTTTGAGCAGAATATGTGAACCTGGCACACGGTTGCCCGAGTTGGACATGCAAACGTGGCACATGAAGATAATATCCACTTCTTACCATGTCTCTCAGGGGATCTCTTTCACTCTCCTGTCATTTTAGCTCAACAGAACAACAGAACAACAGAACAATGCATGTAGAAATGTAATAGAGCATTAAACAAAATGAACTAGAAAAGCACTCAGAGAGAGAAAGAGTGCAGTCCTCCTTAAATCAGCTCATTTCCTCTAATGAAAATACACATATGTGCTAAAAAGGGCCCTTTTTCCCCAATAACGAATCCTGTGTAGTGTCTCTATCTTTCAGCTTCTTGCTGTGCCTTGAGTGCATGCTAAGTACTTCATACACACACCTTTTAATCCCTCATTTTCTGGTCCTATTTCCCAATGATAAAGTATACCGTTACCTCAAAAAGGACAAAATAAAAGATTCCTGGATCCTTGTGCAATTTTCAGATTTTCTTGATGATTTTATCCAAATCCATTCATTTTTTTGAGCTTTTTGTTCATCAAATAGGCAAACAAACCAACACAGATGAAAAATGTAACCTCCTTGGCAAAGGTAATGAAACAGCATTCTTACCTTGCAATATATTGTGTAGTGGGACACGATAAAAGCTCTACATTGGGTGAAAAGAATCAGGTCATTTCACTTGGAGTGATTTCACAGTAGAATCTGTAGCTCTGCCTTGTATGATCAGCGTTTTGCTATTTACTTTTCTGTGACAGACAGCATTTAGACAGACCTGGGTCGGGAAACGAAAAAGATGGCGCAGAGTTCTATAACAGATTTTAATATGTCTATTCCATCATCACATTTGTTTTGAGGTGTTGTTATAGGGGGAATGTCTCTCTGTATTGTAAAGTCGATATTTTCGCAATTAATTTTTCACGTTGAGCAGCTCCAAAACTATTCGCGGGTTCTTTAATTTACGCTATGCAAGTGTGCACCCATTCAAAATGTGCCAAGAAAGTTGTGAAGATTTTTTTTGCAGGTTTTAGAATTCGCGCTAGTTATAAGCAGCACGAAATACATGAAAATTAATGTACTGTGAAAATTTCTGCATTTACAGTATTCCAGTTGACCTTAATGAGTAGAGTGAATCAAATAAACAGACTGCTATAAAAAGTTTCAAACATAAAGTAACAAAGTTATGGAATCCACAAATTTGTTTGTTTGTTTTCAGAGAATGGTGAACTCTGCAACAGCTGTATTTGCAAATTAGTTGGGGCAATAATCTTCTTACCTAATAACTGTCCTTATGGTTTATACAAAAATTATAAGAAATGTAATGTCTTAGAGAATGAAACCCAAATATAATATTATGTGGATTGAATGAATGCAGAATTATTAATAGAACATATCAGTGAAGTTTGAGGAAATTCAGACAATCCTGTCAAAAGTTATAAATTATTAAAGTTGCGACTCCTGCTGGATAAGAAGACTACAGCAATGCGTGATGTTGCACGTGGACAACAATGTAAAGAAAATGTATAGAAAATTCTGCAAACCTTTAATCTTTATGAAAAGTACCTGTTCCTTCCACTGGTTACTGACATATGTTTCAGGGTAATAAGAGGTAAAGCTATTGCTTTTTTTGTTTTGTTTTTTTTGTTTTTTGTTGTTGTTGTTTTTTTTTTTTGCTAGAAAAATGATGTGACTGCCAACTCATAACTCACAGAAAGTAGGCCAAAATTAAAGGGGATGGCTAGTAACTGATCAGTGGGAATCAGTGGGAACGCTGGAGGATGATTATTCTAATCCTTGTGGGATTCATTTAAGAGTACATTATGTATCTATTGTTGTGTGAAAATTATTTCCTTCAAAATGGTCTCATATTCAAGTAATGTGCAGTTTAATGTTTCCAGGTTAGCGTGCCTGGTCAGTGACGGGGCATTAATCTGCACATTACTTGAATATGAGACCGTTCTGCAGTAAATAATTTTCACACAACAGTAGATATATAATGTACTCTTAAATGAATCCCACAAGGATGGGAACAATCATCCCTCAGCATTCCCACTGATTCCCACTGATCGGTTACTAGCCATCCCCTTTAATTTCTATTTTCCTTCAGAGTTTAAAAGAGTATGCTATAAGCTTTGAAATGCTATATAACTTGTTGTAATTGGACAATCCTAACACATTCAAAAAGTGATTGAAATAGAAAGACAAGGTTAGGCAGTGCAGTTCCATAGAAAAGAAAGAAAAGAGGGTTTAAAGAGTAGGGTCACTCAGGCATGCAGAGCAGAAATATCAATGAAAATCCCAGTAAAAGCAGCACCTGTCTTAAAAGGTATGGTCCAGAAAAACTGCTGTAATGATATATTGCAAGCAAATTTCAAATGGTGGAAGATTTGAATTTCAAGCCCTTGTATACCTTTAGCATTGATTGATCGGGATTTTAAAACTTGGCAACCAGTTGCAATAGCAAGTGGCATCCCAAACAACTTCTTTAATTGTTAAAAAAAAACAACAACAACGAAATTTCTCACTATCACATGTGAGCGGGAGAGGGAGAGTGAAGTTAAGTGGGTGCCTGCCATGCTGTCATGGATGTCAGGAAAGTGATATATGTAAGACTGGATGTAGAAAGTACTGAAATATGTGTCTATGGCATCATATACTAGGTTTTTTCAGATGCCCTCTTAGGGCAAAAAGGTCAAAATTCTAAGCTTTTTAAATTTCTTTTTACTTCACAGTGAGAGCAACTTACTTTGTTCACTTGTGTACTGTGAAGGGAACAAAAACGCATGAAAAAATGTTTGGTTCTCCGTGACCTTTCAGATGTACATGTAGATTATGGACGGGACAAATTGCTGGTTGTGCTTCAGTTGTCAGTGTCCGTGTGTCTGTCTGTCTGTCTGTCTGTCTGTCTGACTGTGTGTGTGGATGTCTCTGTATATGTGTATGTGTGACTGTACAAATGTGTGTGTGACTGTACAATTTGTATGTGTGTGTGTGTGTGTGTGCCTTTGTGTGTGTGTGTGTTTTAAAAGCAGGTCATGTGAAAGTGCTGCATTTACAAGTGGATGTGTACCCTAAGTGATACTGTGCAAGTCTCAATTTTGATTCCCACGACTCCCAAGTTTTAAAGTGGGTGGATATGGTAACCCTGGTATGGTCATCCTATGCAAATATATACAGAGAGAGAAAGATGTGCCATGGAGAGAGAGGGGGAGAGAGAGCGAGAAAGAAAAAGGAGCTCGTGTTGCCCCTAATGCAATTCCTGCATCCTGATTTGCATTTTGATTGCTTCCCAGAGAGCCACTGGTGGTAGTTTGGGCACTTTGCTCGAGAAAAAAAAAGGAAGTAAAAGCAAAAAGAGAAAGGGAGATGAGAAGGACGATTCTTCTTGCAAACGAAGGCAGACACAGCCACCTCTTAGTGCATCATTCGCATCCATTAAAATCCAGTGACTTGTCACATTTTCTTATTCCTTCACGCGTCACATGAGATATTCCCCTTTTTGTAGATGCACCGGGCCAGAGGAAAGGAAGACACATGGAGATGAAAGAGAGAGAGAGGGAAGGGGTGGAGGGGGGGGGGGAGGAAACTCTGAGCTGCTGCGGGGATCACGGCAGCACAAACCAGGAGAGATTTGGGAGGCAAATGAGGCATATTGACGTCAAAGGCAAATTTGATAACTGAAAAAAAGAAACATGAAAAAAGCAGTAAAGCTAGCTCAGAAAGCGGATCGACAAATCGGAAGATGTATCTTTATTGTGATTAAGTTTGAACCGCAAATTAACGCTAATTTTTATACCACGGACAGATGAGCCATCAAACGCGATCAGGAAACGATCTCAGGCTGTGAACCCTGTGTGTGTAGTGGTCAAATTATCAGGAGTCATAGCTCACAGCGCCTGCACTGAGCATTTGGGACATTTGTTTCAAGTTTGTTTTATCGGTCGGTAGGGCCATTGTCTGGTGCTTTTTTAGCAGTAGGTCGCAGGTTCAAATCCCATGCTGGTTCTGCTCTTTTCATTTGGCCTGTTGTAGTTGAGGTCAAGCAAGAGGTCTTACTGAGTAGAGCTATAGCAGAAAACTTCTTTTTTTTTTCACAATATTCAGCTATGCCACAAAGATGGAGGGGCCATCTCCTTTCATGAGGCATCTCAATTTTTGTGAAAAACCTCATCCGAGCTTGACAAGTGGCACCACAAATTTGGAATGTTTCCAAACTTTGGGCATAATGTATCAGTCACCCAGCTCAGAAGGTATGGGCCAATATGACAAAATATGCAACCCTCCTCTGCACATTTCTCATTGCCATGACATCTTCAGTCATCTAAGGAAAAAAAAAAGGCCATCATCAGTGAGATGTGCAATACTCTGTCAAATGTCTTTGTTCTACATAGTCATGAAATGAATTGGGATCGTGCCGTCTTTCCTTGCCACCTCCACATTCATTTTGGTGCTGTGTGTAATGTTACAGGACATGCACACGAGAATGACCATACTAACTGTAAGTAACCGATGATGCAATACTGGATCAGCCTGGGCCATTAGCATCCCTACCCTAGGAGTCGAGGCATTCTGGTGATCACTTCCCAGTGTACAGTTACCTGCTTTGCCACTCTCCACGTCTGTCCTGTATTGCCCATAGCAACGGCAGATTGATGGGTGCCTGGCACATTTTGTCCTTCTAAAAATGAAAAGGAACGAAAGAGCATGAGATAACGAAAGAACTGGCACATAATTATGTGTATGATGCTGTGTGTTTGTACATGCATGCATGTTCTCCTTGCCTTTAGCAAAATGTAGGGGCTGTTTTAGAGCAACAGTTCCCCACAATAAAGATGAAATAATTTTGACCTTATTTAATGCCTTCCCCCAAGATATTATGCAACCCTTTTTGCACACTAGTTACAATAAAAAACAAAAACAAACAAACAAACAAACAAACAAACAAAGAAGAAAGAAATCTGTTGCATTTTCCATGAGATGCAATTTCTTGTAAAGAGAAATCCATCCTGATGTTATGTGGATTTGTATGAAAACAGAAAATTAGAGAAGTAGGTCAGTGACAATTTGGGAGGAAAATCAGACATGCAAAAAAAAAAAGTTATGAACAGAAAGGCCCGAATTCACGAAGGTGGTACAAATGAAACCATGGTTTAAACCATGGCCAAAAACCATGGAGCGCCAAGTGTCGCACGGAATATTTCGTTATGAAATTGGTAATTTCGTCGACAAAATGACCGTTTTGTTAACGAAATTACCATTTCGTGGACAAAATGTTAATTTTTTACAAAATGTTGTCATTTCGTTACATAATAATCATTTCATTGACGAAATGACTGATTTCGTAACGAAATATTCCATGCGACACTTGGCGCGCCATAGTTTTTGTCCATGGTTTAAACCATGGTTTCATTTGTACCACCTTCGTGAATTCGGGCCATAAAATTTACAGGGTGAGGAAAATTGACAACTCTGTGTGACAGGTGTTGCACAGCTCTCCACTTGTTTTGCACACAAAATTTTACTCATTCTAATTTCTCAATTATTTTAGCACAGACTTAACTTCTCCACTGAAGAGAACATGCAAAAAAAAAAAAAAAAACCTGCTCCACTTATTTAACAAGAACAGATCTGGAGTTTTTTTTTGTGAGAAAAATGATAGTTAGTGACTTTTTGTGTATAAGTTCATATTCATAACTTTTTTGTACATGCCTAAATTTTCTCCCGCTCCCCCCCCCCCCAAAAAAAAAAAAAAAAATTCACTGATCTACTTTTCTGATTTTCTGTGTTCATACATAGCAATATAAAATCAGGATGGAAGTCCCTTTTGGACATTCCCATGATGTTACTCTGTATCAAATTGTCCATTATTGGTAACAATGGCATTGTAACAGTCTTAATACAGTCTTAATTCATTTGACAATAAGTAGAATATGGAAGGTTAGAAGAAAAGAAAATTATCTCTGGACCAAAAATTTGACAGCTATGTGAGCTTCCTGTGTAGATATTCATAGACCAATAGAATAATTGTGTTAGACCAACATGTTTATCTCCATGCTTGTACTTTGCTTGTATGTTAAGTGGAGGTTATACATTGTATATGCAGCACTTTAAAGGTAGGGAATCCCATTTGCATGCCTTAAATGAAGATTTGTATAAATACAGTGGTATGTTGAAGAGAGTGTCATTTTAGAAACTCCCATAAAGTATTGAAAGTGGAAGGTAACACTTAGTACATTTTTATTGACCGTTAGATTTTGAATTGAATTTTTTTCGGGGCTCACCGTAAATTCCAGTACATTACTAGGCTACCTTTGCAGACCCATGCACTGCATGTGTGTCCATCATGTATATTTTGTGAAGAAAGTTCATCAAAACTTACAAACATGTCTATATACATTCTTGCCACACACTCTATATGTTATTACATCAGCTCTTATACTTTTAGATTTGTGTTTATAGATAAAAAATACAGAAGACTGCAACCAAAAGGCTTAAGTGTGGCTGACACACAGAACTACTGAGTAGTTGAGTTTTGTGCATTATTCAAATTGTAGATAACTGTTGACGTCCAAATTTCTCAGCAGTGGCCTAAACAAGTCCCCTGAAGTTCATATTTAATGTTTTGCTGCATTTTGGGAGGTCTGTAAAAGGTATCCCCTACCTTTAAAGATGATCTACACAAAGAGGCATTTGTAACAATATAGCAAAACATTACAAAGTGTGTTTTCCAGGGCATGTTATCACATACATTTCTTGACTAATTGTTACATCGACCTTGAATCTAATGTATATGTTAGGAAGTTGTGTGTGTGTGTGTGTGTTTGTGTACATTGTATACATGTGTGTTTTCTTCGGTTGAGGGCATATCTCAAAAGGGATTTTTGATTTCACCTTTCTCTGTGCATACTTGGATACTTGGAACTAACCCAAGAGCGGTTGCACAAGACATGCCAATATAACCCAGACAAGGTGGTAATATGATTACAAATATACCAGCAAAAAAACAAAGAGATATATAAGATAGACAGACAGAAGAGAGAGAGAGAGAAAAAAAAAAACCCTTTTCTAGAGAGACTACTTGAAATGTGGCGGCATGGTTATCACCTCTTGCGTCTCCGTCTGTTTACATACCCATCCATCAAGTCATTATCCGGCCCTCCATTTGGCCCGGTGGGCCTGAGAGCTGCTCCCAGGAAAGTGATGTTGCGAGGGCCAGAGACCAGAGAGATGTGCAGCGTGAAGTAGGAGGGTTGGGGGAGGGGGGTAATGGAGGAGGGCAGTCTAAAGAGGGAGGAAATAACTCATGTCAGACTTTAATCAAGATTACCTAATCAAGAGTGCCCATCCTTCTTCACCAATTATTGGTTAGAAAACTACATTCCCATCCTAGCCTTTAGCCTGCTCCAAGAACTGACGCATGCTTGGAGGAAATCTTGGCAAAGAGTTCCTAATAGGATGCAGAGATGAGCTTGAATGTAAAATATCTAGCAGCCAGCATTTAGAGCCATCAAAACTGTGCCTTCTATTGAATTAGTGATTTGGCATAACTCTGCCTGCTTTCTGTCATTGCACCACTGCATGAAGTGTGGGAAAGTTTCTTGAAAAGACAATGTCATCGTCGATAATGGAGCACTATTATTCTTCTATTTTTTGTAGCTTTCAGGAATGTGATGAAAGTGGCCGATTAGCCGGGGATTATTTTTCAAACCTTGTCGGCTGTGCCATGATATTCAATGCTTCATATCAACTTACAGCTCCTATTATGGTCTCCTTATCCTATCAAATACGTTTGTCTGGGATGATTTTCTCTCCTCGAATGTTTTGGTCTACCAGGAGATGGCTGGGTAACTTGAAAAATTACTGGAGAGCTGATGGGTAAGATATTGAAACCGACTCCACATCGAGGGCTTGCTACATGAAAGATTCAGCCGTGCTTACCTGGGACCATCACTGTTACCTGTTAGGTCAATACCCTGCATGGTGATTTCCCTTGCCATTTGTCTTTAGAGATTAAATGAAGCATGCTAAAGATAGAAACTCCTATTAATGGAGATGCCTTGGGATGCTGAATGCAACATGAAAAATGAAATGATCAGCAGAGAATATACAAAGTGAGAGAAGAGTGAGAAAGGTATGCATGACCTCCTTATCAAATTTCCTGGATTATACAGTCATAGTATCAAAGCTGAGAAAACTACAAAATGAGGTGATGTGACTGGAAAAAAAAAAGGAACATTTTACATACTGAACGTCAAGAGTTGGATATCTAACCACATCCTGTTTATGCTTTGTAGTCTTTTCGAAGAATGATTTGAAATACTCAACTTTGCATTATCTATGACATATCAGGGGCAGATCCAGGAATTCTGTAAAGAGGGAGCTCGTTTACAAAATTAAAGGTGGGCACACGCACCCCTCCCCCCCCCCCCATTTTTTTTTTTTGCTTTTTATTTCTTTTGTTTCAAAAAAAAATGAAGGGGGGGGCAGAGGTGCAGGTGACATATTGAGAGTCAACAAGAAGAAAGAGGGGGGAAAGGTAAATGGAATCAGACAAATCAGTCAGATTTTGCAGAAACAACATTTGGTATAAGGACGTGAATTGAAATGTTTTAAAAAGGAAAAGATGAATAGATGTAAAATGTATACAAATTAGGGATTCTTGCACCAAGATGTTTTATCGCTAGTGGATATGATGCCTACCTAACAATCAGGAGGGCATGGAATCAAGTCCCACCCATGTATTTATATCCATGATTTTTTTTATTGTGGCTATTATTCAGATGCTAAATAATTGGTGTCTATTTATGCCGATGAAGGGCAATTTGTCAGTCCATGGCAATAAAACAAAAGCTAATCCTAAACCACTGTGAAACATAAGCAGAAAGGTATCCCATCAACTTGAGATTTGTTTTTTTTTTTTTTTACTCCTGTTCATTCTTTTTCTTTTCTTTTTTTCCTTCTATGATAATTCTATTTTGGGATGTCTATTTTGGCCATGAAGCAGATAGAGCTGTTTAGAGGGTATGCTCAGGGACTAATGTAAACAAATTTACTTATTTATTTTATGCTATACATGTAGGAATTTTATGCTTAAATCTGCTCAGAAGAAAATAATAAACAAACATGCAGGAGACTGCCCTCATAAGCAAAGCTTAAATTCAATTTATTCCATAGAACACATAACATAATATATAAATACTACAAATGTGGTGATCTTGAGTACACAATAGGTGACTGTACAATGAAAAATTGAAGTAAATAATAAATTAAAAGCATGTATGCCTAGTTTCATACCAAACTTGTTACACTATCCACTCTCTGATGGAAAAAATAGTGTGGTCCATGAAAAAGCAGAGCTTGTAAGGTGTGGACAAAGATAGAATAGTAGCCTCAAAACAAAAAGAAAATATGCAAAAATACAGGCTGAGCAACAATTACAAGTAGATTGCAAAAATAGTATTGATTAATTATATCAACTCTTCTTGCAGCATGCTTTACTTTAATTCCACCATACCAAGTTAAAGGGGCTATACAGTACTGGTTGAGGTGGGGATTCATGTTTTGAACATTCCTAAGTGAGATAATGAGAAACCTCTCATGAAATATGAAAGAGCATGTAATTTGAAGAAGGATTCAACGTTTATTTGATGAAAATTGGTTTTCAAATGGCTGAGATATCCAAAAAAGTGATAATAATAAAAGACTATAGGCCACACCTTTTATTAGGATCTCTTTGTTCCACCTTGTTTTTGGATATCTCGGCCATTTCAAAACCGATTTTCATCAAATAAACTTTTGATACCCCTTAGAATTGCATGCTCTCTGACATCTCATAGAGTGGTTGCTGAATATCTCGCAAAACGTTAAAAGCTAAATCCTCACCTCAACCAGAACTGTACACACCCTTTAACCCTTTGTAAGCTGAGAGTGCCAATTAGCACAGAAAGCTCCATAGCATTGTATCCACTGTCCCAAGTACATTGTACTGACAGGGAAAGGGTTAAGATTAACAGGGGGAAAAAAACAGCCAAAAAAGCTGAATAGACAGCATGATTGCAAGACAGAATTATGTTGGTGGAGGTAACTAACAAACAAACCAACACCGATGAAAACCTAACCTCCTTCCTTGGCGGAGATAATTACTATCATAAAGACATGTCTTCCTTAGTGTCTGGTCTTTATGCAATGACGCATGAAACATTATTGCCTTCCTATCTGTGTGGCAGATCCAGTTTGACACATACTTCAAATATTTTTTGGTGGCGGCATCAAATATGGGTTCAAAGGAAATGAGACCATTGTGACTCTGCCTCCTGAACCTCCTTGATCAAACCAGCACATTATACAATGATGGTACCTTCAAGGGAGGGGGTGGGGGGATTTGAATGTTCAGTCATTTTGTCCCGCTTTAATACCAGGATCTTTCACTTGTCGTAAAGTGGATGTGTGTTAATGGCACATGATGGTCTAGAACTGAATGCCGTATGTGTATATTATCATGTCTCAAACTTCAGTAGTTGCACATACTGTATATCCACACATCTACACATGCAGACATGTACATAATAGTTGTGTATATATTCATATATTTCTTGTACATTCATGAGTATGTTAGTCATCTATGTGTACATCAATAGGTATAAAGCTATATGGATTGTCTCTCTTTCAATTAATCAAACACTTTTTCCTATCAATTTAAATCTTTTGTGCACATGGCTCTCGCAAACTCCTGTAGTGCATTGTATGTAACTGAAAAAAAAAAAAAACAGGAGCAATTGATGATGTAATGGGGGAGGGGCAAAGATTCCCTTGGTTTTGATATTCACCAATGTGACTTTTTAGATGTGCACAATAAGGTCTGATCGGATGATGTAATCAAATATCACGTTGATGAACCAATGATATACATTTGAGACCCAGTTCACCATTCAGGGACTGGAAAAAAAAAAATTAATGTCACATCAAGCTCCTTAATAGCATAATCTTATGTTGAAGCCTATTCGATAACTTCTCCATGTTAGCCTTCAATGTCTGAGATTATGTAATCAAGGCAGAAATATGCCACTCATTGGAGACATTGCAAGGAATCTGTGTGTCTCCGAATTTTGTCATTACAAGTCAGCTAACCACTTGAAGAGATGTCTCTGTGTAGTAATATGTGCATGCCTATCACAAGCTTGAAATAATGATACGCCGGTAATATAATGTGCCTGTCAGCAGAACATTCATTGGATGTGCTTTTTTTTTCAGTTACAGTTGGAGTAAAACTTCACTGTACTCACTGAAAAAATTATGTTGATTTTGTAAAAATTTTACATTAAAAAAAAAAATAAAAAATCTTGTGTAATAAAATTTATCCAGAAAATCTTTCTTGGTCAATAATCTTCCCATGACAACTTCCATTTTTAAAAGGCCATTGCATGCAAGTTTGAGACAACACTTGATTTGATGTGGTGGATGAGGTTTCTTATTTGTGAATTTGTCTCAAGATAGCAAATACAGTACAGATCTGTGTGCAAGGACATACTGTAAAACAAGGAATGTTCGTGGATATTTTGATTTTGCGAATTTTGTGAGAGCCAAGTTTCACAAAATTAAAATGCACACAAAGGTGCTTGTCTACAATATATGCATTGAATGCCAGAGGCTTCACGAAAATTTTGTGCCACTGAAATATCATGTTTTACAGCAGGAGACTTCAGAGCTGATGTCATCATCACCTACCTCATCTAATTTGCATATGTGAAAGTTATTGACAATCACGATTCTGTGGGAAATATGTGAATTATGAGAATTCCGTAAGGTTGTCAATTTTTGCTCGATTTTAGTGAAACTCACTGTTTTGAAAAACCTGCTTGTCAACATGATTGGAAATACTTTTGATGGAGATGTTTTATTAGTGTCAATAAAATGGGCTAAAATACAGTTTCTTTTAAATGAAGTTTTTGAAATTACTCTTGGTAGGCTGTGTCAGGTGTGGTTTGCAACTGAGTTTTACTAGATTCTGGATGCATATGTGCCAACCTGAATGGTCTTGACTCTAAAACATAGTTTGAAAATGTGGAGATTATATTAACTTCACTGACTATATGACACTCACACTGATTATATTCTCCGACAAACTTCTACATGTATGCTCATCAGATTTATGAGAGTGGTGTGTGCATTGTTACATAGAATGCAGCTCTTTCACAAATTATGCATTTTGAGTTGTGTGTATGATTGACCTGCCATGGAGTTTTCTACACAGCGTTTGTGTGAAATGATATAATCTGCAATTTTCTCCTTTCTGTGTGTGTGTTTCGTCAGTGAGATGGAGAGAAAAAGCTTATGAATGATAAGATTCTCTAAAACTGATCAGAATAGTTTATAAATAAATCAAATAATGATAATAGAAAAGAAAACATTTTTTTTTTTTTTTGCCATTTGAAAACACACCTCAGACGTCGAGCCAAACTTAAGAGCATTGACAATACTGAGCCCTCATAATGTCTTTGCCACATCACATTGTATTCATAAATCAAATGTTGTGACATGTTTTTGTGATGAGTCCTCATTCGGACAAGATGTCAGCATCTCTCCCCTCCGCTTTGGAAATCCCAGCAATGATTTGGAAACGAGAGCAACTGCCACCAAGGGATCCATTACCAGGCCAAAATATGACGAGACTGATTTGATTTCATACCCTCAAATTCAATCACATCAGTATTCTTGCTCATGTGCATCAAGTGTGTATTATCTTACGATATGGCATTGTTCTGATTTGTTTTGCTCTTTGGTGGGAAAACACCCCAGGAGCATTACAGCATGTATTATAACTGCATGGCTCTTGTATGTGTTTTTTCTAGTTGCATATGTACACATGCGTATCAAACATGACAGTTCCATTTATGTAATAGCAACAACCGTACTTTGTATGAGTTAGTCAAATACTAGCCAGCAATTGGATTTAAAACAAAACCATGTGATACTGGACCACTTATTATGTTCTGCCATGGGCAGAATAGTTTGGATTTTTTTTTTTCATGGGAGAACACATTTCTTTAACAGTTGACGAACATACTGAAGGCTAGAGCATTTTTTTTTTTTTTATTTCAGTGTCCTTTCCATGTTCAAAATCACGCTTGAAAATTTGCAGCATATAACATGTTGGGTATACACTACGAACACACACAGTGCAAAAGCTGTGCTGTTAAGGTTAGAGGTATGTGTTTTCACAGTAGGGCCTACTTTGAATGACTTATATTGTGTGTGTGGTGGATGCTGACTTTGGAGAATGTTTCGATTTCACGTTTTTGTTTTTTTTTTTAACGCCAATGCGTGAAGTTTAGAGTCCCTTGACTTCATCCAGGGACTGAAAACTTGCGTACCTTTTTCAAGCCCTTTGGATAGCGGAACATTCTGCATGTTTTCTCACCCACAAGACATCATTTAGACGATACCTGTGTAAAGGGAATGTATTCTCATGAGGCATGAGCACTGCTGATTGTTGCTGACAGTGAAAGAGGAAGAGTACATTTTGTGTCTCATTTCCTGATGCATCAGATCAGGTCGTTTATCTGTAAGCAGATACCTGTCATTGTGCATATCGTCGCTGGGGTGACAAAACCTCGTATCTCAAAATTGTCAAATGTTCAGGAGAGCGAAAAAACATGGCGGCCAAAGCACTATAGTGATGGGAAAGCCTTCTCTTTGACATGTCATGGTGGCTTCATTTTTGGAGTAAGACAGTTAGGATTTGGCCAAGACATCACTTGACCCATTATTTGACTATTAAGCTAAAAAAAAAATTTTTGACATTTTTGAGATACGAGGTCTTGTCACCCCAGCGACGATATGTGCAAAAAACCTGCGTACCCTGTAGCATAAAACATGCAATCAAACATAAGTCAGAAAAATCAAACATAAGTCAGGTGTCGGCCAATCAGAATTGAGTATTTAGAGACTTGCGTTTGATTTTCTGAAATAAGGTCTGATCTCTACTTTTGTACAGCAGTGCCCAGAATGATTGTCAGATGATAGACAGATGGATGGCTGTCCCAAAGATGAGTGAGCGTGCAGTCAGCATGCATGGCTCCATCAGCATCCTTTCATCAGCTAGGGAAGTCTCTCTTTCTTTCGCAGATCATCTTTTTTGTTTGTCTGTCTGTGGTCGACTAACCTTGAATTAGGGTAATGACAGTCGGTATGATAGAGCACAGTGCTAACTTGTTACTCTACGCCCATGACATAAATAATGGGGAGTGGTTTCGTAGTCCTTGAAATAACAAAGTCAACTGTGGGCATCGAGATGGCGCGTTATGAAAAGAATCCGGTGATAATCTGATGAAGATTGCTCTCATTTCCCCAGTCTGTGTCTCCTATTGTCAGACAGCGGAATCTGACCGCAGCGTCGTCAAAGATTATGTCCGTAATGCCGTTTAGCAATGAGGCGTGATCAAACTCGGTTTCCTCAAAGATCAAGTGGAACCCTTCATTCAAATTGTCGGCTGTGCAGCACTTCTGCTTCTGTAGCAGCCGTTCCTGAGCTGAAAACAAACAGTAAGGCTGACCAAGTATTGTGATTAAGTGGCTGCGAGGGATCGGTTGGGTCTGCTGAGTTCCCGCCCACGCTTCTTCACTCCTTCTCCCTCATATGCCCCTTTTCTCATGTAGGTTTGGCAAATTCTGCGTGCTATTTTCAGCAAAAATTTGTAGTCTCAGCTGCCAGGCACTAGATTATAACCCCGTACTAAATTATCTCCCCTTTTTATTAACTCGAGAATATTTTCCATGTCAGAAATTGTAATATTTGGTATCTATCTAAATATTTGTTTCTTCTTTCTTTTCTTAGGGGGATGGGTCATGGCATAGTCTTATTTTCAGTCAAAGCAGATGAAACGTGTACTTTTAAAGGAGTAAAATCTAGCCCAATGCTTGGAAAGAAGACTGAAATGTTATGGTTCAACAAGCCCCAGAAATCAGTGTTCTGATTGAAATACAAATGCAAACATGACGTTTTCCGCATCAGTGCTGGGGTGCTTCAGTGTCACACGTATGACAAAGATCAAATAATTTATGTTTTTGTGTTGTGTTGTTGTTGTTTTTTTCAGAGAAACTTTTACTTTGAATAACTGTTTTGCAAGGTTGGGGTATTGTCATTTCATTTTGTCTGAGGAGATGTTAGACAGAAGGAATGAAGAGGGTATCTGTAACCTTGTTTGCAGCTATTGTAACAAGTAACACTTTGTTTTGTTGACCAGGGTTTCTAGTTGTTTTAAAGGACAAGTCCACCTTCATAGACATGTGGATTGATTGAATGCAACAATATTAGTAGAACACATCAGTGAAAGTTTGGGGAAAATCGGACAATCCGTTCAAAAGTTATGAATTTTTAAAATATCTGCGCATTCACTGCTGGATGAGAAGACTACTACAGTGCATGATGTCATATGCGTACAACGATATAAAGAAAATAGAAAGAGAATTTCACAAATCTTCACTTTTTGAAGAAAGTGCACATTTCTTCGACTTGTTACTGACATATGTTAAGGGTAATATTATTCCCCCTGCCTTCTGAAAGAGAGAAGTCAAGTGTTCTTTTGTTATGCGAGAAAAGTGAAAATATGTTGAATTTTCTTTATTCTTTCTTTATATCCTTGTACACATGTGACATCACAAGCTATAGTAGTCTTCTCATCCCGCCTTGAGTGAGCGCAAACTTCAAAAATTCATAACTTTTGAACGGATGGTCCGATTTTCCTTAAACTCTCACGTATGTGTTCCACTAATATTGCTGCATTCACTCAACCCACATGTCTATGAAGGTGAACTTGTCCTTTAAGATGGTATAATGATTTTTCAATATAGTTCCTGTAGCATGCAAAGATTCTGTGTAAATTCTGGTGTTCAGTCATCATTACTTGCTCTTTTTCAATATTTATTCTGTTCCCTTGTTCTTCTCTTGGGGAGTTTCTTCAATGTTTATATTTTTTGCTGTTGTAGGCATATTTTAATAGCTCTGACTCATTTTGTTATGATTTACCATTATGTTACACATGGTTTTGATTCTGTAAAGCTGGTGAGGAAATCTTAAACAGGATTTTTCTGTCCTGGCTACTTTCAGGCATTTCTTAGTGGTCTTTACCCCTGTAATCCATCATTTTGAATGTACATCGTATGCATCTTATGCCTAGAGTTTGGCTTGACATAAAATGGAAATCAGTGAAAGAATGGATAAGTAGGCAGTAGTACATGAATCACTTGATCAGTCAATGTAGAGGAAAAGGAGCTTTTACAGTATGGTTTGATAAAGATGGAAGAAGAAGAATGAATCTTCACATACGTTGAGTGAGACATTAGATTCAAATCCCAATTCTTGTGTCAATATGACACTCGTACCACCAGCCAACTTGCAAAAGCTAAACTTTTGCTTCTTTTTTGATAGCCCACATAATTCATATTGGTTCTCATATACAGTTGAACCTCTCGTATCCGGACAAGTCGGGACCGGGGCTCGTCCGGATAAGGGATTTGGCCGGATACGGGAGACTCAATGCTTTATACATGTAGAGTCTACATATACATCACTGGGGAAAATCTCTTTGATATACATACACATGTACTGATGTAGCCCATTGTAGTACCACATGTAGTAATGTGTATACTGCAACCTTTTCATTGTTACACACAGTAACAGACCCCAAAATAGAGGTTCGTGTTTGCAAGAATTAAATCATTTTCTTTTATAAATTCTTGGGATGATTTACCTAAATAATTATTAAGAAATAATTAAGAATAAATAATAAGAATAAATTAAGAATAAATATTAAGAAATGTATCCGTTGGGAATCCCCCTTTCCTCCCGTAATTATTAAAAAAAAGATTTTAAAAATCACGGCGAGATTGCGTCCGGATAATAGAGAGATCCGGATAAAGGGAGGCCGGATAATAGAGGTTCAACTGTACTACATTTTAGTGTTCCCCTGCTGTTCATACCTTCAAAGACCTAAATCCCACAGTGCAATGTCTGCTTACCGATATATTCTCATGGCCGGGCATACGTCACTTCCGTTATATCTGGAGTGAGTGAAAAACAAACAGCTCGCCTGTATAGTGCACATATGGAGCTGGAGTATGAATCGGTGTGAATGCTGTACATGCACAAGCATACAGTGTACAAATGGCTTTGGTGATATGATGACATAAATGGTACACCGGTGTACCAAATAAAAATCAGCCATTTTGTTGAATTATTTATTTTTTTAAAAAGGTTGTACCCTGGGTGCCAAAAAGAAGAAATTATTTTGGTGCTGGAGCTAGCGTGCACTAGCCAGTGCACTGCACTGCACTAAAGCCCACACTAGTGGTTGCATAGTATAACATGCAGCGCCATGGGAATGACTATGTACACGCACACACAGTGCATGCATTTTTCTCTGGCTGTCCTCTAGTGGCTGTGAGGTGGCGCTACACAACGCGGTAACCCGGGGTACTACGGTACCCCGGGGTAACGCGTGATGCATCATATACAAATGACTTGGCATCAGCATTCAGAATTCTCAATCTTTCATTCTTTCACTCTGTTTATCAATAACATTTCTTTTGGCTATCAGAAATGTTAAGATGGACCATATCTGACAGTTTCATGTAATTTCAAAGCCAATTATGGAAGAAAAGTAGGTAATTTTGTCTAAAAAATATGCCGATCATGGCTTTGCTTTCACCCCAGCCCCCCTAAATACCCAAATGTCCGACTGAGAATAAGGAAGCTCTTGGCAGACTACAACAGCAAGAGTTGCTGGGACTGTACTGAGAATGAACTAGATTCATTCCTGTTAGAGTCACACCTATTTAATTTTCTCCCCCTTGCCTTCCCCCTTTCCCTCTGTTTTCACCCCCTTTTCTTGTTCTTACTATCTAAACTCTCTTTCACCCTCCCCCCCCCCCTCTCCCTCTCATATGGAGCAAGTCAGTGTTCCAGTATTAAGCAGTCTCTTGTTATTGTGCCCTAAGATGCCTTGGTGAATTTAATATTCAACACGAATCAATTCTCCTTTACTGGGGCAGGCAAGAGCTATCAAATTAATACACTCAGTTTGTCATTACGTTTGACAACATAACATGCGACTTAGCTCATGTTGTTGTTGTTGTTCTCTCTCTCTCTCTCTCTCTCTCTCCCTCTCTCTCACTCTGTGCCTCCACTAGGTGGCTGCTTTCAGTGTTTTGTATTTGTAGCAGTATCAGATGACACTGACAATCTTTAAAGGGATCGTATAGTTTTGGTTGAGACCTAATTTCACGTTTCTAACATTTTTTGGTGAGATAATGAGAAACCTCTTATGAAATATGAAAGAACATGTAATTCTATGAGGAATTCAACGTTTATTTGATGAAAATTGGTTTTGAAATGGCTGAGATATCCAAAAAAAGCGATTCTAATAAAGTGTGGGACCCACACTTTATTACGATCGCTTTGTTTTACTGTGTTTTTGGATGTCTCAGTCATTTTAAACCCGATTTTCATCAAATAAACTTTGAATTCCTCTTAAAATGGTATTTTCTGTACTATATCATAAGTATTTTCTTGGTATCTCACAAAAAGTTAAAAGCCCAAATCTCATCTCCACCAATACCGATGTGTTGGCTCAGTGAGTAGAGCGGCTGCCCTCACAATCGGGAGGTCGTGGGTTCAAACCCCGGCCGCGTCATACCAAAAGACGTTAAAAAAAGATGGGAGTTGCTGCTACCTTGTTTGTCGTTCAACAGTTGAAAAGGTTAGAGCAACGTCGATCTGGCGCTGCTCAGTGGCTGCCGGGCCCACGATCAATTGGGCAAAAAGAATTTTCATTCTTGGACAATAAAATTTGGAGTTTATATCCAAAACAATTATTATTATTATTATATTATTATTATTATTATTATTACTGTACCATCCCTTTAAGTCACTATTTTACATTGGGAACAGTAATTTAACAAATATTTGAATTATCATATTTGGAAAAAAAAATGTTTGAATTATCACATTTTTTTTTTGTTGCATATGTATACTTCAGATGTATCACAAAATGCCCTACCATGCAAAAATTTCACAGTAAAGTAGCATATATACAGGTAGATCTCACCAATTTTCCCAATAAACCGTCATGGTGACGGTTTGTTCTAGAAACAGTTTTTAATAAAAACTATTGTTCACATTCTATATACTTAATGTTTAACAATACTTAACATTGATTATACTGATTGACAGTTTCATGTTGGTTGTTTTTATCCAAAACTCACATTTTATAACTATTTTGAAGCACTAGAGCTGTTGTTGTTGTTTTTTCTCCATCTACAAATGGGCTGTAAGGAAGATGTATATATTTATATACCTCTGTCTGGCTCTTCCTCTCTCCATATCTCTTGTGTTCATCTGCTTTTTCTTATCTCCTCAGTCTCTGTTTGTCTGTCTCTGTCTCTCTACTTTTCTTCCTTTTCTCTCTTAATCTCTTCTCTTTTTCTCATGTTTCTTTGTTTCATTGTTTATATATACCTTTTTCTCTTTTCTCATTTTCTCATTCTATTTCTTTCTATATCCATTTACACCTTTTATCTTTCTGTCTTTCTTTCTGTCTTGTCTCTTTTTCTCGCCGTATATCTCTCTTTCGTCATTTTTATATACATTCATCTTTTCTTTATATGTCACTTTTTTCTCTCTCTATTACTCTCTGTCTGGTTATCTTTCTTTCTCTCACAATTTGTATTATCGTCTTCTTCCATGTAACAATTTTCCGGTTTCACTAGCGATCTGTGTCTTAAAGGTTTTAGCACCTTAATGGTGTTGCAGTCTTTTCCATTTTAGGTACTTATATACAGATTGAAGAAGATGTAATCCTTCAATTAAGCCCATCTGAAACTATAATAAAACTCTAACCCTTGTCCCCCCCCCCCCCCCACCACCACCACTACCACTTTGCCAATTATACAAATGTGTACAGGCAAATGATTATCTATCTATAAGATAAACTCTTGTCAGTTCCTAGACATAAAGGCATACATGTCAGAGAGGTAATGGTAAGCAAATAATCAACGTTGGTAAAGGTAATGGGACAAACTATCACTTCCGAGGCAATCTGGATGTAGCTATCTTTCCTCAGCTGCGCTTCGGATTCAGATCGCATTCAGATCGCCGAGGAAGTGATAGTTTGTCTCATTGCCGGAAACTAAAAGTTGATTATTTGCTTTATATTCCACATCTAGAGTGCTAGATATTCCCATTTTATTCTACATCTGAAACTGTTTGAGCTGTCTTTAGGTATCCTTAGGGCTTAGGCTACGTACAGTAGTTAACTTTAGACGTATGCGCGTAGATGACAAAACAACGAATTTGCTCTTCGCACCGCGGCACCGAAATAAAAGTGTGTTGCACTGTGGACTACCATTTGACCTAGTTAATGTGATAGTCCACCTACAGTGCAACGCACTTTTAATTCCCGTGTACTTATCTCGCGTCAGGACTGTATGGACTGAAGAGATCAGCGAAACAAAAGGGATATCAACATAGAGTGTAACGAACATTTCTTCTCAGGTGATGTAATGGGCAAAACTACGCTTTATGACGTGATCAGCTCTTGACCTATCCTATAGCAAGATTCTTAGTATGTGGAATTTAATGTTACATAATTGAAGTGCTATTTAGAGAAAGCTAAGATACTTGTTGGAAGCTGCTGGCTGCTGACTACCAGTAGATAATTTTGAATTTGAATCCCTTGATGTCTGACCGTCAACTTCTTTCATGAATTCCACAGGGGATTCTGGATGATTATGAATTTTGACTCTTTTTTTTACCATTTTTTGACTCCTTTTTGCTGTGTTTGATTGAATTTTGGCTTCACGTTTATTCAACCTGTAAATGTTTGAACTGTTTGCTAACTGACTTCACTCCCTCATCTCCCCTTCTTTTACTCTCTCCTGCTACTTTCCCTCCCCTCTCTCTATTTCTATATCTCTTTCTCCCTCTATTTATATCTCTCTCTTGTCCCTCACTTTCTCTATATATCTTTATCTGTATCTCTCTCTATCTATTTATCTATCTATTTATCTATTTCTCTATCTATTTCTCTCATTCACTCCCTTTCAACTACCCCACAGGTGGAGCACCATGATCATGTCAACTTTGATAGCAGTGAGAGCCACAGCTGGCGGCCGGACGATGAGCTAGTGAAGGAGGCCAGCATGCTCCGAAAGCTGTTCCCTGCTCACCACACCACAGATATCGATTTGACCCAGAGCCTTTGACCCTTGACCCTTCTTGACCCAACCTCCCCATAATACTTTCAAACAGTGACATGTGGTGACCTCAAGTGACCTGAAATCAAATCCAGCGGGGTATTTCACAAAGAATTTAAGTCAGATCGTAAAAGTTAAGAGTAGTATACTTTGTGACATTTGGGGGCAGATTTTGGAACAGAATTTAGGAATTCAGAAAACGGAAATTGCAGAATCAAGCACGACATCTCCTGAATCCTTCCCTCTGATTGGTCAATTAGCCAGAACCATGCCACCCACCATGCAAAGGCTGGCGTCTCAAGGAACAAGGAGCAGCAGTTTGGGATGATGTGATAATCTGACATCAAGATGCGATCGTTGGGTAGAAGACTGTCATTGTTGATCATTCAAAAAAATGCATTGTTTTGAATCGTTAGCGAAACTACATCATCTTAATTATTCAATGTACAATGTATACTACACAGGCAAGTCTCTGATATCAATCACGTAAAAATGATGCCATTGCAGCGTAAATGTGATACTAGTATGTGTTTTGCTGCACAGCACAACAATTCCTTGCCCCTCCCATTCCACTTTAAAAAAGCGTGGTGTCCATTTGTCGTATCGCCTTTATTCCTCCGTGTCTGTACGTGGAAACCAGCTGCATTTGTCATTCTCATACTCTACTCAAATGCTGATTTGATCAGCGTGTAGATGTTGTCTGCCGCTATGGCTGTGTACCCAGAATACGTATCTATCTTGTCATACTGATATTCACACCAGTCCATATTCTTGTACGTTGGGTCAAAAGTGAACTGTAACATTCGAAGCTTGGCATACTGATACACAAAGGAACCGATTTGTAAGAGTAGATTTCTTTGCCATGGTTATTTCATGACAGTTTATTGTCACCTTGTCAATGTCATGAAAGAGTGGTTCATTGATCTTCTTGCCCGCCTCATTGTCATCGACATTCATATGATGGTGATGGTTTTCCCATACGATGAATTGCTGGTAAGTTTCATGGTGTCAGCGATGATAGCTTTTGACGGGTGAGCATCTCCAGTTCTCCTTGCATCTGAAACCGCTTCCCCGTATGTTTTGAAGCAACTCTTAGGCATGTACTCGACTACTTGGTAGATGCCAGTCACTTCTAATCCATGCTGTAGATACCATTGCAACAAGGTGGTGGAAACGAACACTTTCTCCCCAATCGTGCTGCCAATAAGACTGCGACGAAGTGTAGACATGATCCCTCTCTCTCTTCTGCGAATTTTTGCATGTATGTCCCGATATCTTCCCGGGAGGTATCCACCTTTGTAGAAGATGGGTAGTATCTCTTCGAAGTATGGTTTCAGTTCGTTGGGTACTTGAACATGACATTCAATGCAACCAAAGAGTTCATTGTCTCAAACAGCCTGTAGTATCTGGGCGTCGGTGAGGGTGCGTTGATGAAATAACGGGGCTTTTGTCGCCTGTAGGAACTGCTGCAAGTCACAATTGGTTTGTGTCATATTTTGAAATGGACATTCCCAAATGCTGACATGCTTGTATCTGAGATCATCAACGTATTGTTGCTTTTCCTGTATCTCTGTGAACAAATCCACCATGGACATATTTCTCCTCATATTCCAGGATTTTACCTGCCATAAGTTCACAATCATGACCAAGCCAGTAACATTCGTTGAACTTGAGTACTTGATTGGTTTCACAGCAGAATCCATCCAGTGGCAGTCAGGGTGGGCCAAATCTCTTCTTCACGTTATTTCCATTGTGCTGAATGCGAATATTTCATTCATGGGCCTCCCATCTTTTATACCTATCCTGAGCCGTGTGAGAAACACTGGTGTTCTTGTCCGCACCAAAGTCTTTCTCTGCTCATCTGCAAATATATTCTCCAGTCGGCATATCTTGCATAAAAGCCCAGAGGCAAAGGGCCTTAGCGTCAAAACCAATCACCTCTTGACAAGATTTTCCCCTGTGAATGCCAGTCACATCTGCATCGTGGTACTGCTGAAAAACTATGGATGGTCCACAGACCACATTGCTTTTGAATATGTTGTGGAGATCTTTATTCTTTTCATCGAATATGGAAAAGTTAGCCTCGTGACTGGATTGAAACAGATATTTCATTGTCAACCCAGGAATGGAGATACTGTCTTAGAAAGTATCTATTCCTCATTCCCGGTAGAATTGGACCATTTTTTCAATGGCTTCAAGGAAAGTTTGTACATCAAGATTGTTGTACCAAACTAGGAAGTCTCTCATGGTTTCCATTCCATGAGATATCCAAACCTCCTGACAGTAACAGTCGTCATCGATAATTTCTAAGTTTGCTGTAGAATGCATCACGTGAAGGCAACCATGGGTGCTTCCGTTTTTCATTAGAGTCCAGCCATTCGTACGGAAAGAAGTCTTTCTCGGCACTGCAGTCGTATACTTTTATGAATTACATGTAACTGAATCCAGGGGCTAGAGAGTTTGAAATATCCAAGAACCTCAGTTGTTCGGTCATGATGCACATATGGGTGTTTTGGCTTTTGGCCTTGTAGCAGATGCTGTCATGCTGTTGCAGATATTTGTAAAGGTAAGGTTTGATCACGTTGAGATCATACTTTCTGCTGTTGAAGCCTATTACCGACATTTGATCGATGTATTTTTCAAATTGTGTTTTCAGCCCCGTGCAAGTGTTTTCACTGCTCTTTCCCTGGGTCATCTCTGTTCTCATCTTTTCCTTCTGGGTTCAAGCTTTGCAAGGGTGTATCGAGCTCTTCAGACACTGGATGGTAAATCTCCTTCCAAAGTCAACTGCTGTGTCCACTAACTTTTAGGAGTTGATCCAACATGTTACTGACAAGTACATCAGAATTGCAGTCTGAAATGAAGCACATCTGGATTGGCATCCTGGTGCGTTATTGCACACCGATGTGCTAGCTAATAAGAACGTATTTGGCCTCCCACGATAATTAGTCCGATGTTTGTGTGATGGCAGACTCCTCAAAGGCAGACTCCCAGTAGGTACCTTTGCTCCAGATGTAGCTAAAATGATTTTTGTGTCGAGTAAGGTACATAGTGGTGGCAAAAATATCCAAACTGCGTTGGACCAGTCTCGCTGCCACTGGTGCTTTCAATACATTGATTTCAGAATACAGTTCATTTGATTCGTTGGCGAGACTCTCGGTGTCCTCATTTCCATCATGTTGTTGGTGTGTCTCTTCATCAGGTACTCAATTTGCCAACACTTCTTTACCCTCCTTATCATGAACTATTTCTGTGAGTTCATAAACGACAATTTTTGTCTCAAACATTTCCTCCAGAACCCTTAGTTCTGATAGTTGTGCTCCTTTCAATGTTTTTAAAGAAACATTCAAATATTTCTGAAACAACTCCACTGTTTTCCTTTCCAAAGTTTGTCTGTGATTACCCATATGACGTGAGAGGGATCTGAAAAAACACAAGTGATCTCGATACGGCTTGTAGGTCTTTGGATCATTAATCAGAGAATTCACCGAATTGATCTTCTGAATGTTATCAGGAAGTTCTGATTGTGTACCTATGGAATGGTCCTGTATCCAGTATATCACTACATCTACTACCCATTTTGTGTTGGGTCTTTGACAATGTGCATACTCTAGTGGGTCTTGCTTGTTCAAGATGTCCAAAAAAAAAAAGAGATCAAATCAGTTTTATTTTGGATCAGGAAAGGTTCACTCAGAAGTCGTGTATTGGTGGAGGAGCAGTGGTACTTAACATTCCAGTCTTGTTATTTTTCAGAACAAACCAGAAAGCAACATTTACTTTGAAGACAGAATCTTGTTCAGCGAACATACTCTCTGCCAAACGAGCGATGTAATTGGCATCTATGGACAAAAGCCTGTGATTGTAAGTAGATGGAACTTTTCCGTGTGCCGTGGAGTCTTTGATTTTCTTCCAGTTTTTTTGATACACATCTTGCAATGCTGGCTCGTGTTTTAGAAATTCCCGCAAGTCCTCGGCTAGCTCTTCTTCCTTTGGTGCGATCCATTTGCGTTCATTTGTGTCCACCATAAGTATCCAAAACTAACCACAAGTTAACATATCACAACTCTTACATCCACTTACAAACATTTATGGACAGTTACAGATGCTTTGGACAATTGCGTCCTTTGATGTTTTCTGTTTGAACATCCTGGACCACCTTCTGCATCTCCTCTTGTGGCACATCCTTCCCCTCTTTGTGGGCCTCCTCTTGGGTCACCTTCTGGGCCTTCGCTTGGGTATCTGGCTCGTCTATGAGATGACGTGAACAAAAAAAAAAAAGATCAGTGAGATGAACACGAGAAAAATAATTGGAACTGGGCATGAAATTTAAACTTGAAGTAAAAGTCACAAAGAAGTTTTGCAGCAAAAAGCTATATCACAAGCATGTGAGCTTACTGTGACACGTTTGTTTTTGCCTGCCATACCTGCCTAATTTGCTTGGTCCTCCATCAATTCTTGGGGATTCTTCCAGCGTCTCTGCCTCATCTGTTGCCTTATTGCCCACTTCAGCCGTCCCCTGGCCCTACCACCTTGCTTCTTAGGGGGAAACTTTGGCGCCATGACTAGCAATCTGTAACTATCCGTAACTATCCAAAAATATCCGCAACTCTCCATAAATATTCACAGCTGTCTGCAAGTGTTCAGAAGTATCAGGAAATTTACGGAAGTCGAAAGAACAAATTATGTGTCAATGTGTAAGATTATCCGCTAGTGGACGCAGGTATCCGCATCTGGTCCTACCTGTCCATGGCAATATCACCCACATTTTTCCCCGTATGTGTTGTAAAATCTTCTGGTGATGGTAAGGGATCCATGGGAGTCCACAGAAGAAATCACTTTTTGGATGTAACACTGGACACAGAGCATTATGTTACTGGTGCCATACTTTTGATTATACTTTTATGATAATCATGTGGATATCATATTTATGCTACAGTGGTATCATCTTTATGTGATTGATATCAAAGACTTCCTTGGTTCTTTATGTCATTTTGTTTGCCCACTATCATAAGCTGCCTAGTATATGTTGAATAATTAAGGACGACTGAATTTCACAAATGATTCAAAAGAATGCATTTTTTGAACAATCAACAATAATGACGATCAAGAACATCTCACCATGACCATCTTTAGCCGGAAGATTGCATCGTGGTGCCGGATTATTACATCATCCTAATTTGCTGCTCCTTGCCCCACCAGCCTACCCCACTTTCAGGAGCAGGTGGACGACTCATCGTGTGATGGGCGTGGTTTCGGCTAATTGACCAATCAGAGGCCACGATTCAGGAGCTGTCCCTCTCGATTTGATTTTATCTTGATCTGGTTTTCTGCTCCTGAATTCTGTCCCGAAATCCACCCTCAAATGTCACCTAGTATACTACTATTAAGATCAACTTAAAGTTATGGTATGCCATTGGTTTTCCTGTTCAATTTTATATAATGTTCTCAGAATTAACTTCTCATTCTTATAAAATTTTACTGAAATATTCCTTTGTCCCTAGTTTCATTTTATATAGTAGGGGACCTAATGGCTGCATAAAAAAAAAAGTCTCCAGAAATGTTATTTTCATTAGGAAGTTAGAATATTACTGATGACACACATATCATACCCTAAATCTGAGGCAACCTTGACTTTTAAGTTTGACTTCAATTCTTTGTGAAACACCCCCAGTTGTCTGGAAGTAATTCATAGAAGCAATAGGCTGCAAGGATGGTTTCAGTTATGAACTTTGAATAAAGGAAGAAATATAATTATTTAGAAGTATAACCTATTATTTTCATACAAAACTGGCTTTATGGTCATGTGCCTAGGTAGACTGCAATGGAAAATGTTAGAACAAAAAAAAAAGTAGATATCTGTGTAACTATGTATGTATATATGATATAAAGAGAGAAATGAAGAGAGAAGAATTATGACATAGAGTATATTAATCTTGTATAGATGTAGATAGAGTGTAGATAATTTGAATAGTATGCAATACATATTTTTATGCCTCCGCCACGAAGTGGTGCCGGAGGCATTATGTTTTCAGGTTGTCCGTCCGTCCGTCTGTCCGTCCGTCCGTAATGAATTTTGTGGACAAGGTAACTATCAAAACCTGTTGAGGTATCCTAATGAAACTTGGCATGTATGTGTATTAGGGGGTGAAGTTGTGCCTATCAACTTTTGGGTGCACATGCTCAAGGTCAAAGGTCAAAAGGTCAAGGTCAGATACATAAAATTTCACTATTTCCACCATATCTATTGAATGCCTGAAGATATTTTCTTGAAACCTAGTGTATACATGTATTACCCAATTAAGATTCTCTTGTGAAAGTTTGGGTCATGAGGTCAAAGGTCAAAAGGTCAGGGTCAAATACATAAAATTTCACTATTTCCACCATATCTATTGAATGCCTGAAGATATTTTCTTGAAACTTAGTGTATACATGTATTACCCAATTAAGATTCTCTGGTGAAGGTTTGGGTCATGAGGTCAAAGGTCAAAGGTCAAAAGGTCAGGGTCAAATACATAAAATATCACTATTTCCACCAAATCTATTGAATGCCTGAAGATATTTTCTTGAAACTTAGTGTATACATGTATTACCCAATTAAGATTCTCTGATGAAAGTTTAGGTCATGAGGTCAAAGGTCAAAAGGTCAAGTAAAAGTATTAAAACTTCTTTTTTTTCTCCGTACCTTGGAAAATTGTTCAAGGTATCTTCATGGAACATAGTATATACATGTACTGACTGGAATTGATTATCTAGAGAATGTAGGGTTCATGGGGTCAAAGGTCAAGTGCAACACTTCAAAATTTTACTATTTCCCTCATATTTATGCAATGCCAGCAGGGTTATTTTTTTTTTACACTTGGTGTATGCATGTGTAACCTAATAGAAATTCTCTGGAAAGTTTTTTTTTCTTCTGTTTTTGCCTCAAAGGTCAAAAGGTCAAAGATCAAGTGAAAGTGCTGAACTAACTTTTTCCTCCATATCTCGGAAGTGGCTCAAGTTATCTTGAAACTTAGTACATACTATGCATGTTCTACCTGAAAGTGATTATCTTAATAATTTTAAGGTCAAGGGCCAGATGAAAATGGTAACAATTTACTATTCAATTCAGAAATTCACACCAATTCTCCACACCTGTACCTTGAAAATTACTCAATGCCTAAATGTATGAATGGGTCAAAGTCAAGTTAAAGTCCTTAAATCCCTAGATACATGCTCTCCTATTCATCCAATTAAACCTAGGTCAAGGAAGGTGAACATTCAACACATTTGTGACAAATTTGTTATTTCAATATTTTGCCAATTTTGTGAAAATGTAGTCACACATTGTCCGCATGTACTATCTAGACCTATTGGGAAAATCATGCATTATGGCGGAGGCATACCAGTCACCAAAGCGACATTTCTAGTCTTGTTTATTTCTCTCTCCTGGATGCATTGAGACATAAAACTTTTTCATGCAACATAGGAGAAAGAAAGATAAATACAGGGAGTATGCTTTAGAGCGGCAAAGATGATTTATGTGACATAGAAAATTCAGACATTCATAACATAATCTCTGAAGAAGGCATGCCATAATATTATCTTTACGTTCCTCTTAATGTCATGAAAATCCACTCAACCTGAAAGCCGACATAAGAGTTCTTTGACAGAATGAGTGACATGAATGATCATCTGGAATGTGCAGGGATCAGCATATGACTTTGTTACATGCATAAATGTGATGTTGTGGTTCATGTGACCTTGTCTTGCATCAGAACAACAAAACGCCGGCATTCTTACATACATTTGGCCGACAAGAATGTTAGTACGTCGATTGTTTGCAATGTCTTCATCAGTCAGCATTCTCGAAGTGCTTTGAACTGTTCTGGAAAAAAAAGAGGCTTAGTCGTGACAAGAGCAACAGCAACAACAACAAAAAAAAGATGCAATGCATTCATCTTTCGATACACGCTCAGTTTTCATCAAATTCCAATCATACTAGCTGAGAAGCGAAATATGGCAAGGGAAGTTGTAATGTTGCCCTCAAAACATGAGAAGAAAATCGGGGCGCACCCTACCTCCAGGGTAATTGGACCACATGTCTTCATGACGTAAAGTTTTGCTCATGCAGAGACGAATCACTTGGAGTAGATTAGAGGACAAATACTATGGCCACGATTTTGCCCAATGTGCATTTTTCAGCTTCTTCCACATCACTGTGCCTGTCTATAAAGACTGTACTCAAATAAATGTCCACACTGCACCAGTTGTTAACAGATTATGCAATCCAAGATGATTTTCTTCTAGATCTGCTTGCATAATGCATGCTTGAAAATTGCCTCTTATTCTTTATAATGAAATGATAAAAAGTATAGAATGTTGGTTCCAATGAGCATGAATGTTTTATTTGTTAAAGTCAGTAACAAGTACATTGTATGCTGTAATTCAGGTTTCTTGAGTGCTTCTTGAATTCAACATTCCATTTGCCGACGGTCGTCATTCTCGAGACATGCAAGCGAATACGGCAAAGTGTATGATATCACTCGGAAGAAATGATTTATGCCTGTGATATCGGCAAATCTCAATAACAAACAGCACCGCAGGGCCCTCTTCCTCCTCTCCCATCCCCACCCCTCCCCCCTTAACCCAGCTCTTCCCGTTTCGTCAATTTCATAAGAGTCACCCGTGCCAATAATGCTTCTGATCCTTGACTCTCAAATTGGCCTCTAGAAAGCCAATGTCATCTTACTACTCAAGACCTTCTTCCACATAAATCATGTCTCGCATTTTGAAAGCTCTCCATCTACCCCCCTCCCCCCCCAAAAAAATACATATATATATATATATATATATATATGTTTCATGTGATCCCTGGGGTGGCAAGACCTTTTATCCCAATTGGCGTATATCAAGGAGCCTCCTAACTCAATTCTGAATATCATAAAAACTGATTTGAGTTTTTAAAACAGATTAAATACTAATGTATTGTTATTTTGCAAAAATGTTGCAATTTTTTCCTTCACTCTCCTGAAAATTCATGAGTTTGAGATATGAGGTCTTGCCACCCCAGGAATGAAATGTATATATGAATACATTGATATTTGGCTCTACCAACATAAGAACAAATCCCTGAATGTAAAAATGTAATGTTTTCTTTCATCTATGTGGTATTTTTTGGGCTGTAATATCTAGTGAATAAAGATCCAAGGAGAGGTGTATTTTCTTGTATTATGTTTTTGTGACAATTGCATTTCTTTCATTTACGAAAAAAGGGAAAATGTGACAATATCAAATGAAACATATGATTTTTTTGTGGCAAATAATCCATTGCGTGGTTTTTGTGTGTGTTTGTTTGTTGTTGTTGGGTTTTTGTTTGTTTGTTTTGCTCTAATTAAACTTTTAGGTTCATAACTTCAGGTTCATGTTGAGTATATTAAAATATTATACATAATCTTTAATATGTATTGTAGTGAACTTATATTCCTTAAATACTTGAATTCCACTGTGACTGCCTATGTGTTATTTTTTGATGACATGATAGTGACATCTTCTGCATGAAAAAAGAAAAACAACAGCAACATTGATTCAGTTCCCCATTAATGGGTTGCTTTTATCTGCTCCCAAACCATTGATGTCAATTCCTCAAGCTCATGCATTTTAGAACGTCGCACCTCAGTAATGAAAGTGGACGGTTGGATGCAGCCACGTCTTCAATCTTGCTGTCACCAAGGAGCTAAAACAGATATTTATACTTGTGTTTTCTTTCTTTCTTTTTAAATATATATGTATACTTTTTAGAGGAAGCAGATGTGTCTTGTGCAAAAGAAGAAAACAAAAAATAAAACCACAGCAAGCTGAGGAGAGATAATCCTCAAGAGATTTAAGTGATGGCAAAAGACTTTTTGTGAGTCTTCTGCCAGCTTTAATAAATGCGTTTTCTTTGGCAAAGAAGAATCCATGCATTTTCTCAGCTTTGAAAATCGATACATTTGATGTATGTGTCTGCTGTGTGAAACCTCGCGAGACAGCTGTGCTTTAAAGTAGCACAGACCTATCATACAGTGTTACAGTTGTCGGGTGTAGCGACATATAGAATAAGGCAGAGCTTACTTGTGAATATTTTTGTGTGTATCTAATAATCTGTTGGGGCTTAGTGGTTAAGACTACAGACTCATTTATAAGGTTCCTAGTCCAAGTCCACATTCAGCACCAGAAGTGCCCTTAAGTGGGGTGCTGCAATCTTCGTTGTGGAGCCCTTTAGTGGGGGCTAAAGCCAATAGCCCTGTGGGGAAGTTGATAAGCATGAGATTGCTTTCCTAGGAGACAAACCCTGGAAAAAGAGAGAAGAAATGAAAAGAAAAAGTAAAATCCAAACTCCACTCAGAACTCAATTTATCATACTGTAATAGTCACAGGGGGGCTGTTAAAGACAGATGTCTTAATGTGTTAACCTTGGAGATGATATGGATCATAATTGATGCCTGGTTTAAAAGGAATTTTTCTTTTTTCAATCGTGACTTTGTAAATGTGAAAAAAACTTCTATACTGTACAGCATGTACTGTATCCATCTTTATTCCAATAGATTTACATAATTACCAATTATGTATTAAACAGTTGCCACAGAAATATAGTAATGCCATGTAGATTTGATGAATAATCAACCTGATTCTTGGTTGTAGTGGATTACTTTGAATCATTTGACTGTATAGACCTTCAATCATTTTTTGGTAATACAGTGTCATGCTTAAAATTCATAAACGCAGCATTGTTGATGTGCTTGAAGAAAGGGCTTCTTTTTGTTGCCATGGTAGTCAAACATTTTTGTATCGAACTGAAGCAATTAAACTGTTAACGTCAAATGTGGTGTGTAATGAAGATCTATAGATGTATTTGTGCAAAATGCTCTTTGTGTTTGTACGCAACAAACCTTGTTTCCATGGGTTTTTTTTTTTTCATAGGAGTCTGAGCTGCTGGAGTGGGGGTATTACTCACCTTCAGTGATATTTCGAGTTTCTGGTAATTTTTGAGAATCAAAATTGTTTTTAAAATGGCATGCAGTTCAAATTGCGGCTAGTACTTTCAGGACAAGAGCGTCCTCGTCTTGCAGCACAAAAGCAGTCAGTTTGATGGAATCAAATCATGAATCATGGGATAACAATTATATGCCATGGGTAGGAATGTGATCCATTAGTTTTGTGTAGCCACACCCCTGACCTTTCTGTACGGCAATCAGTCACATGATTTTGTACAACAGTGGGGACTAAATCACTGTGGCTATCCATTAATTACGGAAGGCAACAGATCTTGATGATACTGTTGTGTGCCAGGTAGAACAACATGAATGCATGCGATTTAAGGAAGAAGAACCCTTGAGAACAGCGCGAACGCTGGTGAGGCCCATAAGTATAACGCACACCTTGCGTGCATTCGCGTCGTTCTCCTGGGCACACCTTCCTTGAATCGTGTGCATTCGCGTCGTTTTTGCGGCACACAATACTATTTGTTTGAGGCCCATTTGGATAGTGTTTGAAAACCATACAGTGATATCACAAAATTTTTCTATACTCGTTAACCTTTATTTGGTCCTGGTTAGGCTAATTATAATGTCTTTATGGATTTCAGGGTCTTGTACTGAATGGATTAAACAAGTTTGAGGAGAAGATATTTGTCTTGTTGAGCCCAAGTCCACACAGCAGAGATCTTGACAGTTCCTCTTTTCAGATTATCTCAAGCCAGGCAATGTAACATATTGGCGGTTGGATTTTTTCAACCAATTTTCCACTGATTAAAGAAAAAAAAACCACAACAACAACATTGGGTTATTGTTGTTTTTTCTCTCTCTCTCTTCAGTTTACAAGTAAGGAGTCATGTATGAAAGTTTATAACCCGCTTACAAACAATGGAGGGAGTGGTATCAACTGCATTGGCGGTCATTCAGAACTACATGTAATGAAAATCACCTTTTTTTCACTTAGTTGCATACTATAAAAGCTAGTTACCAAACTTGCCAGTCTTGATCACAGTATCTGCGTAGACTTATTGAATTGTCATTGTATTATTAGCTTTGCATATTTTACGTCAGTGTTGCATTGTAGTGATCAAATTACCAAGTAGTTTGTACACATGCACATTTCACACAAACACTGTATACCTCAGAATGTACTGAAGTTTTTAGAATATCATTTTAGTCATTTAACAGTTTTGATAAATGCACATCTTTTAACAATGACTGGTGTATGTGCCTACAATTGATTTCTATATGTTGATGAATCCTGAAATAATAATCTTGGCTGATGATATCTGTATACTTCAGTATGATGGTGTTGATATCTCTATGAATAAAATCTAATTTTATACAATTCATTTTCATAGTGTTATTGTTTTTTGTGTGTATGTGTTCTGATTCACTAAACAAGTTTGAAATATTTTTGTTTGTTTGTTTGATAGATACTTTATTTTCTGCAAATCAATATACATAAGTTACATAATCATGAAGATGCAGGAAGTATACAAAGTAAATTCAACGCAGAGTCATTTGACTTGCATAAACCGCGATACATATAAGTACATAATCATGAACATGTAGGAAATATATAAAATAAATTTAACACAGTCTTTTGACTTGCATAAACAACGATATGAAAGAAATATAATATACAATATGCATGTCTATGCAGCAGTGATAAGAATAGCATTTATAGTTAAGAAACGATTATGCAGAGGGCCGCCATTATAAGCATTGCTTGAAAAGATGGCCGGCCCGAGGAAAAGATAAGGACGTACTAGATTCGTAACGATATAAATTCTGCTGCGAAAGTAGCAGGGGAAAATAAACTCTAGTGTGTGATGGTGGTGGTGGTGAATGTGTGTGCAGGTGCTTGAAGGTGCAATATTCAATCTTTATGATCATAACATCTCAGTTTATGCTTGATTTATCTGTAAACCACATCTCACTTTCTGCATATGTATATATGTATGTATGTATGTATGTATGTATATATATATATATATATATATATATATATATATATATATATTAAAATTTACATATATTACAAGTGTCATGAATTATATATAATCTGTATTAATATATGTAATTACATACATTCTTCTTTTTATCTATTAGATAAAAAGATGAATATATGTAATTATATATATATATATATATATATATATATACATACATATATTGATACAGAATATATATGATTGGAGGACTATCTATCTTGTTCTATGAAATGTGTTTGTGTCTCTCTCTTAATCTCAATACTTGTGTGATAGTATGATGATAATTGCTGTAAGTATACTTGCAAAACCCTTACTGTCCAAATTTTCCATAAATGACTCATAATAAGGGATTACCACACTATAAGTAAAGTAGTATTTCATATAGTGCCCTACATGTGACAATCCCTGTAGATTTTTTGTTAATAGCTTTTAACCAGATGTAGGAGTCTATGTATAAAAGTGTACATAGACCAAATTCAAATCATTCTTATGCTTTCACTGGGGTTGAAGGGAACTATTTCATGCATGTTTTGTCCATGCAATGTTTGATAAAACTGTGCACAAAGTATGTAGAAATTTGAATTATTTTACAGGTGTTACCCCCTCCCCCTTTTACCATTAAATGTCTGTATATACCTTCCAATGTGACGACAGCATAGCATATAGCCCGTTGTATTGTAAGTTGGCAAGTTGTTCCATAACTAATACAGTATACACCAAGCTATGAGTGTTTCATATCTTAGGTAGATATCAACTTACTGTCAGAATTCAAGCAAGTTTGACACAGTGATTTTTTTTTTCCATCCTCTATGAAATCTTTTTTTTTCTGTCTTTTCAAATCCAGTTTTTGGTTTCCTTGCAACCCAGAATAAGAGCACTACATTTGCCTTAATTAGAATCTTAAATTCTTGTAAATTCACAGATCTGGAATCTTAGCTTGAATGAAAGATGGATATATTTATTGCTGTGAATTTGATCTGGGATCAGAATGGGTGATTACATCAGATATTTTCTCCCTTTCTCTTTCTCTCCATCTCCAACAATGATTGAAGAGAGCAGTAAATGCGGCCTCTACCCTCAACATCTAAATCTCTGTCTTTTACTTTACCTTATTGGTTAGTTCCCCCCCCCCCGCCCCATCTCATTCCACCCTGCAAAGTTTGAAAGAGAAAAATAAAACGTCCTTTCTCAACATCTGTCTCTCCATCTCAGTCTCTAAATTTCTATCCTCCTCACCTCTCGCAACCATTCTTTCTTTTGATATCTTTTATCTGCCTACCCCCTTGTCTCTATTCCCCCTCTCTAATCTTAGCCTTCTCTCCTCTCTCCACCCTTCTTTCTTTTGATATGTTTTTTTTTTTCTGTCAGTCCACCCACTTGTCTCCCCCCCCCCTCTGTTTCTTTCTTCCCCACACCCATCTCCCATTCTCCCCTCCATCTCTCTCTCACCCACCTGCATACATACACACACACACACACACACATGCACACAAACACACACACACGCACACACACACACACACACACACACACACACACATACACGACCTCGTTCCCCATCCAGTCTGTAAGTGTTAATTAAAGTCTGATGCCCAAGGATTTTGACCCTTTCAAAAGGTGAGGGGCCGTTCATGCATGAGATAAAGTACCTCCACCTGTCAGATCGCGTTGTTCTCCTGTCTGGACTTTAGACTGGTGCGTGTGTATCCGTGTGTCACAACAACCTTAGGCTAGCTTTTAAAGGTGCATTCTTGATGTCCACTCTTTAAGAGAACTGTCTCTTCCAAAATGACATTTGACGATTGAAGAACAGATTTCATTCGTCAATATTATCAGTCAAGATGTAAAAATTAGTTGAACTATACACATACACACCAACCCACCCTCGTAGTGCATTAAGTGCCCGATTTTTGTGTAAAAATGCATACATTTTTTAAAGGTTGTGTTACAGCGCCGAATGTTTAGTTTCACATAAAATGTCACAATATCAAAAATAGAGAAAAGGTTCTGGTTAACTTACCACATAACGTGTGCCTTTGTTGAAGTGATTAGAGAAAATGTTTAGGTGAACTTACCCTATGGCGTGTGGCTTTGTTGAAGTGGTTTTAAACACGCGTAATAAATCAAAATGACTATCCTACCTTTAAATGATACACTCTCTCAGCGCGATTGAAATTCCCCAAAGCATCGGTGACCCATTTCTCACGAGATGTGTTAGTAATGAATTAAAGAGAAGTTGGCAGAGACGCAAATCTTTGGTGCAAAGTTCGTATAGGGGGTCGTCAAGAAGAAATGATGATGATGACGATGATAGATTCATCAAATTTTGTGGTTACGTGGCAACCCATCAATGCCGCAGCAGGTGGTCGCAGAGGATGTGGGCTGGAGAATGATGGAAGGAAAAGTGTGGGCGGGGGGTGAAGGTGAGACCGGATGACCGATGGACTTTCTCCTTTAAAGTGTAGGGTGTGTGCGTGCGTGCGTCCGGAGACAGAGAAAGGGGCAGACAGACAGACAGACAAACAGACAGACAGACAGATACAAAGAGAGAGAGAGAGAGAGAGAGAGACAGACAGACAGACAGACAGACAGACACAGAAAGAGAGGAGGGTGGGGCAGAGGGAGGGATGGAGAGGGGGAAGCGTGCGAGATGGAGAGATTGTCTATCTTTCAGAATGCGATCATCGGAGGTCACACGGAGGAGTTGGACGATAATCCGCGGAACGAGGAGTCCGCTAAAGAAGTGACGACTGTTCCTCTCGAGCTGTCTGGCTGGTGTACTATGGGGGCTGAGGTTCAAGAGATGGCATTCATCCCTGAAAACTGGTAATACTGTAGTCTTGCTGGTGACCAGACATTTGCCCCTGCGACAACTGCTCCGGTCTTATTTTCTACAGTAGGTAGAACTTAGGGTTAGGGTTGGGATATAGGGCTAGGGTTTTAGGTTTAGTTTGATGTGAGAATTAGCATTAGGGTTAGGGTTGTGTTTGTGGGTGGAATCTGTTTTTTTTTTTTTGTGTGTGTGTGTGTGTGTGTGTGTGGTTTTTTTTTTTACTTTTCATTTATTTTGTTGATTTTTTTTTTTTGGGGGGGGGGGAGGGGCTTAGCGTGGAGATATTTCGTAGGAGCAATTGTCGCAGGGGCAAATGTCATCGAACCAGTTTTGTTGCATTCAGTGTCCAGGAAACCAATGACATCTCGTATTGTATTGAAACCATCATTGAGCTGGATTCGTACGGCTGTTGAGATTGTTGATAGAAACGTATAAGGCGATGTAAATCACTATAACCGTCAAGAACGTGAACAGCAGTATCATCAATCATCCAGTTGCAGGAGATCTTAAGATTTGTAATAAAAGTAATAATAATAATGATAATAATAATAATAATAATAATAATACATTACATTGATTGTAATGCGCTTATACAATGTTTCTGAACGCACAATAAGTGTTTCACAGCTACGATACAAAGAAATATACCGTATTTACAATCTGAGTCAAGACAGACATTGTGCATGGGTAAATTAGCTCAGCTGAAATATACACACTGCTGATGAATCCAATTGAAAATCTCATTGTTTAAACTTCCTGTAGGATATCAACAACATAACATCAAAGAACCCTACACGAGGCCTGAGGTTGGTTGGAATTAATATCTTGGCACACCCAGCTTAATATGCGAATGGAATGTCACTGTTAAAGGGCATTCTTGGCGTGTCCCTCTCTGCCGGCTTCATTTTATCTTCTGTTATCACATCATGTTTAAGAATCCTTCTTACACCCCACGCCCGAGCAATTATTATTTCTATGACCTGAAAATGACTTCAAGTTTGCCGCAGTAACACGATTTTTTTTTCCTGTTTTAACTGATAACTGAGATTTCTCCATATTGTTACAGAACAATAATTATTTGTAGAAAAATAAAATGCCGCCTTTACCATTGTCGTGTCTGTCTGTTGTACCTCCTGTCCTGAGTTGTGTGTGTGTGTGTGTGCGTGCGTGTGTGTGTGTGTGGATTTGATATTGAATGAAACTTAAATAAAGAATATTATAAAACCAAAAAAAGTGTGTGTGTGTGTGATTGTTTGGGTTTTTGTTGTTGGTTGTATGTTGTTGTTGGTTTTTTTTTCTACCTTCTTACATACCCATAACTGGTAGTATCAGCACTGTAACTTTGTGATGAGCGGGTTCACCGGACATGGGGTTGGGTGGGGAGGGGGTAGGGTGCCTTATTCCCTTCTGTTTGTTGTTTTTGTATTTTCTTTATCCCCTTTTTTATATACAAACTTATTTCTTTTTTCATTTGTAATATTGACAATGTGGAATTTATGTTGTCATAATGAAATTTGTATTATTTTGCAATTAACTAATTTGTATATTATCATTCATATGAAAAAGAAATGAAAATAAAAGATTTACAAAAAAGTGTGTGTGGTTTAATACAAAAGGTTACGCAATTTCAAAGACAGGTGAAATAAACAGAGTAATGCCTTCAGGCACAATATGTGCACTTGGCATACCGAACATCAATCGCATGGTAAACCGTTCGAAATCTGAGCAGCCGTCTGCTGAGAAAGGACTACATAGATTGGCAATAACCACGCAGCCATTTACCCTAATCTTATTTGCGACTCTCATTCTCTGTGCGCTCCAAACTTTATTACGACAGAAGACTGGCATGACATGACCATCACGCCCTATAACCCCATCCCTCCCCCAAACAACAAAATTGAATAAAATAAAATAAAATGAAGGGGGAGGAGATCACAAGACTTACGACATCGCCTGAATATGCTGCTACGGAGCTAACAAGTGCTGAACGCACATACAAAGACGATCCATCTATTACTAGTATAACAGCAGGCGCAAAAGCATTAAAAACTGGTCATAATGAACGCAAAAATTGACTAATCACATTTTGCTCCCCCTTAGACCTATCGTAGCTGGTCACATGTTGCAGCGACAATTCCACTTGAACTAGTTTAAGAGTCGAATGTTTTCTCGAGCAGGAGCTGGTGACATATATTATGTTAGCAAAATCTCTCCAATGTGTCCATGGCGGTATCGTTTAAGGAACAATCAAATCATATTGGTTTGAAAGGTTTTTTTTTTTCCTTCTCAGTTTTACTCCTCAAACGATTGTCGGCTGGATGCTCAGCAGTATGGCATCGATCCCACCCCCCCCCCCCCTATTGCCCTCTCTCTTTCTCCTTCCCCATCCCCCTTCAACTTTCTACCTTCCACCAGTAGATCCTGGCATTATTTGTGGTGTTTTGGTCATGTCTCCCTCCCCCTCAAGAAATTAATAAATGAATACAAAAAATGAAGACGAATTACTTCAGCATAATAATAGGTACTTTGCACCCTTCGTCTTTTTTTTACATAATAATGTGTGATTGCGATCCATGCATGCGTTGTCTGTTAATGGATAGTGAATTTAAACTTATCCGGCAGAATGTGATGGACAGTGTATATCAATATACCTTTCAGAGAAGTCATTTTTCTCTCAAGAGTTCATGCTGTTGTTTCTTACATTTCGCTTTGTTAATCCTAATGTCAAATAACAATAACATACATCCAGAGCAATCGACAGCAATTACGGTTTTCACCATTCAATGCCTCTGGCCTTGCAACCTGTCCTTGCTGTGAAAATCATTTTCAAAAAGTAGAGAGCCAAAACCAATCCGAAACAAGGCAAATCTTCTCAAATGAATTGAAAATCGAAAGGTCCAACATGCTCTAAATTCATTATTAATTTAACTGCTACGTCTAGTTAACGAATCAAATATATTGGCAACTGTCATTTAGACAGTTTCAATTGAAAAGTCAAAGAAACAAACGAATAAAAGCACATATATATTTAGGCCTAATATGTCAAAAGCACACTTTTAATTCTACATGCTTGATTCGGATTGGCTGAGAGTTATATGCCTTTCGTCTGACATAACATATTATTATGGCAGGATTCAACAGATACTTTTTTCTTTATTTGTTATATTGATATTGACGCCGGTATTGATGTGAGTTTAATTTATGCTAAGGCTGCCATTGGCCTCATCCCACCCATTCAAAGAAAAACAAAAAGGAGCGTCGAAAATAATATTCTCCCTTTGACATTTCACGGGGGTAATTGTAGTGTTGTATCCAGGGACATTTCTAACAGAGTGTAAGCGATCGTAGGCAAGTCGTAGGCAACAGAAACAGGTGCATGCTAAATCTGTGCCCCAGGTTTAAAGATTACACCCGTGGAGGTCCAGGGGAAAGGAACAGCCCCAGACTGTCTCCATCCTGAGCACAGAAATAATCGTCCTCAGTGTGGACTGTCTGCGGCGCGTCTACGAGTTTGAGACAATGATGCCAGAATCAGTGCAATCTCAACTGTGTGTGTGTGTGTGTAGTGTGTATATGTTCGCCTGCTCTCGTATACAATGGCGACACAACATGCTATATATAGTCTCTATATACAGGTGTTTCTTGGTAGCGAATTGCATTTGCAGGTCTACTCGCAGGCGCCTCATTCTGTATGCATCGTGACCTCCGCTCACGTACAAGTGTACTGCATGCATGCGACCGACTGCCAGAATGCAAGGTTTTGATTGATGGAGCCTTGTCCGCTCGTTTTCAGCTGATCATCATGACATTTGTCGGTATTTGGAATATTGGGAGAACGATTGCTCTGAAGGAGAAACACTTCAAAACAAAAAACAACAACAATCAGAGAGGCAGATCTTCGCCCTGTCGCTGTGTTACTAGAGACTCACTTTACTGTGTGCAACAACGTATACTTGCCCACAGCATCCCGAGTGCAACCCTCGTGTGATATGCCTGTTTGACCATCAATAATAAGACCTCTTTTGAAGGATAACATCTATATATGAGCTATCAGCCATCCTTCTACCGACATTTTGTCATAAACTGAGAGGAACTTCGATCGATGAAATTGCAATTAAAAAGACTGATGACGAAATCTTACAGAGAAGAATTTCACCTTTTGACCAAGAAGGATGTTAAATCTACAAAACATTCTACACAGAACACGCTTCGAACAGCATTTACGCATAGTCTCCTTTAAACGCATTTCATTTGTTATTTCACAGTGTATATCGAAGTTTTTTTTTTATCTTTCATTGTCAACTAATATCTAACGATAGGTGAATGTCGAGATACAACAACTTTGAAACTAATATTCACCCAAAACAGTCTCCTTATTCACGTTCACATTACACCGTTCGATCCCTAATTTTGCCATGAACGTAGGAGCATACGAGTGGTAGTAATATAGTAATCCATGACAGTGTAAAATCCCGTTCTGTCAATTTTGTTGCTTTCAGTTTAAATTTCTTGAATTGACAACTTGTAACAGTTCAAGCCATTATTAATGATCCCCATCGTCATCGATGATATTGGCCATTGTGTCAGATACGTATCGCTGTATCAAATGGTTTTGAATTGGGATAATATTTCGTATCAAATCGCTACTTTAAATTACGATAATTTTCTGTAATAAGTTAGAAGCAAGTTGGAATCAGGTGATGTACCGTTTCTGTTAATTCCTGATGACATGAAATCATACATTAATACAAATACACACACACACACACGCACACACACACACACAGATACAGTACAAACACAGATATTTCCTCTGTCCATCTCCCTCCCTCCTCTTGCAAACTCTCGAAGTCTCTATTCTTATTCTCTTTCTCTCTCCCTCTTTCGATATCTCTCCGTCGCACTCACAGAAGTACAACCCAATATTACACACACACACGCACACACACACACATTCCTGAGCTATTCAAAGTGACCTCCTATTTGCGAGAGTTTATAGCTTTGTTAATTAAGAGGTCGAGACTTTAAAGAGGAGCTTCGCTCCCTTGCAAGGGTGACTTTAATCGAGCGAAGTCAAATAAGACAGAACAATAAAAGTTTAATTTAACCCTGCAAATGAAAAGAACATTCTGGAACCTGCAAAGTTTCCACTGTTTTCTCTAAATGTTGGCATCGATCGCAGTCGCATGATCACTTCTAATTATGCAAATTATAAATAAGATGATGATGTCAACGCTTTGTAACTCTCATTTTTTGTTCTATTTGAAATTATAAAAAGTTCCTGGCGAAGAAATCGAAAAGGCTTATTCAATTTGTATATCGGTCATTGCTATCGATATCACTGTTCTCCGAAGACTGTTGATATTAAAAGTTTGAAAACTTTTTTTTCTTCTCTCTCTCTCTGTCCGAGTTCTATGAAATTTCTACCACACCCAGGGGCGGATCCAGGAATTCCGTAAAGGGGGGGGGGGGGCACCTTTACAAAATTAGAGGGGGCGCACGCACCTCCCCTCCCCCATTGTTTCTTTTTAGTTCTTACGTTTTAACAAAAAAATAAAATAAAGGGGGCGCGCGCCCGGTGCCCCCCTCCCCCCCCCCCCCCAATATGCTATTGAAACCCTTTCTTTGATTCAAAATCTGTTGATTTGAATTTCCACTAAATAAAGATGAAAATGGAGTGGATATTCTCTTTAAGTCAGGAGGCTGGTGAGTCAATATTTTGTTGCCACGTCACTGTTTCCAGAGAACATCAAGTCCGTCCAAATAAATGTCACCAACCCCTCGATACGTCCCCGATTCTCGGATAAAAATGCTCGCTCCATGGCAACCGGCTACCCAGGCGACCAAACCAACCCAAGCTTCAGGCTTCACACCTGTAAATACATTGAGCCTTTTCCCGGCCCCTGTAACTTTTCTTCCCGAAAGATGTATGGGGCAAAATAAGAATAACCCCCTAAAAGGAATGCTATAGTTTATAACAAAACTAAATAACTTTATTGGCCCTTATATAAATTGTCAAAAAGTCAAATTTAAATGATTCATTGAGGGGTGGGGCCCTCGTTTGCGTCGGTCTGGAAAAAGAAAGAAATTAAAAAACAAGCAAGGAATCTGACTTTGATTGCCATCGAAATATCGGCCTGTAGGTATGTTGATTCTTGACGGAATATCTCTTTAAACATACTGTATCTGTCACGTATTTGACCTACATTTTTTTATATATTTCATTATCAAAACATTTGTATTTTATTGCTATACCTTCGAGACTCTTATAATTGTCATTTTATAAATGTCATACTCTTCGACCTATTCTGATGGACAGGGAAGTTTCACAGTATGTTAGCATTCATTGTGATGCACAGGCTCAAGTGAATCAGTTAATGAATAAGATTTGAACACACGATGTAACTTTGGAAGGGACACGGCACAGCCGAGTGTGTTTAAATTTTCTACTGTTAGTGAACGACTGCATCTATATCCAACAGATTTATTCGAACAGCGTCTGCGCATTCTTTATTTCATCGAATAATATTGGCGTATAGAAAAACACAACGATGACAATTACAAATTACATCCATTTTCCCATTACGTGTCTGGCAACTTTGAGACTTGTATCTAGTACAAACATTAATCGGATAAGAGTAACCGACCGACGGATGGCCATGCACAAATTTACCGGTAGAATCTGGTTGATGTCCGATTTTTCGAAGTTCGTTAATATGAAGATGGGCAAAAAGGTCGTTATTCCAAAAGTTCGGAAGTACGCACCTTTTTCTTCTTCATCATCTTCTTCCTCTTTGTCGGAATAGCGAACCTTATTACATGCACCTATGGAATAATGAAATTTTTTTTTTATAATTATTTTGGATCAACAAACTTTCGTAATGACGAACCTTGTTTCATTATTTTTTTGATTAACGAATTTGCTTCATTACGAACCTTCGGAGTAAAGCCACAAATAACGAACATCGCCCGTTTTTATGGGAGTTGGGGTCAGGGTGGTAATTTTGTATGAGCGAGTTATCATGGGGGAACCTATGTTAAAACGGATGTGTTTTGGATTGGTGGAGAGCAAATCGCCGTCGTCCTTCACTCCTCACACTCACTCCAGAAGAGGAGTGAGGTAAGAAGAGGACTGGGCTAGAGTGACTCCTTCAAGGACAGCCAGGGCGACGGCCCAACTCCCCAGACGATGGATGATGGGGGCAGAGACACCTGTCTGATGTGTGAAGGACTGGCAGCCGAGATGACGGCATCAACAGGAATCTGGCGCTATAATCCCACATCTCCCTTCAAGCTCCCCCTCCTAGTCCTCTTGCTCTTGCGTCCAAACCGGGGGGGGGGGGGGAAGGGCTTATAATGTTACTGTGATCTACAGGATTTGATCTTAATTACATCATTGGTTTGTAGATGCCACCTGAGCTGGGAATGAGTACGTGCTCTTTTGTAGACGCGCTCTTCCAATTTCTGAGTACACGGGGTTCTCCGTAATGAGAGCAACAAGACAAGACGTGACAAAAATCGTTCTGACATGCTTTCAATTTGAATGTGATTCAATTTCAATATCCAAACTAGTTTTTACATTCGGGTTTGCCATTTTAGTCGTGGTGGCGGTATAACTTTGATGACGATGATGATGATGGTGGAGATTATCAACTTCGTTATTATTACAAGTGTTATTATCATTATTATTATTATTATTATTATTATTATTATTATTATTATTATTATTAATAGTATTAATAATAATAATAATGATGATAATGATAATGACAATAATAATAATAATGTTATTATTATTATTATTATTATTATTATTATTATTATTATTATTATTATTATTATTATTTACTATTTTCGGTATCGTTGTCATCATTATCACTCCATTGTACGTTCGATGTATTGAGTGGCCCACATTACTACAAGCTTGTCATTTACGTGGGTCCCTCTTTTCTCTTAACGCAATTATTTTGAACAATTACATGTAGTTCCATGATATATGCATTTTCTTGTTGTAATACATTGTTCCTTTTGTTTTCTTTAAATCTGTATCGACAACAAACATGTGTTATTGGAAATAAAATTTCATTTGAATTGAACTGAATTGCATTATTACGATTATTATTAAAGGTGTAGCGAGTAGCAGGTGTCACTGATGCAGGGGCGGATCCAGGAATTCCGTAGAGAGGGGGCGCCTTTACAAAATTAAAGTGGGGGGGGGGGGACGCACGCACCCTTCCCCCATTTTTTCTTTGTATTTCTTTTGTTTTAACAAAAAATAAAGGGGGAGGGGCGCACCCGATGCGCTCCCCCCTGGATCCGCCACTGCTGATGGCTTACATGCTTAGATGTGGGTCAATTGCTTTAATGTTATATTCAAAAGTTGAGACTGCCGTGGCGACAAGGAGAATCACCGACTATTGCTTGAACACTCGAGGAAGTCTGTTCGATCAAAACAAGATTCATCGGAAATGATAAAGCCAAGCTTTTCCATGTTGTGGTAAGTGGATACTACTCAATTCCTGGAATTGCAACTCCCTCCCCCCCCCCCCAAAAAAAAAAGAGAATTCCCGTATGAACTCTTAAAAAAGCTCTTGACTCGGATATTTGTTTCCGTACTTGTGGCACATAGTCGATATTGAAGCGTTCGTACTTGAACACAAAAAGACAAGCACATCAAATAACTATTATTGTTTTTGCTTTTCATGGTATGGCTGTATATTCCTTGTTTTTTTTTTCAATGTTTTGTTTTCTTTTCTTTTCTTTGTTAATATTTGTATAACCTTTGAAGTTTCAATCGATTTGTTTCGTTTCTGTATCTTTGAATTGTTCTGTTTATATCAAATGTTATCTATTGGCCTCCCTGAAACACAGCCTCTCGGCCGACAGAGGGCTTTTTAACTTCGTCACTGAATGAACTGAAAACAAAAAATAAAAATGATGCATTGATGAAAAAATTGAGGACTTAGAAGAACATAGGTAAGCAAGCTAAATATTCCCATGATGTTTTTCTCGTTTTGATGCAGAATTCTGTTCCCCATAAACAATCGATCCACTGCCATTCCTGGAAATATAGCGGGTTAGGGCGAGGGGCCAGAGAAGGAATATTGGAGTTACACGGCACGACGGTACGGTACATGGCAAGACGTGATTCTGTCGCCCCAGTTCACTTCCCTCTTCAGGAAAAAAAAAAAAGAGAACGGAAAAAAAAAAGAACACAGAAGATTATTTAGGTAAATGTATTCGCGTGTTTAGCACGTAAAGAGAGCAGAATACAAAAACGGTTACAATCATGACAACATTGGAGTATGGTGAATTCGTCCAGATGCAAATAGGGAATGTTCGTAATTTCGAAGGTTCGTTATTACGAAACACACAAATGCCCTTTACCTATACAGAGGTTATTTAATCTAAAATGAAATTCTTTCATTCTAAACTGGAAAAGGGGGTCGTTTATCCGAACATTTGTGACGTTATTTCGTGGTTCAATAATCCGAAAACAAAATAAAGTTCGTTATTCCGAAGGTTCGGTAATCTGAAAATGAAATAAGGTTCGTCAATTATAAGGTTCGTTGATCCGTGAAATAAGGTTTGTTAATCCAAAAATAAAAAGAATGTGTGTATCCCACTAAAGAACCTTTGAAATAACGAACTTTATTTAATTTGTGGATTAACAAATCTTCGAAATAACAAATCTTTGGAATAACAAACCTTCGGAATAACGAACTATAACCGATGCAAATATCTAAAATTACCTTTTAAAATGAAATTAAATCTTCTAAAATCTACTAACCAATTACGGTTCTCTACATGACAGAAATTGAAACTAATCGCAGACGGGAGAAAATTGTAGAAAAATATGAATCAGAACGGCGTTTCGTCAACCCTCATTTTTGTTCTAGACTGATGTGGTCTTCATAAGTTTCAGAATTCGCTATTTGGTAGTGGGTAATGATCTACCACTAAAGCTGAGTATGTACACTCTTAAAACATCCGGGTCAGAACTGACCCGTTAAGGGTCCGTTGGGGTCACACCCCGTTCCGGGTCAGAAATGACAAGGAATGGGGTCAGATATGACCCCATTCAGAGTCATGAAGTGGGTCAGGGTGACCCCATTCTGGGTCTTCATGACCAAATTCCAAGTCATTTTGACCCGGAACGGGGAGTGACCCCAACGGACCCGGTTCTGGGTCAGTTCTGATCCGGATTTTTTTGTATATAGTGTATAGGAGTATAGTTCTCTTTTGTTGGTAGAATCAATGTTTCATTCCAGACTAAGAATTCTCTGATTTCCTTGATTTTTTTTTGTGTGTGTCTATACCAGAGCAGTGGCGATAACAATACAAACTTATAAATTCTTTTTTTTTTTTAATATATGATGACCAAACTGTACAGTTGCGAGTTGCGAGTATCGTCTTTGCTTGATTGACATGATGTAATAAGAGTCATTCATAATAGCCTTATACTCTAACTATGGATTATAAATGACTAGGAATGATTAGGAATGATTACTTACGGAAATATTGGAAATGAATTATTCATGATGTATGATGAGATGATTGTCAGATATCATGAATCATAAAATCTATAATCAAACTTACTGATAGATAAGATGTAGGCCCTAGATACAATCAATTTTGTGTTTGTTTACAAAATAAATTGTGACAAAAATCTATATTTGATATGAAAGTTAAAATTGTTATCATTTAATTAGGAATGAAAGCGCAAGTTATGAGCATTAATCAACATTTTTTACATGCAGCAAATTAGTCTCAGATAACAGTTTATCATGTGCAGTATGCCAAGTATTAATACATTTTAGATTTATGTGCTCAATGATCGTTATAATCTAGCATACAAATTACATATTTCTTTAAACAAATGGTGCCACATACGCGTAACCTTCCCCATGCAGTGCTGGGTGCAAGATCTGTTGTCTTTGAAGATAGATTTACAGCCTTCCCCTTCTCTCTCAAATACCCTATTGGGAGAAATCAATTGTCCATTTACCATCTACATCGTCAAGACTCCATGCCTCTTGTTGAAGAAGAATCCAGAGCATGATAATATGTTGGGACTTTCCCCACTTACGCAAAATGGCTTTAATATTTTGACTTTTTTTTTCGGTATGCACTGGCCGGAGGGATTGGAAGAATACTTTAAATACACAATTGAAAGAGGGGAAAATTCCGGGGGAAATTATTTGGTGTGAATCTGGATACGATGGTATGAGCAGTAGCTGGGGAGAGACTCTCTAAATGTCGATAGATCATACAAAACAATAGCGTCTGCATATCACAGACACTGGAGAGTAGCCATCATCTTTGTCATGTCAGGTAATGACATTTTAAGTGTGAATAATTCCTTGCATAACCTGTGCTTAGACAGACCAATGTATATAATTTATTGTGATATATATATATACATACATACACATAAGTTGATATTTTGTCATTGAGAATAGGTAAGAATAAGATTGGGGTAAAATGTCAGGATGTCAGCAATGAAATTGTCAAGGGTAAAAATGTCGGAGGTAAAATGTCCAGGAAAAAATGTCAACACTTAAAAAAAAAAAATGTCAATGTTGAAAATGTCAGGTCAGTGTTAAAAAAGTCAGAGGTAAGATTGTAAGGGGTAAAATGTCAAGTGAAAAAGCGTCAGTATATGTCATGGGTTTAAATGTTAAGGGAAACGTCAAGGGTAAAAATATCAGGTGTGAGTGTATATATATATATATCTATATATACCTATCTATATCTATCTATCTATATATATATATATGTATGTATATATATATATATATATATATATATATATATATATATATATATATATATATGACTGGTTTGTGCTTTGTCTTAGATGATTAAAATTAGAGCATTTTCCCTTTTCTTTGCATGCTGTTTTTACACTTGAAAAGTGTACACTACATTGGACTCAAATTAGGTGCACTGGCACACACACACACACACACACACACACACACGTGATGGCAAATGCATGCCTGATATGCACCCACTATGACATATATTAACATGCAGATACACACATGCATACGTGCAACAACAAAACGACACATGCACACACACACACACAAACACACACAAACAACTTTCACACAGACATATACATTCACACAATCACACACACACATACAAACACACACACATACACACACACACACACACACACACACACACACACACACACACACACACACAGACTTAACCCGCTGAGGACCAGTCTTGAGTATACTCGGGCAGGTGTCTATGGGAAACACGTGTTGTAGCAAAATCAGTCCGTCCTCAATGGGTTAATGTTCATGGAACCCACACAGTTTAACCGTTTTTGTTCAGTTAGGCCTAATGGTCATTATCCATTTCCTCACTAGACACACTTGCCTATTACATCATCATAAAGTGCATTATCATTTCAAACGTAAGACTTATCTCATTCTGTTGTCCATGCATGCAAATTTTACCTGATGATTCAAGGATCACAATGTCAGAGGTCTATACATAATGAGGATAATGTAGTTGACTTGCAATGAAAAATGAAAAAGATATGTGAGCAATTTCCAACCTTGTCTCCGCAGAAACACAGAATGATAATAAAGTCATTACACACTGTTTGTTTTGTTGTGGAACCAGAATACATTTATTGGACTGTGAGCTCGCAAAATAAAAACTCAACTCTCAATAGACAAGAAAAAAAGTAAAGGAGAGATTTTGAGATTCAAATATCTCAAGACTTCTAAAAAAAATCCCCCAAAAGTCTATGCTAGGTGAGGAAAAAATAAAACCAAAAACATCAAATAACTGACCAGTGAAAACCAGTTGAAATGTCTAGCTTTGTGAATAAATATACAACTGGACCTGAAATGGTAGGCTAACATATGTGAGAATCTAATTCTACAAGATCTACTGTTATAAATGATGTGGAATCACCCCAAGAGTGTGAACAGTAGTCGTGGAATCACTACTTCAAATGCATCGCTTGGAAATGTACTCTGCATCATTCCGACAAACATAGTCATGTAAAATGGGCTTCAAAAGTCTCCCAAACACTTTTTCCAATGCATGAAATGAACCAAGAACCAGTTATGATGAAAAAAAAATCAACAAGATTCATAAGTGCATATACAATTAAGATACAAATAGCCATTGCTTAATATCAGTAGTAATAACTTCTCAACACCAAATTCTCTATAGCATGTGGAAAGAACTGCATTGTACACAGATTATACCCAGTTATTCCTCCGTCAACTTTTGGTTTTACATAGCTTACAACTAACAAGTTTTAATATCTCCTCTACATATTTGTTACACTACTACTATAATAGCCAAGTGCTTTGCATCAGAATTCCGTTCGTCTTAATACCTTTCAAATTGAATTGTTTACAATACACCAAAATACACGGATAGCATAAGTTTTTGTGCACTGATTTTCACTGTCTATAGAGCAAGCACAATGCTCACTCTCTTTTTTGTATTAATTTAAACCACTTGCAGTATTATCATACCTATTTACAAGTTTACAAATTCCTCTAGTGAAGTGTAAATACATCGACTACATAAATAAGATAAACTGACAAAGTCGTTTGTAGATAGAAATGTTTACAACCATGACTTTGTAAAATACAGGTGTCTGTAAGAATTAACCTATCTACAGTAACTACGTGTATATTACATCAAAACTAAAGTCGTGGTGAGACGACAGCTAGACACAGCGCATCACAGCATCGTTTAGTTTTTGTGAACCGCCAAATTCCAGCGCTGATTCAGCACGTGTGGTGCGACGTGCCGGTTCACAAAAACAAAAAGAGATCATCTACCACTTTGTTTCCTGCAGTGAAGAGAGCAAGAAAGAGAAACTACAAAAGAAAGTTTTTTAGGCTTGTTTCAATGCTCATGCTTCCCGACTTATTTTCTTCAAGCACAGCTGCCAGCAATGACAAAAAACCACAACTCGGGGGGATTGCACTCTGACGAGTCTATCTGTGGGAAGGTTCTTCAAATGCACAGCAAAATGGAGGAAACCTCACTGTTCAAGTCCGTTAGGATGGACATATCTCTCTCATATTGTATGGAGAGTCAGAGGAAAAAAACACCCATAGACTAATGCTCTGGTGACAAAGATTGTATACAGGATATTAACTGCTAAAAAACTGAAGTTCCCATTGTAAACAAATAAAGGACATCGAGAAAGAAGGAAATTCTAGGGAATAAAACACTGCCAAAAACTAAATCTCTCTGGTACTTTTTCTTTACATTCACGAAAAAAGTCTTACCTTAACTTTCTATACTAACTGTAATATTTCTCATTTTCATTTCTCATTTTTGTTTTGGAACTAGATCACCTCCTCATGGAAAACTATAGTTTGACAGGTGTAAATCGTGCGTGTGTGTGGATATAATGCGTAAGATGTATGTTCGCTTTTTGTGTGACCTCACAAAATTCACAGGACAAAATGCATAATTCAGTGTAAATAACCACACATAAATTCCAAACTTGAATCACTTGGTGAGCAGTGACTGCAGAAAGGTCTGGTGTCACATCGCCTGCTCAAAGAAAGAAGTAACTATTCAGTACTCTGCAGATTGTTTGCCTACAGTGACCCTACCAAAAAGATGGATGCATGCTTTGTAGGCCTATAGTTTGAATTATATCTTTTCTCCACTAGCTTTTTAACTTATGCCATTATGATGAAGAAAATGATAAGCAAAAAACAATGCATTGATGTCTGCATTGTTTTGCTGTGACCAGAAAAATGCATAATTGCCTGTAACTTTTTTTCCTTTTTTTTTGTGCAAAAAGATAATGGGCAATGATTCCTTTGGCAGAAAGCTATATTTCTCTTTTCCCATTTTCTATTGCTGCCTGCTCAGTGATGATAGTACATTTGCATTAATGAGATGAGCATCTGATAAAAACTTTGTTATTGTTTTGGAAACATTATGATGTAACATTGTGACAAAATTTGTTCTCCTATGCAATAACATATGTGCCGTTAACATATGTTAACATATGTGCCGTTATGTGCAATAACATATGTGCCTATAATGTAATATGAGGTAATGCTCATCGAGCAGTGCTTGTTCTGTCACAGGTCCACACAATGATGGACTATTCCGCGGCCAGCTTAACACCACCGCTGGTTTGCAAGGGAACATTTTCCAAGCTGTAAATGATATTGACTTGCTTTGGACTCTCAATCTACACACATGTTTACCCCATTTCCTGACAATGCACTGTGATGCACACATTCATAATTCTGATGATTTCAGCTGGGGATCTTGTTTGCACCGCTACCCTACATCGCAGTCATCTCAACATTTCACAGTGCCTGACGTGAGCTTTTCAAGCATCGATGTCATACTACCACTGACTTGCCCTTTGATTTTTTTTTTCCACTGTGACATATGCTTGCCCACTTTCACCTGTATCTTTCCAAAAATATAACACATCAGCACTCTATTCAAGGGTGGCAGAGATTGCAATAATAAGATTGTTGCAGTAATGAGAGTGTTTTGTCTTTGTGTTTTTGATTTTTTTTCTGGGGCAAGACCACTATGTATATGTGCATCTATGTGGTCTGGGTTTCTTGTCATACAACGAGACCGACTGTTAAAGAGCACTTGTTGTTTTACAGCTCTCTTCCATGACGCACACCACAGATTTAGCTTTTCTTTCTCTGTGTCTGGCTGTTGTGAAAAGCGCAATGTGTGGTTTCACTGAGAGAGTGGTGCGGTGAAACTGCTTTATTTTTTCTTTCTCGTCCCCGTCTATCCTCACAGAGATGTGCGGATGACAAGCTACGGCGTAAGATTGCAGTCTGGATGGCATGCCGATCGGACTAGCTGGAGGGCATTGTCATAACAAAGTTAACCAAGAGTAAACTCCCTCGGGCAGGTTTCGTGATGCAGCAAAAACTTGTCGCCGTTAAATCCCGCATTCCAATGCAAAGCCTCGCCTCTTACCACATCTACAACTTCCACTACTCTGCCCCCGACACATGATGTGCAAAGCATCTTTTGGGCAAACTGTGTGTAGCTAACATGCAACTGAGTCTTCCGCAGCCTATTTTTTATTTGAGGAGAAACAATCGATGTGCACATTCATCTGTTGTAGCATGATTTTTCACCATCATGCACACGATGGAACCCAGCAATTTGAATCTGTTCTATTACGATGCAGCCAAGCTTCTTGAGCAATGACACTCCCGAGTGTAGATCGGCAGCACGGAATACATCGTATGGAACTCTGCGTTTAACTGTCTGTGTGTACTGTAATTCCTATCCCTGAAGTCATTTGCGTAGATTAAGCACTAGAATTATTTCTGCAGGAAGCATAATTTGAATTGTTGATGACTCCGGAGGGGGGGGGGGGGGGGGAGATTCGGGGGATATATCATGCTATGTACTGTCGGTGTATCACTCTCACAAACACAATTTTTTGTAAATATGGATGGAGAGAGTCTGAGTTTGCCATGTACAGAATTCAAAATTCAACACTCCTTTAAATGTAAATGATATGATCCACCAGCTGCATTACAGCTTTTGATCTATCTCAACAATAACAATTTAATGTGGAAGTTTTGTTTGGAATCTACTCGTGTATTATGTATGTCTCTTACAGTCAAAGCATGTATTATACAAATTTTACATTCTGTTGCACAGCACAGCACAGTTTGTATGCATGCATTGGTGATCAAGGCACGCTTGAACTCTTAATATCAATGCAAAGCAATAGTAGCCCCCACATATGCAAATCTGCTGATGCAAATGCCCAAGGTAGGCATCTATAGACAAAAATAGGCCTGGTGTGTTTGTGTGTGCGTATGTGTGTATGTGTGTGTGTGTGTGTGTGTGTGGGTGTGGGGGGGGGAAGGGGAGGAGAGATTAAGAGAGAATGAGAGAACTACACTCACATCATCTCTCATTTATATTTCATGTGCGATTTCCATTCTGGCCGGGTAATTTTCTTTTTTCTTTTTTTTTTGGAAATAAAAAAAAGGACAGTGCAAACGGAAGAGTAGAAAGTAGAGTACCTTTTAAAGGACAGTGCACGGAGCAAGCTAGGTCACATGATTGAAGTCAATTGATGATGACGACTCGGTTCATTTTACCATTTATCCCCTACTCAAGTCAATAACTGGGACAGGAGATATATTTTTCCCTTCATTTTTCATTTTCCCAATTTTGCTGGGGCAAGGGGGAAGGCAGAATTAGAGAGGAAGTAACAAATGCGTATGGGTTTTTTTTTTTTTTTTTTGCTGTAGGCTTCCAAGATATGCCTGATCCAGATGACAACATTGCTTTATAGAGATGTCATACATGCAACCATGTTCACTGTTCTATTTTTGTTCAGTTCACACAACCCCCTTTTGTTTTTAAATATACACATGTTTTATGCTCATATGTGCTTGTGTTTCAGATTTGAAACAAAATATTTGTTAATGTCGGTACGCTGTAATGTTCCATAGTAACTCAGCTTATAAATTTCACACCATGACTTCGTCAGATGTTTAGGCAAAAGAGAGCGAAAAAAAAAACATCTACGACTTATTCCTGGCCCTCTAAAAAATGGGATTCCCTTGAGCAAAACCAGCCATATCTGGTTGCACGCAAATGCGTGCCAGAGACGCTAGAGCCTTGGTTCCCTTTCCTTCTACATGAGGTTGCATCTTTTGAGCTGGCCTTCCCATGTCACAGTTGATAATTCATGCCATTCACAAGGCCGAACATTCAAGAGTCTCCTTGCACTGCACCGGCTGCGGCTATAGTTGAAACGGCTGCCGACTCCTCTGAAATGGATCGAAAGCACCCGGCCTGTGCCGTTTTGACTACGGGTACATAACATGCAATGCATATCAGCAGGGGAGCGGCGCAGGACGTACATTTTGTGTGTCATACATTACCCATTAAAACATCTCGGCAACCAGTCATTTTGGCAAACATTTTTTTCCTCACTTTTTTGTTTTTGTTGTTGTTGTTGTACTTGCATCCTGTCTCATTTTTTTTTTTTTTTATTTCTATGCACCCGGGAATAAATGATGAGATCATAGTGCAATATCCAGCCTATTGCATCCATTAGTTTATCAGGCACACAATCCGCTCTACCGTTGAGAAAATAAGGCATTGAAAGCTTACTGTGCAGCATAGTCAAATCCATGATGACTGCAAAAACACTTGTCAGTGTCTGAAACCAGCTTTTAATCATACACAAAGGGAGCAGATATTACTGGTACTGGACTAAAGGAGCCCATAAGAGGTGTATTTCTGCAAAATCTGGAACAAAAAAAAAAAAAGGAACACAATGAGGTGTTGATGCTGGCAAATTCTGAAATGGGTATCCAGAGGGGTGCAAATCTTGTGGAGCTGTGTGAAAAAAAAAAATGTCCAAAGTCAAGAAACTGGAGTGAAACCAAGCCTGGAAAGAGAAAGAGAGAGAAAAAAAGGGAAACTCTTTCTCGAAAGATTGGGAAAGATTATAGCTGGCACCATGACTGTACGGACACTCATGTAAAGCTAACTGTAACATCACATCCGGAAATGTATAAATAAAAATTAAAAAAACACACATCAAAGAGTGGTTCCAATAATCTTTGATATCAATGCTCAGTGCGCTAGAATCTAATTCTATCTCTACGTTTCATATAAAATGACAATTTGTCCCACTGTTCCAACAACAACGACAATAACATTTCTTGACATAACTCTTTGTACACTTGTTGTCAATAAATGGAAGAGCCGGGTTTCCACATTAGATAATAAAATATTTGACATACTTGATGATAAATACTCGTGTTTCTGCTCACCACAACAGATAAGTGAATGCATTAACAAGCACTCGTCAGCATACTCCATTACAATCACAATGTTAATAATGATATCTGTGATAGTGGATTAGCAAAGATATATTGTGAAGAAAATTAACTATAATAACAACTTAAATAGATGTAGGTACCAAATCAATATGTAAGCAACATTGCTCTACTGGCAACAAAATATACCATCAGTAAGTAAGTACATACACTTTATCTGTACATCCCATAGTGAAAGTAGAGCAGAAAAAAAAATCACACTGTACAAGGATATTTACAACTCGTGATATATGATTTCATATGAAATTGAAGTAAAAATACATTCATATATATATATTTGTATGTATGGTAATTCTTTAGTACGTACATTCAGAGCACAGGTTTGTACACAGAAGCATCTGTAACCACATATGGGGACTAGCATTTGTCGTATAATGTGGTAATAGTAACGGAGGGTTATTACCTACGACAATGTGAATGTCATGAGATAGGATGTGTGCCAATTCTGTCAAATCGGTGCGGTTCAATGTAGATAATCAAACTGTGCCCCGCCAGAGTGCAGGTAACATTTACATGATATACAATGACAAATAGGGGAATATGAATTTTTATGTGGTCCCCCCTGCCGTGGCAACAAACTCTACACGAGCGCTTTGGTGACACCTGATAAATATAATTTACCTCCACCACTCACCGCACCTTGCTCGACTACAAATGTACGTGATGTGTTGGTGATGCAAGTTGCTGCTAAGTAAGTTTACCTTAAATTTTGCATAGTGCAAAAACAAAACCAAAAACACCCGACACATTGCTCAGACTTTGCTATAGATGTGCTCAAATCAGTCGAAGTTAAACCCTTCATAACAAAAAGGAAAAAAAGGTAATACTTTCCTTTGACTACTCTATACATAATACACCTTTCTACATCACCAACAGACTGAGTAATTTTTTACTTGACTCACATACTTGCTGCATAGTTTAACATACAGCATGAAATGCTGAATGACTAAAGATTGTTGCACAGATGATGACATGAAGATGTCAACGATAATGTTAGGATATCCTAATGAGGTATAAAACCCTAGCGACAAAAAAAAGCGTTAAACATATCTTCCTTTACTTTGCAATTAACTACCATTGAGGTTTAATATGATAAATGATAAATAGGTATAGATGTGCAATATATCTTTCCAGTCATGAACTACTTTTTTTCCCTTACATAATCCCACAAGATTACAGGTTAATGTCGAGATCACCTACCGAACTCGCACAATAAGTGGCATTAAGATATAAACATACAGGTACCTGGATCTGATATTCTCTGATAGAACATTACCCGACACAAAGTGTGACATCATTCGTGAAGTCTCTTAGAATGAAGAGCAAGATATGATAATCGCACACAGAAAACAAATGTCTTGTCTTCATTCAGATATAAGGCAACAGAGGACAGAAATCAAAAAATCAAAAATTAAAGTGGAAAAGACTCTGCAAAGTCGTTCCCTTGCACTATGCCTTCCCGTTACACCCGTCCTTTTTCTACGTCAATATCAGACATTAAAGCAGACACATAGCCCCTTGTCAGAGCTACATCAGTAAAATGGGGAAATCCAGTAAAGAATTGACAGAGAAATAGAAACAGAGACACCGCTGGGTGAGGTGATGTAGAAAATTCATTCAATTATACTAAAGAATCATTGTTATGCTTTTTTTTAAAAGACAGGAAACAACCAACGCACAATTCTTGGTGTGGACATCAATCCCAAAGCATTCTTGTTTGGGGTTTCAATCTGACTACTTAATCTCTTCTTTTTTTTGCTTTTGTTTTTGTTTTTTTGCTAACAATCACAACAAAAAGAAGCTCGATGATAAAAGGAATTAAAATCATTTTTATTGCCAAACGAATTGCTGCAAATGCCCTGCACACACACTTAAAATAAATAGACACATATATAACTCAGTGCAAGTTATCCTCAACCTGTACTTCACTCTCTTTAACACTATATCTCAATCAAATCTAGAACAGTGCAAATCAGAATTCTGGGATTGTTATACACAAATTTCTGAATTATCAAAAAAAAAAAAAAAAATTCCACAAGATATTGGAAGTAAACAAATTTTACACATTTTAATCAAACTGTATTGGGCAGATCGTAACTCAGAGATGTACACCATTTAGTATTTGACTTCAAATTTGAAATTTACTCCCTAGCATTTATTAAGCAACATTATCTTAATTTCTCAATTACAGGGCATTGCGTACACAAACTTTGCTTGGAACTGAACAGATAAGTGCATAGCTTTCACAAATTCTTGATGAGAACCTTGTTCAGTCTCTGTCCATGTGCGACTTAAAATTAAAGGGCTATTAGCATATAAAAAATATCTGAGCTTTGTCGTGAAATCAAAGGCACAAGGGATTTTAACGGGCAGGTTGAAAATTACACCAGTGTAGCTGCAAAGGCAGAGAAGCAGAACGATTAATAGCTATGTACAATAAAACACACACACGCACACTGCATCCTACATTTGTCCGCTTGTTTGATAGAACACATTTGGAAAAGCATATCGTAAAATCATTCGGAAAAAACAATAGAGTGAAACTCTCCTCCAAAAAAAAAAAAAAAAATAAGGAAGAAAACAACACACAATTGCAATATTACACACTTACATACTACAAACAGATTCCTTGACTGGCTATGCTGATATCCCTGTATGAAGATCATGATTTCATAACGTAAAACCGCCATGTGCACATTATCATAGTACTTTGTTAAAGTTATACCCCAGTATACCTGGGTTTTTGTTGTTTATACAGGCTATGATAGCCAAAGAGCCATTGAGTATACAAGAGAAGACTTTTGTCTGCCTTTTACTAACATCTTTCGTTTGCTAAGCATTTCGTACGCTCGGTTGGCATGACAACACTTGTGGTATTAGCGGAGGATGGGGGTGGCTCTAGTAGCCCCACTCTCTGCTATAAGGCAGATACCTGTACCACGTTGGAGCTGCCCGCACTGCCCTGCGGGCTCCCGCGGCTTCCCCTGGGGCTCCCTCTACTGCCCTGGGGACTGGAGCTGGCACTGACTGTGGTGTGGATCGACTCCGTGTCGATGGCCGTGGTCGGGGTGGGTAGTGTCGAAACGATTGCCGTGGTCACGTTCGTCGTGTTGCAGTTCATCTCGGGTAGCACGCTGAGAGTCAGGTCTTCACGCTTGGGTGGGCTGGCGTTGGTTGGCGAAGGCTTTCGATGCGCATGGGTCTCATTGACCCTTACCTCTTTGAGGTTATTCTCCTCATCCTCGGTGCCTGCCGCCTCATAACGGTGGCCCTGGGCCCATCTTGAGCAGCATCCAGTAGTCTGATTAGTCTTAGCTGTGGAATATTCAGACCAAATCAATTCATCTATTATCGTATTGTATACAACGAGGTAAGCAAGGGGTCATCTGTATCTTATTATAATTTTTTTTTTTTCTTTTAAAATATCAGTAATATCACAAGTGTCTGTCTAATACCAGTCAACCAAGAAGATAAACATGATCATTTGATAGCGGACTATTTGTTATTCTCTCCCACTGCCAGAAAACTTGAGGATGTTCTCTCACGCATAACATTCTTTTGTGTGCACAAATTGCAAAACATACTGAACAATATGTTACTGACATTTTAAGCATTAAAAGAATGCACAGTAAACAATGCCTAAAATTGAGCAAGAAATAATTGACAAGACGTGAGAAAATATGCTGTGATGAAGTGGATTGTACTGATACTGGTTACCAACAGCACTCATGAGGTGTGAAAGCTGTACCATGCAGTGTTGGGGGCTTGGTGGTGATGCTACAAAAATGGCCACTACAGAACATTCAAGCCGAAGGTATCCACCCCAAAAGTACTTTGACAAACCCATATAATGCAACAGATGATGAAATATATTGTTAGGAATATACAGTATACTCTGCCTTCAAGGTTTTGAAATATTATTGTGGGGATATTACAAGTACCTTAACTTTGTTGAGTGAATAACAACAACTTAAAGGACAAGTTCACCTTCATTAACATAAGGATAGAGAGAATGTAGCAATTTTAGTAGAACACATCATCGAAAGTTTAAGGAAAATCGGACAATCCGTTCAAAAGTTATGAATTTTTGAAGTTTTTGTGCAGTCACCGCTGGATGAGAAAACTACTGCAGTTTATGATGTCATATGCGTACAACAATATAAGGAAAATATAAAGAGAATTTCACAAAACATTGACTCGTTACTGACATATGTTATGGGTAATATCATTCCAATTGCCTTTATAAAGAGGCAGGTCAAGTGCTCCTTTATTATGCGAAAAAAGTGAAAATATGTTGAATTTTCTTTACATTTTCTTTATACTGTTGTACTCATATGACATCATGAGCTTTAGTAGTCTCCTCATCCAGCGGTTCCAACACAAAAATTTTAAAAATTCATAACTTTTGCATCGATTGTCCAATTTTCCTCAAACTTTCACTGATGTGTTCTACTAATATTGCTGCATTCTCTCAATCCTTATGTATATGAAGGTGAACTTGTACTTTAAGATAGCAAAATAAAAGTCTTCGGGTGGAATGTTCTTGTATGATCCCTCCCCACCACCAGTCATCATCTGTATAATTCATATAACGCCAGGCAATATTTATGTCCTGAAGTGGCACATGGTACTAACTACAAGTGTTTCAGAGAGGCTGACGTGTGCCCCCTTGACACTCAAACTCAAAGTAATGCTCTAGCATTTTTCCTTTGCTCCATACTATATAGGACCACTGGCAAAGTTGGAAATTACTGTGATGTCTCATTTCATATCTTTTCACAGAACTGTTTATCTCATCAAAAGAAAACAAACTGTTTGTGATCTTCTGTACCATCATTATCATTATATCTTAATATTACAAATTTATTACCAGGAAGAATGCATCATGCAGACATTACATAACATACATGCAAACATAAAACTTGATAACCATAGCACAGACAATTGTTTTGGCTGTCTAAGCTTCAGTAACACTGGTCCATCTGTAATTCTTTTGTAACAAAAAAAAAAAAAAAAAAACCCAACAACAAAAACCTTAAACATTATGGATTTGTTCAAATTCTCCTGGTCCACTGGTCAATTATTCAGAAAATATTAGCATTCAGACAACAGACCTCAGAATCATTTCACATGATGGGCATTAAAGCAAAAACAAATCGACTTTCCCCATTTCTTTCAGTTCTTACAAAGTTGCATTTATAGCTGAATTTCCTGATATGGTGTATGTAAGCCATAATGCAAGTGGTCCTTTTACAGCATTATGGAGAATGGTATTTAACTGTTTACAGGTATAAGCCTCATTCACATAATATTCTCAGAAAAACAGTGTATAGAAACTAGAAAAGCACTCCGAGAGCGCAGACCTCTGCCAAGCAGTTACTTTCCACTAATGATCTTGCTCTTCCACAGAGATAAGTGATTTTCACCCACTGAAAAATCGCCCGATTTCCCAATATAGAAGCCTTTGTTACGTCATAAGCCCTCAGATGCACAGTGCGCCTCTCCCCAGCAGAAACTAGAGCACGCACTTTAGTGCGCGCATGCAAACCTCAAATACGCGCAGCCTGAACTCCCAAGTTCATTGACCCTACCTGCCAAAATATCAAAATCCTTCATAAATTCCCAAAAAATTCTTGGATCACTACCAAAAGTTATTCGTTTGTTACTCGTGTCATTCTCAACCTTTCCTGCAAGTTTCATCCCAATCCGTTAACTACTATTTGAGTTATTTTGCACATGGACAAATGAACGAACGAACCAATGAACAAACCAACGGTAACGAAAACATAACCTCCTCCCTTGGCGGAGGTAATAAGGCTCAGCATGGAATGTGTCTATGTATTTAGCCATAACATCATTGCACATTGTCGTCTTTTTTTTTCGGATATTGACTTCTCCCAAACTTGGCCATGACATGAGAAAGACAAAACCACTCGGGTGTAGCGAAGCGTTGGGCCACATTGACAGCTATTTATGGAACATCTATGCCGATCAGGAAAGAAAACACAGAGGCACATGTGGCAATCAGCATCAACGGAGCATTTGATGAATCATGCCAGACATTTCATAGCGTTTAAAGTGAAATAAAAAAAATATTGGTAGTCAGGACAGTTACCTTACAGAGTGGACCCTTCTTTCTCATGAAAATGGCCTACATGGTCAAGAGAAGAAAATAAAAGGGAGAAGAAATTGAAGGAGCATTTTCTTCCTCACTGCTAATGGTGAATAGAATTTGGACTAATCTCAAGTAATGATGCTCTGAAGGGGGAAGTGCTATATCATAACATCCAGATCTGGACATTGGTGGAAACTAGGAAATCTGTCAATAAGGGCAAATATCTTTGAGACAGCTCCCACCCCATTCTTCTTTTGTTAATTCTGACTAAGTAGGTAACCAGTAGGTAACCATCTGCTAAAGAAATGCCCTCCCTCCCCCCCCCCCTTCCAGGAAAAAAAGCAACAAAAAAGAAACAACATAAAACATGGGCCCATGATGGGCCTGGAACTGACCTCCTTGCGTAGTTGACATTGCTGAAGGACTTGGACTGATTTGGCCGCTGCCAGACTGCATAGAGCGAGAAAAGGGGATTCCATTGTAGGTGTACTCAGTCTCCACATATTGGCGATTCTGAAAGATACAAGCAGATTAAAAAAATATATATATTAGAACACATATTTGCTCACGTCATAGCTGATGTCACAAAGTGCAGTCACTAAATAGGTTACATGACAATCTCCCCCCCCCCTTTTATTTCCCTATACACCCCATCAAGAGGCTTTTCTTCATAATTCATACACCAACATAATCATATATAAGCAACACGGAGCTCACATGAAAGACGATTTCTTATTTAGTCTCATGATACACTAACAATGAACAATAGAACTTATATTACAAGAGAAAATAAAAGATACATGTGTATATATATATGTATGTATATGTGTGTATATATATATATACATTGTACATATATATATATATATATATGTATGTATATGTGTATATATATATATATATATATATATATATATATATATATATATAATATATATATATATATATTCTTTATAAGCTGTTACTTCTACTTTTGTGAATCACTGTTGGACCGTGAATTCAACAACATACAAAAATGTTGCAGTGCCCTTTGGCAATAGCGCACTTACGATAGCCTCAATGCCAATTCGCCAAAACAACATCTCACGAAAAAGGTCTGTGACTTCCTAATTTGCAAAAATGTCTGTATGTGAAAATAACAGCTTACACAGTATCTATCTATCTATCTATCTATCTATCTATCTATCCAAACCAGAAATATGTGGTTTAGGAGACTTGATAGGCCAATTGTGGCCAATTTATACGGGAGATATCTTTGATGTCACTCCCCCTCACATCAACTGCTTGTTGGATCAGGGTTAGACCATCACTCGGACGATACTCGAGGCAAAAGTGAATGCAGGTTTACACTTTCAGAGGATGCATTTTTGATGATCTTTTGACAGCATCTCGTGGACCAATAAAATATGATCCTCTCTTTTGTCCCGACCACGTAATGAATGCAACTGCACAAACGGAATGCGCGAGGTATTGGGGGAGAGAAAAATGAATTAACATCTCTTGTTGTTGGAACGTATTCATCACAGGTCGACAATACATCATCGGTTTGCCATAGATGTTCGGGTGCGTTAATTCCCCTGTAGGATTACGGCGGTTTCATTAGGGGATGAATGAGCAGTCCAGACACGCTCCCATAGTTCCAGCCAGTGAGAAGTCTCACTGGAGTCTCTCCGCTTGGCGATGCACTACGCGGTCATCGCCACCGAACCGTGGCCCTGAGTCTATATAGCTGTCAGAGAGGGAACCAGCGGCGGTGCAATTTTTGAAGCTCTGGGAGCAAAGACTTTCCCCACTATGCTCATGAAAATTTACTGCACTACCCCAAAACAAAATCACACAATTTGTCTGCAATTTGTGGGAATTGGAATCTGTACATGTCCTTGGAATTGTTGAAAATGTTCCATGAATTTATGGTTTATCTAGATAATATTAATGCTCCATTATTGGTTTTAATGGAGCAGTCACTCACATAGATGGTATTCCACACTATCTTCACATCCATAATTGTTCTATGCTGACACTCAAGGATGGCCATTCCAAATGGAGTACTGCAGGGGGACATTTCATGAAGCATTTTGTCAGATATTTTTTCTGACATACTGTTATAAGCTACTAAAATCCTTGCATCTTATTGGCTGAGAGCAAATTTGTCTGACAAATTTGTCAGATAAAACGCTTCATGAAATGCCCCCAGGAGTGATTTGTGCACACACAATCTAGATCATTCTGAAAATTAAATGGCAAAAATGATCAAGCTATTATAAAAGATTGTCATCTCTGATTCTGGGGAAATATGGGTAACTGTTTGTTTCATTTTGTTTTGTTGATGTGTTTGTTTGCTCATTTGCACCAGGCTGAGACAAGACTGAGAGTCTCAAGTCAATATCAACAGACACTTTTTTTTTTTCCACCAGGGCTCATGACTAAACCCATCAACAAACTGAAGTCACCTACAGGAGATTGTCATGTCAGGGTAGATACAATTACTATTTCAATGTAAATAATGTCTGTCATGACTGAGTGAACACACAAGATGAAAACTGCCATTGGTAAAACCTCCATGACTTCTGAATGGCTATCTGCAATATTCATGCAAAGTGCTTGTCACAATTTTTTTTCCCCCACAGAGCCAACTCTTCCACTCTCCAACTGTTTCCATAAATGTAACAAATTTGACAGCCAGGGTGCTTCCTAATGGCAAATAGAAGACATTAAATGGAAGAAGAAAAAGAAAAACCTACGATGAGGCTTGCGCTGACAAAATTCCAGCTGATACAGACTAACATACACATAGACACAGGGGACTGCTAATTTGAGCTGCTGTGCATATGGCCATCTCATGCCGGCGGGGTGGCATGAAACACCGCACTGATGCTGATCTGCCCTTTATTCCCATCGTCCCATTACTTGTAAAATGCACCAACCTGTTCAAACAGAACGCAAAGGTGTATCGCCGGCACCTCATCACCTCATATTTATGACGTCTGGCCTGGTGCACCATGGCCGCATGCCAGCGCCCAAGCATCAATCTTCATGTACCCGCCCCCAACCCTCCTCAACCTCCTCCTCCTCCTCCTCCTCCTCCTCTTCCTCCTCCTGTTCTTCCTCCTCCTCCACTACTTTCACCACGCACAATCCCAGGTTATGAGTGTGACGATTTGGCGGCGTCAATTATGCACGGTACTGGGGGCCCACCTAATGTTCAGTCGGGCACACAGATAATTTCGGGAAATGGGTTGCGATCAGCCCGCTGCTCCTGCCGAGATTTTGTTTGGCAAACCCTAGCTGTACTCCTATCAATACTATTGATCGCGTCAGCCTAGAATTCATTCCCCCCATCTCCGCTCTCTGGCCTCCTCAGCCCCACCCCCCTTTCATGTTTTCCCTACAGCATGGTTCATCAGAGAGCCATTCTGGACACATCATTTGGTTTGAGAAGATGATTTGCACTCGTTTGCTCTAATGTGGTGTCGGAGGGCTCATGTCACGACACGAATAGAGCAAATGAACTCCACCAAGTCACGGGTCCTGTGTTTGCAATGCTATGTCACAATCTAGTCCACATTGTACTAACCTCTGCTAAAATTTTGTGGATATTGCATGTCAATTCTGACTGATCACATGGATGGATTGGAATTTGCAACAGCAATTTACTGAAAACAAAGTTCCATGAGTGCTGTTATTAAATTACCCTCTGTCTGCATGATTCTAAGCATTAATAAATTTCTCCAGTTTGGACATTTGTGCAAAAAGCAGGTCTCCCGATCTGTGACTATTTCAGTGACATTGCATTTGACAATATATTACCATAATTGACACTGTTCTAATTACCAGTAAATCATTTTTCTCTTAAGCTGTTTCGAATTTCTTGTTTCCATGTTAAAGACAAAACCAAGTGTAGCTCAACAGATTGTAGAAGTTGTAAGCTTCAAAGTCTCCAACATATGTTATGGCAATATGTTTAATATGTGTTTCAAATGAAAAACTGCCATTTACTGAAAATGCTCAATAAGTATTCAAAAAAAAAGACAAGAATTGCTTCAAATGATTCACTGCACATATTCCAAATGCTATGAAAGTTGAAAAAGGCAAACCTTTAAATGACAAAGCCAAACAAATCTACTGCCAGGGACAACGCATCTTCAACAGCATCTGTGTCACATGGCACATCAAAAGTCTAACTCTGCCATTTTTTTTAAGGCAATAACTAGAATTATCTGTGTTCTGCTCAAGCAAATGTTCATGTCTACGAGCTTTACTTTTCTTGCTGTTGCCACAGATGTAACAGTCAAATAAAAACAATGCCTTGAGATGATTTGTCTCGTGGTAACCTACCCACTGTACTTTGAGCCTAAGAAGCCGTGGGCAAACACAACAGAACGTGGGGCCCCCATGCGTACTGTGACATGAGGGCTGATGAAGTGTGGCTGAGGAATGAATACAAGGACTTTGTTGTTGATATCCATTTCACTCTCTCAACTGCCATTGTGAAATGCAAATATATTTTGATCCTCTTTCTCCCTCACTTTCTCCCTCCCTGTCTCTCCTCACCACATTCATTTGCATTTCCTACTTGGATTTAAGTTGCTAAAGACGTGGTGGGGGCCAACCGCTTACCAGAAGGGGGAAGCGAGTTTAGGCAAGGAGAGAAAGATGCCACAAACCCCCTCACAACAAGCTTTTATCGCTGACACAAGTGTGCGCACATCAACAGTTGGCACTAATATACCAGGCTATCAATCTCACGCTCACTCTGCCTTCATTACCAGATGTGCGGGCGAGGGTTTTGCATAAATCCCAACAAGACACATCTCCCCCCCCCCCCTTATCAGGACGTTGTAGATTGAGTTTAGCAGTGAAGTGACTAAGTTCATATCTAATCCTGATGAAAACATAAGCTGCTGTATCTATTCAGCTAAGGTCAATAACTGCACTCTATGTATGCTGTAATGCAATAGAACATATATACATATTTTCACATATAGATCTACATCACTTTTTTTTCAAATTAACTTTCTATGAATATTAAAGGGGTAAAACACTAACTGACTGAAGGTTTATAGTTGCTCCACTTTAATGTGATTCATTGCTTTCGGCTGCATCCAAGTCCGCTTTATATCATGCACAGCTTTGTTTCCCTTTAACTACAGCCAAGATCAGCAATGTGAGCTTCGCATTGCAGGATGAGGCCACCTCAGTGGCGGCAAGCACTACAGGGAATTCAGTAGATGGGACCAAAAGCAAGAAGGTGTGCAGCCTGCAGTGTGCATTACAGTGATGGCTCATCTTCAGAGGAAATTCAATATTTGCCATGGATCCACTCATGAGCACTGGAGACATTTGTTGAAGTTCTTAAGGAGAATCTGCCAGTGAGACGAGGAGAAAAAAAAAATGGCTGCCGACAATAATGGCCGACAAGTTTGCGTCTGTTCTGAACGAACACAAACCACTGGCAGGCTCCAGTTATCGGCACGGCCGGGCATGAAATTCAATCATATCTCGAGCTATTTTTGGAATCAAATCAATTGGAGGCATCGACTTAAAGAAATGAGAAAGAATTATACCTGGCAGGTACATCTCGTTTCACCCCAGTAGAGGATGCATTACATCTGGTGCCAACTATAAATAGCAGGTATTATCACAGTGATTTGGGGTTGGACTGGTTAAGAGTTTAACGGGGGGGGGGGGGGGGGGACAGGCAGGAAAAAGTTAACCAATGGGTGACAGGTGGTATTTGTCTTTGCTGGGACATTCATGATGAGCTAAAGCCCTCCTGTGTATATGTTCTCTTCTTATGAGCTCAATTTGTGTGTAACGTATGAGTCATACGGCAGCAGTTCTCCATGACATATATGCTCAAAAGTGCTATAAGTAAAAAACCCTAAATAACAATCAGCAATGACATGTGTCAAATTTGAGCTTCACATGTTGACACACTATGATACATGACAAAATACTAGCGCCGTGATTTGTCCCTCAAAACCCTGAATTCTGATGCTCCACTGCAATCATGTGAAACCTACAGTAATGATCAAATTAGCTCTCATCAGACAGTCAGTGAAGTATAGCTGTGATTTGGGATAGATTTCTCAAAGATTGATTTGCAGACACACTCACACATACACAAAAATCATCTTCCTAGTCTATAGCTGTATCAGTTGAAAAACCGAACAGATGTGAATCTCACAGCTGTGTTTGTAATTACACACTACAGTTTTTCACATAGATGCTCCCAGCAGGGTTGACTGCAACATGATATAGGACATAATTTGCCTGGATCCTCTTCGTCACAGCGAGGGAGGACTCCGTGTCTGTGACAGACATGTTTGTGCCTGATAGGATACGAGAACAACCGTGATGTTTTGACATTTGATTCCAGCGGGTAGCAGTTTGGAATACAATAGATTCCTGACAGTTGGGGTGTGCACAGGAACTAGTGGGGATACGTGAAGACATGAGCGCATGCTTGCTTGCTTGTGGGCAGGTGTAAACAGGCACGCAGATAGTACGCGGGTTAGTACACCATGTGTATGCAAGGACACCTCAGGAATAAACGCCCCACTCCCTCCTACACATATACAATCACTTCAGCGACCTGCTGTCTGCATGATTGGGTGCGAAGTGATGAGATGATGTGGGGATGAGGCATATTCCATGTTTGTTTAATCTTCACAGCCTCAAGACAGCTCTCTTTTTTTTTTGGCCAGTGTGTATAAACACAGTGCTGTCACCACACTCGTTTGTCCATGTCTGCGGCGCTGATTGTCGCGATGCGTGTGTCTTTCAAGAAAGGCGGCATTGCACGCCGACTGAAGACTTGGAAGATGAATTGAGTGAAGGCAGAGGTCAAAAAAAAAAGAAAGACACAAGGAGAAAGAGGAGAATGGGGAAAGTCAGGAAAGATTAATATCAAGGGGAAAAGAAACAGAATAAGGATATGATACATATACACATAATACCTATACCCATATGCATCATATACATATATTTATACATGAGTAATATGTATACACATATATGTGTGTAATATATTTCTACAGTTATATTGCTTGATAGATAGATATATCAATAGATAGATAGATCTATCTATAGAGATAGAGAAGGGGGAGAAAGAACAAAACAAGAACAGGAGAAAAGAAGAGCAATACCACACATGATTATTGGAACAATAAAAAAAAAAAGACATATTGTATAGGCAGTGATGGCAGAAACTACTAGAGAGAGAGAGAGAATGGGGTAGAAGGAGAAGAAGGAGAGCAAAGATAATGAAGAGAACATGGAGGCAGGGAGCATGCACAAGATATGGAGAGATACAGCGGAATGACAGAGGGGAAATGAGATGGACAGAAAGACAAGTGGGCAATATATGGAGAGACAGACACCACATAATGTCACATTTGGACACATGAGTCCCATATCAACGGTTCCTCCGTAGCCGAGGATGAGCTCACAAGACGTGACGCCATGTTTGGCCAATGCACGCATTGCAGCGTACATCAGCTCCTTCAAAGCAGTCGCTGACTGCCATTCGGAAATCAAAGCTTACGGTGGGTGACTCCTGTGTGACTGTCTTATGAATAGCATACTGTAAAAGTGGAAATTTTTGCGGTGTTGAAGTTTTCACGCATTTCGCGCAACCAGAAACTAGCACGAAAATAAAAGCACGCAAATATTTTTGCTTGCCATATGTTCCTGTGCATGATGTCTTGATTCCACGGAATTAAAAACATGCAAAACTCTTCTTACCCGGCCAAGTGAGAAAAATTAGTAGCACGAAAATATCCACTTTTACAGTACTGCATTCTCTACAGCAACAGATATGCCAAGATGTCCTTATTTCCCTTAACAATTTCTTTTCTAGGTCATTTGTTGAATAGGATTAACAACTCAACTCACATAACCTATATTCAGTCATTGAAATTTGCACAAAAGCATCCTTTACAAAAGACATGTCTCATAAAATGTCTGAGTTCTGGAAAAAAAAGCACCCCAGAAGAATTGACTCAAACACTATTTTGCAGTAAACAAGAAGAAACCCAGAGCAACCCCATATCTATTTTTGGGAGATGATTGACAAAACAACTGAGATTTAACACTTCTTTTGTGCTCAGAAGCATGCATACACAGGTATATTTAACAAGAGGAGAATACATCTGTACAAGAGTTAAGAACCCATATAATTCAACATTAATCAAGTTTGAATGTGACATGTCACGTAAGGGTGAACCAATGTCCTTGTGACTGTTGTCAACACTTCTTTTTTCTGGGTTGCAATGTACATATTTTACACTTCATGCTTGACAAGCTAAAGGGACTGACGTCTCACATAGATTGTTATTGAATGTATGGGGGGGGGGAGAGAAATAGGAAAAAAACACCACTATATGGAGAAAAAAAATAGATGATACAGATTATGCATTCTACCTTGATATTGTTGGCACGTTGCCTCAATGCATGCAAATATTTTTTTTTCTGAATCAACTGGATGATATTCTTCCCAAATACACGGTGATCTCTCTTGCTGCTTGCAAGGATGGGCCAAGGCGGGTCATGTGATCCTAAAGAGCCTGTGGGATGGTGGCCAAGCCATGGACTGACTCCTTCAGAGTCTCATCAATGCATATCTACACCTGGCTGCGATGACTGTGTGTATCTACGACTGAGAAGCAGAGGGTCGTTGATTCCACAGGCCCGATAGCGGCCTTTACCCCCTTCTGCCTCTCGGCTTGATGATATACAGGAGGTTGGCATAGTTTAACCTTTTCATGTGCCACTGACATGTGTTCTGCCAGTTAAGGGGATTAACAGTCACTAATTGCTCCTACATTGTCTGGGAGACCATGGGCTCATTACCCTTTGACGTCAGAATCTCTCCCTCTCCATCTCTCTCTCTCTCTCTCTTCATCTATCTCTCTCTCTATCTCTCACCATCTATCTCCCTCTATATATCTCTCTACATCTACAAGTATCTCTCTCTATATATATATCTCTCCCCATCTATCTCTCTCTCTATCTCTCTCTCTCTATCTCTCTCTCATTTGTTCATAGAGAGTGCAAGAGAGCTGGAGGTAAAGAGGGGGAGAGATACTCATATGCATACAGCAAACATATATACAGTATATAATTGTAATATACACACAAGGGCTAGGATGAGGTGGAGAGAAGTGGGGACTTAGACAGAAGGATAGAGATATAGACATGCAGAGAGAGAAAGATAGAGAGCCAGACAGAAGGAAATAGAGACAGACACACAGACAGACAGAGGGAGAGAGAGAAATAAATATGAGGAGTGTTGGCCTGAAGAATGAAAGAATAACAGAAGAGAAGAGATGTAGAATATGAGAAAGAACTGAAAGAAATAGCATTATCCCTCTCCTAATCATTGCCTCCTAAATGCCATAAACATTTCCCACATATAGTATTCTCGCTCGGAGTGATGGCAAAGTCAAAAGGAAATATATGAATATGTTTGTGTGTGGGCACATGTGTGTGTTTACATATGTTGTGTATAGTGCATGCATAGTGGGGATGGGGGGGGGGAGGTGGAGGAAGATACATTATATACACTGGCAGGTTGAGCTGTGGACTACCAGTCTATGGCCTTGGCAGGCTACAGAGTCCAGCGGGTAAATATTTATATTCATACCAGACCAATTATGATAATGCTCATGATTTGTCATGATAACACCACAAACAAACACACATACGCACACACTATCTCTCTTCGAGTGTCCATTGTTTGAATGGATGTGATGACATATGCTTTTTCTACTCCAAGGAAACCTTTGTTGACAAAAATCACAAAAAAGCAAGCAGATTATGTTTCCCTGCATTCATTAAGTGATAAAATTTCATGGTAACCAATACATCCAGCCAAACACCTGTGATACGAATGCTCAAATTTGTTTTAAATCTTCTTGATTTTCTGAACCAGACACAGTCATGAGTAATGAGCTGTTCATATCTACTCCTTTCTACAAGTCTGTCACTACAGGTGGATCTGGAAAATGAGAAGTTTCCAGATTACACATCTTCCAGAGATTTCCAAAGATTTATATTGAAGTCTTTCATCAAACCAAATATCTATTGGCAAAATTGACTTGCCAAATAATCAGTCATCTTGAAAAGAAAATAAAGCTATGTCAGTTCTGTGCCTTTAAGAGGTATATTTGATCAACATGCAATGATTCCCAGGTAGAAATAGATCCCAACAGGAATGCATGACTGATGGGTTTTGATGCCCACGCACTGACTTAATCCATACAATCCCCACAAAGCAGGGCGAGATATACGTACATCCCACATAGACAGGCAAGCATCGGACAAGAGCGACTTGAACTTTCTAGGGGTCACCTGGAAGTGGCGGCATGGGAGTGCAAGTGACGCTGGTATAAGGAAAACTAGCATGGACATCACTTATTATGGCTTGTTTTGTTCCAGCACTGCATTACCTTTTGTTCTTTTTTTCAGGTATAGCTATGTACTCTCCTCAGAGGTATATTTGATCTCTTGGAGACATTAACCCATTCCATATGGAACCTGGTGGCCTGTGTTCTAAGTCTATGGGGATTTCAGAATTCAGTATGGAACAGGTTAATTTTGTGGGCAGTATAGGGAACAATGCTGCAATAGTGTCTTCACGATTGTCACAAAATTGGCAGGGTTACCAACCCATCTGAATTTCCATTTATATCTATGTAACAAAGGCTATTCTAACTGCCATAATGATTGTCCAACATAGTAACAACAAATGCATGCAAATGGGATTCTTAGTACTGAAAAGTTCATTTGGTAGAAACAGGTGAATTTTAGAACTCACTAGGGCCTGAGATTACAAGAAAAATAACTTTACATTGAATACATCAACTAAACAGGGTACGTTTTAATGCACATTGCATTTTGTCGGGTACACTTTATGAATAAGGGGCTGACTATACAGCTGGGACACCTGAGGAAGGAAATTACTCTTATTTCTTTTTTTTTTTAAATTCTATTAATTTTTCCCTCTTTTTGTGTCTAAAATAAATCTGTGACAGGAAGACATGCATCTTGGCACTGGATTTGCAACTCTGTGGCAAAATCAAGGAGGTCTCAAGAATCATGCATTCACCTAACACTGCAGAGCAAAGAAGAATTACAGGGGCTAGATACCATGAACATGAGCAGAAAAAAAAAATAAAGCAGTTCAGAGTGTCATCAGTCGGAGAGGTAAGGATTTTCACATCTTGGGACAGAAACCTGAACCCTGACGAACGATGATTTGAGTTACCTTCCTGCTTTTGGCCTCAATTCACTTCCTTATATAGGTATAATCAATGTAAGCGGAAATGCAAGACTACTTCACCCCACCCCCTTGCATTTCCTCACATGAGCTGACATCATTGAGACTTCCCCCCATTTCCTTATGTAGGCAAGATGGAAATGTGTTAAAGTGACCACAGCAACAAAACAGACCAGTAGGTGACAGACGGGGCATCCATGATCTTCATATAGCTTCGAGTGTGAGTGTGTATTAGCTGTACACGAATACACACACAAATGCACAAATATAACATAAATGCCAAATGCTCCATTCAAATTCAAAGAGCTACAGCCTGCTCTATGCACTAACCAATTCTCATGAACAGGATTGTATAAAGAAAAACATTGCTTTTTTGGTTAGAAACTGAGGCAAGAAAATAGAAGAATACCTCTATATCAATCCAATTTGCCACCATGCATATGAGTGAAAGCTAATGAAGGCCAAGACAGAATTTGAATCTCTCTATATCCTTCCAAATCAAATCTTTCTTTCAACTACCCTAATAAGCCAAATCAACTCGTGTCGAGTAACAGGAGAAGCCCATTTGACATTGGCAAAAAATGAGGATCAATTGCAGGTTGAATAAGACCGAGTGCTAATGAGGGGCAAGGGAAATGATCAAGGGATCAAGAAAATAAAGGGGGGGGGGGGGTGGAGAAGCTTGTCGGGGTGGGGTGCAGGAGAATAAAAGAGGGAAAATATGTGACGTCTCGCTCGCTCACTCAAGCTTCAAAAGTGAAATACTACTTGATCCCCTGAATGGCCATGAAACATTCAGTGAGCTGATTTCATTATGCCGATGAGAGGTTGCTGGGGTGGGGTGGGGTGTGAGGGCACACGCACACACACACACTGACTCCAGCACTACCGCTTGAGCCAGCATGCATGAATGCATAATGCCGAAACTGTTGTCGAGCCATCTTCAATTCATACCCACGCGGCAGCTCGCCTTCTCAACTCCTGCAATAATTTCACACCCGGAGACAAATGGCGTCACTGGACCTGGGGGTTTGAAGGAGCTCACGCTTGGGGGGGGGGGGGGGGGGTTGGAGGAAGAACAAAACAGGGTAAGGCTATCTCTGCAGACCGATGCAGACTCTGGATGGCATCCCGAGGTGTGAAAGGGGTCATGCGTTTAAATGAGGTCATACACATCCTGAAGGTCTAGCCAGTTAAAGGGAAACACTTGGCGTCCCAACTCTGCACACTCGGTGCCCTGCGCTGCCAACCCAAGTATCGTAGCATTCTTAATTAATCCCAAGCTACTCCTGTGGGACCCCCCCTGATGGGATTTCCATTTCATATTAATTGATTTACGTCATATTTCCATTACGAGAATATTATGGTGCCATATACCCACTGATCACGGAACCACTTACACGCAACTTCACAGTAAAGATGAGCTATTCGTATAATCCTCTTGATATCTCACTAACGTTAAAAAGAGGATAGGTCGCAACAAATGGTGCTGAATGGAACAAGAGACACCATGGGAAGACAAGAGCCTGGATTTTGTTGTCCTACTACTTCCTCTGTTGATGTCACAAGTAGGGGCAAACAAACATGTGGACATTCCACCAAACAATATAAATAGTACTATAACTGCACTGTACTGCTGAAATTATTTACAAGTAACTACAATGTACACTATATTCATTGAATGTTGACAAGCAAAAAAGCTACAAGTCTTGATGGGAAATTTCTAGGAAAAGAGTGCTGTGTAAATGAAATAGTGATTATAGTAAAAAGAGGGCAAGATAGTGAGAGAGAGAGAGAGAGATGAGAGAAGGAAACCAATGATGTTGAGGACACATATCAGATTGGAATCAGAAAGATGCACCTGTCCACACTTGACTTGAAATATATGTATTATTGAAATATATGCCATATTGCATATATGCCATGACATATATGTATTATTTCACATGAATTAGTAATGTGAACTCTTGTTTATATTTTCATGACTTGTGAAGAATACATTTGATATTGTTATATTTATTTTCTTTTATATACAAGTGGAGAAATAAAACTTACTGAAACTGAAAAACTTGCACAAAGTAATGTTGTTGTTTTTTCTGTCAGTGAGATTACATGATGCATCATTTCCATCATCTGACATCTTCAAGAGCTAGATCATATGAAATCTGTCCTACATATTTTGCAGCAAAAACAGAAGTAAAGCATTGGATTCCACATTATATATGGTTGACCAAAACTTCCCTTCTATATCAATATGTTCACATCTACTGTAGATGTCTGTCAGAGAAATCATTCTATAATGCAATGACAAAGTCGAAGGTCTATAGGCCCTATTCCAAGAGCAAAATAAGTCAACTTGGTTGAAACTAGTCAACTTGCTGATACATGGCACGGTGCCAAGTGTAATGGTTTTTTTAATCCATCACTATATACTTCTGTGGAGAAATTAGGTTTCCCTGTGAACATTATTATGAAAGCTGTTCACAAATTCTAAGCCCGTAGACCCATAAACTAAACCTTTAGACATCAGCAACATACATTCGTACCTCATGCTGCTTCACATACAAGTAAATATTACACACACTTCTCTGCATATGTAAGCTCATCATTACTTTCTTTGCAGATGTTTCTCCTGTCAGATCACTTTCTGTGTGTGTTCTGTGGTACAATGGATAGGACTATGGACTCCAGTACAGGATATCATGGGTTCAAACACTGCTCAGGACATACATTGTGACAAATATTTCACACTCAGTACATACCTCCTCCAGGGCACAGGTGAAAGACAAAAACAAAACAAAGCAAAGCCCACAAGAAGCTTGAGTCACCACTGTATACATCGTATATTTCTTGAGGTTTTTGTTTTCGCAAATTTCGTGAGACAGGAGCCATTTTGAAATTTAACAGGCAAAATCATTAACTCTGATCACGGCATGAATGCAGCATGCTCACAGACATTTCTTGGATCATTACTGTACTCCATAATTGTGAATTCAATCACTTGCAAAATTGTTGTGAAGTATATGCTAAATAAATAGCATATATAAAGTAAAGTAGAAATAGTAGGGCCTATATTACTGGTAGAATGGCACTAACACTAAAGAGGCTAGCCTGAGTAAATATACCATGTTACTACTGCTAACCATCACACTGCAAAAACATCTTGCCTACAAAGAAAAATTTCGGGTCTAAGTATGTTTGTGTATACGTCTGTGTGTGTGTGTGTGTGGGGGGGGGGGTGTTGTGTCATCCAGCATTATGATGAGGAGAAAAAAAAATGCAGGTGAGGTAGGTAGTGATTTCAGTGCCATCAAGGAGAAAGCATACTGGAGGGAATGGAGGTCGGGAAGGAAATAGAAAACGGAGGTGATAGGAAGTGCCTCGAGTGGGAATGAGAGTGATAGATCACCACAAGACAAGAGCTTGAGTGGAACACATTCTATACTCCTGAGAAAAAGTAAGAGATAGAGATAAAAAAAGTGAGGGAGAGATCCAAGAGAGAGAGAGAGAGAGAGAGAGAGAGAAGAAAGAGAGAATTTATAAAGAGATATATAGAGAGTTACCAAAGAATCAGAGAAAATCAGAGAAACTGAAACATATATGAGAGGGAGAAAAAGCATGAGGTAAAATGAAGCGAGAACGTGCTCAAAACATCTACACCATGGATTCTATGAAGAAGAAAAAATATATATGCATATATATATATATATATATATACATACATATATATATATATATATGAAAATATAGTGTTGAAATACATCAAGTAGCCAAAATTATGATCTTTCATCATTTTTCCTCTTTGGATTCAATGTTAGAGATACAACCCTATAGCAGGTGTTAGCGATGTTAGCATGAAAACACAGTGCATATGATATTCTAAACTAGTGTCCCTGCAAAATGAGAGTTTTCTGTCTGTTTGTTTTTTAATCTCTGTATTCATGTAACCCTTTTGTGTGTGTGATAGTGATAAAGGCATAATTAGTACTGCTTATACCATCCATATATTCATGATTGATTATGGAATGTAAACATGGAAAATATACAAATGGGATGTAAAGAAAAATGGCAGGTAAGTGAGAAAAAAATTGCAATCATGAAAAGCATTACAAAAAAAAAAATTGGTCAGATATGAGAAACATCACAGCTTACAGAATCTGAAATAATAGCAAGCAGAGATTCTACTTTAACCCACTGCAGACTAGCCCAAGGCAGGTGTCTGTGGGAAATGCATGTTATAGCAAACTCAACATATCCTCAATGGGTTAAGTATGCACCAAAGCATGACGGCACCGACAGAAAGTCTTGAAACAACAAAGGATCACGAAAGACGAACATTAATTCAATCTTTTCCCCAAGGTCCCAAGCCTGCTGAAAAAAAGTACCCCCAAAAAGAGAGAATATATCAGTGACATTATTATTTCTATTCCGTAGCATTATGTGTAATTCATATGATTTACAGACACACATTCATTGGACTGATTCACAAATATGTTATTTAAATTTTATGAGTGCCCTGGAAAAGAAAGACAGGTTGCTTCCTGACAACCACAAAAAAAAAAAAAAAAGATGAAAAAAAATTGCCAAAGGCTTGCTCGGCATGGCAGTAACTGATAATGGCAAAGTGGATTTGGAGTATTGAATGGGCTTATGTTACAAAATATGAATTGAAAAGCTTGTCACAGGGTATACAGGAAATAGGGTTCCCTAAATTCACTGATGGCAAATTAGATATGATTGCACATGGGATAGGGAAAGCATGGTTTGTAAGATACTGCTTTATACACAACACACACACACATACACACAAACAACATCATATCTATATTTCTCCTTCTCTCTCTCTCTCTCTCTCTCTCTCTCTCTTTCTATCTATCTATCTATAGATTTATACACATACATGTATATAATAATTTATATACAATGTATCATATAGATAGATAAATATATGAATATATATAATGTATACACACACATAAGCACACATACATGTATTCATAATCATGTCTATATATACAATACATCCTTATGTAAAGCTATCATATAAGGTGTAATGAAATCATCATTCAAATGGCGTTAGATTGTGACATTGCCTTTGCATTAACCCTCCTGATTTACTGACATCCATGGTCTAATGGGGTCTCATAAAAACAGCTCTATGAATGAAATTTAGACCTCCGCATATGTGGCCATGACATTTAAATGCATAAACGTCAGGAATGCCATAAACGTTATGTAAGTTACACATACATCACAGGCATCCTTCCTCTGCTTTGGCCAACTTTAATGTATGTTGTCCTGCCACTCAGAGCTTCAATGTGGAAACTTCCACGATGTAAAGCAAAATATACTTTAAAAAAATGCATTATACATTATTGCACAATCAAATACACTGAGGGCAAAATACATTCATAAGAAAGAAAAATTGGCATGTCATATCAATTCTTCATGGACTTTTGTTAAATAAGTTACATTTTGGTCTTTATACACTCCCTTATGTACATGTTATATACATTTAAGTTGCATCCTATCCTATTTTTTGAATGGAAAATACAGTTATGCTGCACACAGGTGGTCTTGTAGACTCTAATTGCATGCTTTGTGACTTTCTCTACAGTGCATTTAGATTGCCCAAGCTTTGTCTGGGTATATTTACTTGTGATAAATCTAAGGTGACAGAGATACACAGATCCAGATGTAAGAATAGACACGATTTTTCAGTTCAAACTTGTGAATGCCGGAAACTCTCGCCTCAGTCTGAATCTAACATCTGCTATCATCATCTACAGCGTGAATGAGACCCGGCGTGAGAACTTCCCAAAAATATGGGACTCATGTGAATTGTGGACAGGTGGCTGGAAACATTGGTGCCAACTCTGTCATAACTCTCAGCACCCCATTTGTGTGCTATGAGAAGGGCATTTTAATGGTGATGGGCCCAAGTGGGTTGAGGTCCATGATTATATACAAAGAGATATGCAGGCAAAGGCTTTCTTTCTACTTGTCTTCCTTTCCCCTAGTCAGGTCACTTTACCATCCATCCATTCATCTCCAGCCTCTCACCATGCTTGGTAGTAGACTCTTGAGATAATGACAGGAAATGTGCGACCCAAGCATGGCAAATTCAACAAATAAGCTATGTAAATTTTCCAGAGCAAGGGCAGGGGAACGCAACACATGCTCGCGTGTAGAGTCTACGAGGAATAATGACCATCACACTGTTGCCATTGGCGAGCGCTTTGACAGCGAGGAGGGCATCATGTTGGAAAGATGCGGAGGAAAGAGATTGGAGGGCCAAGAAAGAGAGAAAGACAGACACAGTGACAGTGAAGTGGTGGTTCCATACTGCACCTCACACTTCCCTCCATCGGCCCAGATTGTAGAGTAATTTGTGGCAAATTTTGTGCGGATCTGGGTCGTTTCGATTCAGCACTTACGGTCATCACACGCTCCCCATGCCAGTGCCCAGAGCCGGGAGCCCCGAGATGAGCAGGTCCCCCCACCAAATGGATGAACATCAGGAGAGGCGCTGCTTGAAATTCACCTGATGTTCCCTGCCCGCTGTGGCAGCCTAATTTGTTTAGAAATGGAAATCACTCTTTCCTGATTGTTTTGTCATTGTGACTAAGTGGAATCACTGCTTGTACAAAAATGAAATCCTCTTTTATCAACTTGTATTAAGGGGAATGGTGGGGAAAGTAACGAGAGCAGTTTGTAAAGTTAATGTGTGAGCAGAGTAGAGTGAATGGTATGAAAGTTTACTCAATTCTCTTTCTCATGCGAACCGAAGAAATCACTTATCATGAGAGAAATGGAAAGCTTGCACTTGAGTACACTGAGCTAAGTGGCAAGTGGAGCAAGGAAAGAGGGAATGGCTAATTTCAGAAAATGGCAACCTCACTTGTGGCCACTGATGCAATTCCAGGATCAAGAAAGTGATGGCTGCCTCCAAACAGGACTCCATTCCATAAAACATTATGCAGCATGGACAGATTGAAAATTGCTCTACATCATCTACCTCGTGTAGCCTTAAGTGACCATAAGAGTGGTATCCAATGCTTTCCCATATCATAACAGCAAAGGCAATGACAATATCAATCATTTTAACATTCTCCTGGTACGTGCACAAGGGGGCACCAAAGTCATGCAAAACCCAAAGGATCAGAGCTAGCAACCATGTTCATAATCATAGCATTACAAATGGGAAGAAACTGAAAATATCATACCAACATAAGGTAATGACACTTCTTCACTCATGCTGCTTTGTATTTTGCATTCTGCTTGAACCTTTTGGTATAAAACATAATGGCTGTAACTACAAGAAATCATGATAACATTCTGCATATCAACAAAACTACAAATCCACTGCAATTAAGGCTTTAGATGTACATGTGCGCTGTAGTCAGTGTTAGGATCAAACAAAGTAATTGTTTGCATTAAGCCCTAATCCACAATATTACCATAATTATTGCTGTAATTATTGTTGCATGAATTAGTTTTAACTACAGTATATGAGCAATACTCCTACAATTACATGTCATCATCAACTTATCTTTCTTTTTCATTTTTTTTTTGCTTATGATGGTTGATACCGTGATAAAGGATTAAAATAGTTCAGTGGTGACTCTTGGCATTAGCTCACATTATTTTATACAATCATCACACCAATATTCAAATAGTAACAGTTCTTCCAGCTCTCCACTAAGAACAATATAAGATATTATTAATTCAAACAATCAAACAAAAGGAAAAAAATTGTGCCCAATCAGACCTATTCTTCATCAATCCCACTTTCCCTCAAACCTTTTCCATCAAGGTCAGCTCATTATCAGTGTCAAGGGCAAAATCATCTCCTCTTGCAACATTCTATATATTCCCAGAAGTGGATGGTGATAATGGTCAGACAAAATGAGTGTGGGGCCCATCTGAAGGAGACATGCCAAGAAATATTCACCTGCTCAAAAAAAAAACAAAAAACAACCCACCAACAAAACAAAACAAACAAAACAAAACAAAACAAAAACAAAAACAAGGGGGATTACACAAGATGCAACTCAAAGTTACACAAGGCCTACTTCTAACACTCTTCTATTGTAAGCATGTTTGTGATGACTTTTGTGAGATATTTTATGCAACTGCAACTCCACAGAGGTTAATGTACAATCATGCACATGTTACATCACTATCATGTTAACTCTAGACTTGAAGTATTGAAAAGGCAGCTGAAAAGAAGCCACCCAGGGATATTCTTTGAGGGAAATTGCAGAGCATCAATCATTTTCCGAAGTAACAAAACATGAGCAGAGTCTGATTTCATGCTGTGAAATGAATTAAACGTTTAAGATGTTGCGTGTCATAAGTAATAATGCGCATTTATTTCTCCACGCGATGCATTCTGTTTTTCATTTACCTGGAGATGAGCTTCTTAATTTGTGTCAAAATCGAGAGGGACAAGGCAGAAAGATACTGCAATATCACAAAAATTGAATAAATATTGTTCTGCATAATGAAGAGATGATCGTTTCATAATGTCAAGTCTTATCAGCAATACTCTATGATTCTGAAGTTTTACAGTATGTTAGATTTATCATCGGTACATCATGAATCAAATCTTTCAAATAATGTTCCTTTCTGATTGAGAAAGAAAATTGAAATACCTGAATGGGATTGTTTTCTAAAGTTTCCATATCATGGGCATTCAGGTAGAAGAAATTCATGATTGAATTCATGATGAAATCCTCATATATATATATATATATATATATGTATAATGATTATATAAACATCTGTTTATTTTACTTAATGCTTACCAATGCTCCCCCTTGAGATGGAAACACATTCCCATAATAAGAATCATGTCTTCATCATTTTTTTTCATTCCAAAGAGTAAGAAATCACATGCATTGCTAAAATACAAAAGATGGATCATCACGGGAACACACATTAAGAATCACGTTAAGTAGAAAGAAGACATGCAAATGCCGATTTTATTGTTTGTTGTTTTTTTTTGGGGGGGGGAGGGTAACTTCATGTCAAATTGCTGGATATAAACAAAGCTTCAGAATATAGCATCAAAAGTGTGAAAGCAGAGTTTGAATAGCATCCATGGTGTGAACACAAGACTTTGATTGTATGAAGAGTGAGAACGCAACCCTTAACGGCATGGGATTTACATCTTGGTAGGACTCCTCAATACGAAATGTGTGTTTGTTTTTTTTTGGAAGATGTCTCAAAGTCCATTCCATAGGCAATGAAGGGTGAAATATAGGATGCTTTACCAATACAGCAATCCCCCCCCCCATGTGGATAACTATATTGCAATATGATGTCGAGTGATGTCTTCGCACGGCCTCAATATTTTATGATGACAATGATGATGATGACACTGCGCGAACACGCTAAAATATCATCCCCCAAGCCCCCCGTCGTCTACGATCTTTGTCCTGTGTCCGCTATTAGTGCTCGCATTGCCACATGGTCAATTTAAAAACAACAGGGCAATTTTGTGGAGGTCTGTGCACAGCATTATGTCATATACATTTTCACAACTCTGCGCTCATCTCAACCTCCCCTTGGCATTTGGAAGGATGTGAACGTCATTCTCGCATTTAGATGCCAAAAAATAAACGATATCAAGTCTAGGTCATTTTCCACCCCAGAGATTAGGGATAAAGCTATAAGGCAATGCCGTGATATTTACCAAAATCTCCCATGATCAGATCCTGACAGTGATTGATTATCCCCTCAATTATGAAGACAGAGGAAAAAGATAAAATTAATGAAGACAAACGTGAGGCAGAGCACTGACTAAATTACCACATAACTCAATTAAATGGGAACATTTGCAGGATTATCTCGATGACGTCTATTTTCCTCAGTTTTTATGACTACAAATCTCATTCATAAAGCATTACGCAAAGTCTTGAAAAACAAACATGTGTATACTGCAGCTTAGAAAAATAACTTTATACTGTGCAATAGGTACAGTGTTAAGGCAAAACAGGATATGCTTCTAATGTCATTGTGGCTATGCCCAAATCTTAATGAACACTTGTCTATTAGACTAATGACTTGAAGCTACAAAATAAAACCCTCCTGATGGGGGGGGGGGGGGGGGGGAGGTGCAGCACCCTCCTTTTACCTCACAAAAAAGGGGAAAAATTGCAGTCTCTCAGCCCCAAACCCCTCCCCCCCCAAAAAAAAAAAAAAAAAAAAAAAAATTGTGGCCCTTGCAGAGACTGTGTGGAGAGGGCAGCTGCAGGCAGCTTGGGAGCTGAAGAGTTAATGTTGGTGTGCTGTGCAGGTGTAGTGTATACTTGTCAATGCTTCTATTTTCTCCCTTTAGGCCACAGAGACAGAAGAGGAGAATTAAACATTCAGTTATTGGGCAATTGTCTATGTACAGATGTTACTTTGTACACTGGTAGGTCACAATATGTTTTCTCGATGGCACATCAGATGAGGTTGGAATAGTCTCATCTCTATTTGAGACATAATTCACATAGATTAATGAATAAAATTTTGTCATCTTTGTGGACAACTACATGTGTATGCACAGGAGAAGTAAGCATTAACATGCACATGAGTTTCATTTGCAAGTGCATGTTTCCGAAAAACACTTTGCACATCACTGGGCTTATGACAGTCCATCTGTCCGTCAAACCCCTCCCCCCCCCCCCAAAAAAAAAAAAAAAAAAAAAAAAAAAATTGTGGCCCTTGCAGAGACTGTCTGGAGGGGGCAGCTGTAGGCAGCTTGGGAGCTGAAGAGTTAATGTCGGTGTGCTGTGCAGGTGTAGTGTATACTTGTCAATGCTTTTATTTTCCCCCTTTAGGCCATAGAGACAGAAGAGGAGAATTAAACATTCAGTTATTGGGCAATTGTCTATGTACAGATGTTACTTTGTACACTGGTAGGTCACAATATGTTTTCTTGATGGCACATCAGATGAGGTTGGAATAGTCTCATCTCTATTTGAGACATAATTCACATAGATTAATGAATAAAATTTTGTCATCTTTGTGGACAACTACATGTGTATGCACAGGAGAAGTAAGCATTAACATGCACATGAGTTTCATTTGCAAGTGCATGTTTCCGAAAAACACTTTGCACATCACTGGGCTTATGACAGTCCATCTGTCCGTCAAACGGTCTGAACAAGTCACTCGGATTCCATTCCTCCCAGGACGGGTCCTTCTTATTGACGTCGGAGAGCGTGAGACGGCCATGAGCCGTGGCCGCTCGCGATGGTCATTGTTCGGTGCAGGCGATATATTGACGATGAGGGGCAGCGTAATGGATTCCACATCTGTGGATCGAGTCGCTCCCTAACACAAGAGCATTATGAATATTGATCACTGGGTGAGAGATGAATAAAGCTCAGTGTGTGATGTGTTTGGAGAGCGATTGAGAGTGAAAATGGACAGAACAGAAAAAGCAAAAGAAAATGAGTGAGAGAAATATGAAAAAAGAATATAACGAAGAGCTGCAACAGTGACAGAAAAGATTCACAGATGGAAAAATCCAAAATGGTAATGACCTTGGAAGCTGAAGATTGAGCCTGTAATTTTGGAACAACCTTGAAGAGACAGGTAGCTAAATATGAACTGGCATCGATCTATATATCACACCTCAAATATCAAGAATAGATCCTGCCGATTCTGGGTCATGAGGATGTTTCCTTAAACACTATAAACGTATCCCACACTTTTTTTCATTCCCCCCCCCAAAAAAAAAAAAAAAAGGAAGAAAAATGATACAATCACACTTCCCATTTCTGGGTTAAAAGAACAAGCATTTGCACTATCTTGACACCAGTTTATCACAGTGCAACTTTTCAAATTAGTAGCAGCACAGGATATGATGATGATGAAAACTTGAGATAGATCTTTGTATGCCTGGATACATCCAAAAACGAATCACAGAAAACAACTTGAAGGAAGCCTACAACCTTTTCAATGACGAATGTCCACTGAAGTGACACTCTAATCCACAGAGGAGCGAATGACCTTTCCAAAGTAAAGCTTGACCATTGTCAGACATAGGCAGTAGGTGTCCTAAATTCTCTTTAAACCAAATGGAATATGTGTGTCAGGTCAAGGTGTAAAAAGTGGGGTGACACTGCAAGAAGGATAAAACGTCATAAATTCCTGGCCCCACAGCTTTCATCTTTTGATGAGCTTTGTCAAATCCTTGCAGACACGAAACATCAAAAGCATGTCATCTTGCCCAAGATGACAGGACACCTTCCTTAACCCCCCCCCCCCACTATCTAGCCAGCAAGATAACATCCTGTAAGCATCCCTAACAAGAGATGTTGCTCTCACTTATCATGATAACATGGTCTTATCTATCTAGGGTAGCCTCTCCACAGAGCTAGCTCTGTTTCTCCCAATGGGCTTGGTCATTACCATCACTCTAGCTCATAGCCAGGTACCCCCATGTTTACACTGTGGTCAAGAAAGGCGACACTGTGGATAAAATGTCTTGTCAAATGATGTTTGAACTTTGCAGGAATAAGTGCTGGGCCTCTTATTTCAAAAGCCAGAGCCTCGCCAGCCACCGTATATAATACCACCACCTTGCCCTCTATCAAGGTAATGTACCCCTCTCCATATATTCATCTTTCAAGATTACAAAATTGAAATTCTTTTGGTGCGGACTTATAAGAAAGCCAGCCCATGGCAAATGGTGGAATTATAGGACATTGGTCACTTTGCTATGCCATGCCGACAGATTTTAGGATGGCCACGGGAGAGATCCTTGACCCCCCACGCTCCTCCAAGCCCGATTTGCAAAGAGCAATATTTCAGCTCTAATCAAAATAATGCTCATGAAAATACAGCAGGGTGAGTGGGCGAGGACAGGGCCGGGGATTGGGATGTGTACAATGTGCATGACTGCCCTTGCTTCTTCAGCTAACCCTTTGATGTCATGCTGTTTTGCTAACATTAGGGTCAAGGCTAGGAATCTTACGGAGGGGTGGGGGTAGGGAGAAGGGGATGGGAGTGGGGTGAGGTTTGAGAGATGGTGGCAGAGAGATGATGTAGATGAAATTGCAGCATACAGGAAGGAGGAAATAAAACATTAACAAGGAAGATGAAGATGACCTCGCAATGCAGCATGTCTCGAGACCTACAATGGACCTCCTATATGAATCTTTAATTCCCAAACACCACAGACTTACATAAGTTATATATGTGCATGATTACACAACACTAATGGGGAGGAGTGTACAGCCTATAGGACAAACTTAATATTTCAAATGAAACAATAGGCACTCAGATCTCACTCCATCATTCCTCCAAAAAAGTGATTTCCACTGTGATTTCTTCTTTTTCAGCATTGACATTTTTGCTATTTCACCACATGTTCATCTACACTTGAGTGTGTAGAGTATCATCGACATGAAATATATGTGTAAAGCACATCTTTATACGAGTGTGTTGAGTATCATCGACATGAAATATATGTATAAAGAACATCTTTATACGTTGCTTTAAATGCGACACACGATGCCAAAATATTCAGTAACATGATAACAGCGGGACTATACAACCAAATCTCCTCTTAATGGATCAAATACCAATCAGATATACCATTAATAAACACTAGCGCTGTTATCTGATTTTCTTGGTTGTACGTATCCTAGTAATCCCTTCCAATAAATATATATAGCGTGCTGTGATTACAATTTCTAATTTGCAAGAGTACAGTGGCAGTAGTTGCTGACATGATCGGTTCAATCACAAGACGGGAAGAACCAAAGTTTCTACTCATGATATAGAAGTGGCATAATGAGTCACCCGTATGAAGCTTGAATGATCATATTTCTGGCTTGATTTATGCAGGAGAGTTATACCCCCCTGCACAGTTGATGTGAGTACAATGTACTCCTTCTATAAAGGCATTGCTTTGCATTACCTAGGAACACAGCAGGTACAAATGTATATGCTGCTCCCGCCTACACCTCCGTCCACGGGGATAATTGATTAATTTATCATTGCATGATCACTTTTCTCTGCCATGGGGGCCATTATCGTATTGGATGGTTCTGCCATGTGTTGCACTTTCTGAAGTATTGATGCAATATGCTCACTGGTTATCATATTTTTTCAACATCATCATGTGACACATAATGAACATACACACACACACACACACACACACACATACAGCAATGTTCTTTCATGACTTGGCAGGCATACTAGTGTGAGATTTTCAAGGTGACAAGGTCACGCCCAGAACACACATCTTGCACTCATCTAACCCTCTTTAGCTGGAACAGCATCTCAACATGGCAATGACTTTGTGTACATAACAGGTTGCACATTATGATGACTGCGGTTAAAGAATTCTCAAGCAGCGGTGCCTAGGCTTTGAATTCTCACTGGGTTTCAGCGTGATTTCCACAGGAAAGAAAGATTTAACAAACATGTGATGCAGCACGCTTCATAGTTGTGACACCAACACTTGCCTACGGTGCACTTAAAACAGTGATTTAACAAGCACACTTATATATATATATATATATATATATATATATATATATATATATACATATAATGAAATGCTAAGTAATTTTATTCATTTGGCAAAATTAATATATGCTGGACGTGCCTTCTGCTATTTGAGAGTACAAATCATGACTCTGCTTTTGAAATACAGTTCACCACTCAAATCACTTGGCAATCTAAAATATTAATGAAGCCATGCCTGAACAACCTTGATAGTGCATTCCAAGAGTGATTTCGATATTCACCCGGGAAAGGAGGGGAGATGGCAGACACCACTTTGCAAAACAAAGAGCACTGGAAAAGACAAAAGAGTTATTTACAACCACAGCAAAAAGTCTTGTAAATACTATCACCACGGTTACCATGATGGAATTATGAAGAAGAAATAAGGGGGAAAAAAGATAAAATATACACATATGAAAACATCATCAAATTATAACCATGAATTGGAAGCTGTTGGAACATGAATTCTTGAAATTGTATAGCTAATGTCCCATTTTGATCAAAGCTCTGCATTTTTTGTTTGTTTTGGTAATTCATGGTTACAAAGCCAATTTTGTGGGATGGCATACTGTAAAAGTGGATATTTTCGCGTGACTAATTTTTCGTGCTAGGCCGGGTCAGAAGAGTTTCGCGTGTTTTTAATTCCGCGGAATCAAGACATCACGCACAGGAACGTATGGCAAGCAAAAATATTCGCGTGTTTTTATTTTCGCGCTAGTTTGTGGTTGCGCGAAATGAGCGAAAATTTCAACACCGCAAAAATTTTCACTCTTACAGTAATAAAGATCCTTACTGCATGCACTTACATAAGCCATTATTTTTCTTTCCAGTCCATTCTGTGCAATGATTAGAATAAAAGCCAATTAACAATGGCATATATCATACAACTATCCATTTCAAACCACATAACCTACAGTATTCATGGGTGCCCCTTTTACTGTCATGTGACCATTACTATCAAATCAACAATATGGATTGACTACTTCCCATAAATGGCATAAAACAGATCGACAAGTAATGATTGATATGAAGTAAAGTACTTCAGCTGAGCTTTTAAGGCTACAAATATTGATCTTCATTGTATACAGCCACTTTGAGGGCAATCATGTGTGCAAAAGTGAATGCAACTTATTGATGTGTTGCAAAACGGGACTAATGAGTCAAAAACAACTAATGTACTGTGTCCCACTTTAAAAAGGGCGTACCATGCTTCTGTTGCAAGTGTAACAACTTATAGATTGTTGTTTTATGTTGGTAAATAATGCTCGATTGAGTTGCACACCAAAAAGTTGATTATTTGGAATTTACAAGCATATTCTTAACACTGTATAGAATACATCAGTATACAAATGTGTATCTGTCCCAAGGAGAGATATTTGAATATCTAGTGGTGCACAAGTTGTTTGGGTTGTAGCAACATCAAAAGCTGTGGAAGAGCCATTGGTAATATCCTGTCATGCTGCAGCTGAATGGGAAACCTCTGTGGAGCTTGTAGATTGTACAATTTGAGAGCAGCAGTAGTTGAAGGGCTCAATTTTACATGCATGCATGTACGTATGCGTGCCACGGATTAACATTGGGAACGTGAGGTTGTCGTTGCCCGGACGGACACAGGCGGATGTCATTAGAAGCCATACTGCCCGGGTGATGAATGACTCTCCACTGTGGGTGACCCCATGAATATACCTCCACCTGACAATTGTCAGGGGAAAGTAACGATGACATAACTTTCGATGATTAAAATGACAGTTATACCTTGTGCAAATGTATATTTCTCTACCCCCAGCTTATGATTGCCATTGATGCTTTTGCAGTTACCCTCCCTTGTCTAACATGCTTTGCACAATAAATCCAGTTGTACTGAGAACGGGGAAAGTAACGATGACATAACTTTCGATGATTAAAATGACAGTTATACCTTGTGCAAATGTATATTTCTCTACCCCCAGCTTATGATTGCCATTGATGCTTTTGCAGTTACCCTCCCTTGTCTAACATGCTTTGCACAATAAATCCAGTTGTACTGAGAACCAATGATTGTCAACATCAATATGCTTCAAACTCACTGCAGTTTACTCCTAAAAAATACAAAGAAATCAAATAAAGAATAAAGGTCTGACATTTTTTCACAAAATTGCCAATACGTTCTGCAATGAAAAAATTTGCATTTTGGCAATGAAAAACCGCACAAAACAAAAACCATTAAATCTAGCAATAACAAGCTGGAATGTAGCAAATTGTTTCATTGGAGCCCAAGCTATGGTCTAAGACAAACTGAAAACAATCAAATGATACCAAGATTCAAATGACAGATCCCAGGTCTATTTAGCACAGATAATGTTTTCTGAAGTATAGTGACAGTGTGCCATGTTTTGAATGATGCAATGATTTGTTGTTCTCTGGGCAAGATCTCATATGCACACCATAGTGATATTTACCATTGAGTAAAGTATTTCTTCATGTTTAAGTAAATGGTCAGAAAACAAATTATTGTAATCATGTAAAACTTCCAAACTGGCTTTGTTAAACATGTGCAATGCTTTACAAAAATCTGTGCACACATTACTGAGTGGCTCAAATTATTTTGTGAGAAACAATAACTATCCAATGTTTAAATGTATAAGTGTCCTTGCAAAGGTGCTTTATGAAATGAACACTGCGAATATCTGCAGACTAATCAAATATGATTTTGACACTGTGACACTGTTGAATAGTAAAATTCTTTGTTTCGATTAGCATTTTAGAGTTCATTCAGTTCAGGTTAAGAAATGACTGAAGATCATCAAAATAATGTTAGTTTGAACACAGCAATCACCAAGATCATGGTCAAAGTGTACATGTAAACATCCCATGTGCAATCTACTGTTTGCATGCAGCCCTTTTCACATTCAAAACACCATAATTCTGCCCAGAACAATCTCGCTAATCCAATAGTCAGGCCAAATCAATATTCAGTTGTGAGAGGTTGTAAAACAGATGATTTATTGGCCACAATAAACCTCCCAAAAATTACATTTACACAGAAATAATACAGTTTACTTAGTCATTGCGAAATGAAAAGAAAATGAATGCCATATATTTGAGAGACATTTATCATCCTGAGTGCTACAGACGTCTATTGGTTGATCCTTGCCTGAGACACCAAGTCATTATGGCTAGATATGTCCTTGATCATGCTTTAGCTGATATATTTAGCCTTAACACACTTGGCACACTAAAGAGATTATTATACCCCATGCAGAAGTAGCACTATACACGCACTGGATCTAGCCATATCAATCCAAACAGTTTTTTTTTTTGTGAACTGTTATCACCATTCATTGCTATGTAAACTATCAACCAAAGAGCAGAGAGATAAAGTCAAGAGAAAGATCAATCTTGCAGGTCATGTTGAACATGAGGAGTTCGTTCTGCCACAAAAGACATATGTTAAGCTGTTTACACATGCTTCACAAGACAAACTAAACACTCATTTCTTCATTACACAGGTGTATGCACTCTAGTGATATACAATGTACATGTATTTCACTGCTAAGGTTATAAAATTTGACGTGTCCGCAAGCTGGTGTGCGTGAGACATTTTTGTCAAGATATGAACGTGGAAAAACACAACAGCCTTCAGGAATGCTATACACATATGAATCACCATAATAAAAAAAAAGCACTCAAAGTATTTTCAACTTTAAAGCACATGCACAGGTGTGCTATGAGATTCAAGTCTGTTAGAGGTGAATTTGTTCCTTTCATTTTTGTTCATCTTCATGTGGATGTAATTAAAATTTCAATTTTTTTTTCGTTTTATTCTGTTTTGTTTTTGTTTTTTGTTTTTACAAAGGGCATGATTATGGCAGCAAAGCATTTACAATAACAATATCTCCCAATACAGATGCAACATGGATTATTCAAGAATTATGATTTTAGTGGCAAAAAAAAAAGAGGAAGGAGAAAATGAAATGAATTATTGAGCGAAACGATTACAAAAACATGAATTTGGAGAGATTTAACATGAGTCTTTCTCAAGTTGTAGTTGTTGAAAAGGACTGTGACCTATGGATGAAATATATATAATATGATAGTGACATCATATGGCATGAATATATTGTTTTCAAGGAATTGCTACTCTTTGGTGAAAACAGAGAGTCAAAATTTCAACAGTCAGAAATCCTTTTCCTTGTCATTCCATGTAAAGGCGCTATGAAATATGAAAACAACAGTGAAGAAGAGGTACATTGTAAGCACACGCATGGTGTAGTGTGCAGGAGATGAAATTACATGGTAAGTCACTAGCAGAGGCTGGATCACACGGTAACTCATTCCACGCTAGATTCCAGCACAATGGCAAACCATTCAATCAGTGCCCGGGGGCAATCAAACAAGGTGTAAATCAAAACTCGCGAATAGATTTCATCGAGGCGCAAATGTATGATATCGTACACACGACCTCCGGCAAAACTCTTGGCGCTGCTTTCGTAACCTTTCGGGGGACGGAGGGAAGGACTCGGGCTGGGGAAACTCAAGTTCTGTCTGGCGCGGCTACAAACTTTCGTCAATTAGCAGCTACGGCTCCGACTGTTTAGAGACTCAAAATAGCTCCCACATCCCTTGATAGCAATAGCTGACATCATATCTTCTTCTTTTTTTTTTTGAAGGACTCAACCACCATTCCTCCAGATCTATATCATTGTGTGATTTGGAATTCTCTCTGCATAGAAATACTCTATCTTCATATTCCCTCTATGTGTCTGTTTTCTTCTAAAACAAAGCAAACAAATCAAAAATCCCCCAAACCATCACTGCAGGTGTAGGTGGCATCTCAGTTGAACAGAAAGAATCTAAACTTGGCTCAAATTGATACCTATAGTGACAAAAAGTTTCATTTGATAGAATTAGTCTCAACTTGGTTCAAATTGCCACCAGCAGCGAGATTGATGAATGTCGGTTTCTTCTTAAATCAACTCCATCTATTGGACCGATCCCTTGAGTACATAAATGTTTTTCAAGTCAACTTGAGACTTAACTAAATTGTGAAATGTCATCCTTGTAGATGTGATGAAGAGATTGCAACATCTTTTCATTTTCTTTTTTTTTTTTGGGGGGGGGGGATAGTTCACTCTGTTTACCACACTTTGAGTCTAATGATAATTGTTAATACATAAGAAAACTAACATTTAGAGACAATACAACTGGTGCCCAATAAAACAGATAATGCGATATTTTACCCTTGAAATGCACTGCCTGGCAACTATCACTCACAGCTTTGTCCACTTGGTAGAGAGACCCACTTTCCCCTTTATCTACTGCTGATGTGAACACACCATCACTGAATTGCCTTACATGAAGGTGAACATGTTTGTTGCAAATTTTACATTTCTACTCCCTTATGTATCATAGGGAAGACATCAGAATATCCAAGAGAATGATTTATGTCTTCTTTCTTCTTTTGAAACCAGAGACACCCTAGAGACACAAGTCACTATATAAAAGGGATCAATAATCTATGCATTTTGTGAAGAACACTTGTCATTGCCGATTAACCACAAACTTCAATCTAACGTGTGTGTGTCGGGGCACACTGCAGGGGTCAAGCATCCCTTTTTATCCTCTCCCCCAACCCCCCCCCCCAACACATATGAATGTGTGGAAGCTACATCTCAACTGGCTGAGCAATATAGTAGGCAAAATGATTGCCAGCCAAGCACCAGACTTGCTCTGTGGACATAATGTGGCTTGCTTTTATTGAATTTGGACTTTCTGTTGTGGGACAGCTGTGCCTCCATCACCTGGTAGCTAGCTAGAGCTCTCCTCCTTTTTAACCAGTGCTTCCCCAATTCATTGGTGGTGACTTGACGAGGAGGTGACAAGAGAGGCATTGCCAAATTAGGGCTGACTTGACAATATTAGGAGCTATTTTTGGCCCAATCCTCCTCCTTGCCCGCCGGGGAAATGGGCCAGTTTCTGTCGATATCACGATTTATCGGGCGGCGGGTGGGGTGCATGGCAGGAGGGTTCACACACCTGCTCTACAAACAAGATTTGATTCCTTTTTTTTTTTTTTGGAATGGCAGGTCCTTGCTGTCCATCTATCAAAGTCAATCTTTCCATCTAGATTCTTCAATTTTGCCATCACTTCAGGTTTTTTGCTCATTAGACACAATGATTCAATACCTGGCCACATTCTTATTGTTGTAAAATTGCTGATTGTTTTCACCCTAGATATGGGGAAGGAATAATCACAGGAATGCAATGATACAAACAGTGTTGAGTAGTCCTTAGCATCCTTGGAGAGACTTCACAATACAGGAATCTTTGTCAATCTCTATTTCTGGTCTGATAAAGTAGAATTCTAGATCCATCTGAAGCTGTTCTACATCTCCCCGACCTGGAAAATCTGTACTAGCTCTTTGGTCAATATCCCTTCTCCTTATTCATTCCCCCTCCCCCTGTTTTTTTTTTTTCTTTTCTTTTCTTTTCCAAGTGAGGTACATGGCTTCTTACTGGCAAGACATTCATCAGATGAGAAATTTGTTCCGACACAAAATCTGGCTATTTGTTTGCTCTCTGTGGTCTGGGCATGGACTGTGTTTATACTCAGAATGCAATTACTCTGGACTCGTGCGATTACGGGCTCGCCGATATAGAGTCGATCGGGGCAGTGAGGCTACGGCAAACACATAGTACGTGCCCTCGGAGCGGTATCTGCCCAACTTTGGCTAACTCGGTGTCCTTCTATTCACAATGCAAAGGACCCCCTCTCTTTTGCCCCTCATTTCCTTCTCCCCCCCCCCCTTCTTCCCCTAGCTAACACAACCAAATCCAGCATCGAGAATATGACTGCTCCAAATCGCATCTGCCGAGGAGCTAGAACTGCGGCCTGTAAATTCATCGTGAGTGCAAATAAAGAGTCAAGGCTGATTGTTCTTTTAGCCACAGACACTGCAGTCGGCCATGTCATAAAAGAGGGCACCAGAGACATATGCAAGCACGTCTCCGCTCCTCATTCTAGGATCGCTCAAGAGTGTGATGTCTTTGCGCTGAATATCACTAATGACCTGACTGGACTTCCAATCTGAAGAGGATAAGTGTTACCTAATCTCTGTACTTCGAACTAAAACGGCAATGCCCCCTCAGACGGATTTTCATTTGTGTCAAATACACTTTGAGAAAACAACTAAATCATCTAGTTTGCATGAAATGACCACTCTCTCAATGCTAAGCCACATCCTGTAAACATTTTTTTTTCTGTTTGCTAAACAAATGGAAAGACAGAGGGACAAAGGAAGAAACAGAATTCTGTAGGAAATTGGAAAAAGTTTCTGTAAAATCCTTGCATATACATACAGTATATACATATATATATATATATATATATATATATATATATATATATATATAATCATTTGAGGTACGAAATGACTGAGATGTACACTAGTGGCACTTTGTTCTAAAGATGAATGCTATACAGACATAGAAATTGGCAAGGAAAGAGAGAGAGAAGGAGAAATAGAAAAAAGGAAAGGAAAACAGGGAGAGAAGGGGGAAGGGAGGAGTAAGAGAAAGAGAGAAGGGTAAGAGATATAGAGGGGGTGGTTTAAAGGCAGAAAGGATGAGAGGAACAAGGAACGACGATGACGACGAAGAGAATGAGGAGGAGGAGGAAAACCCATAATAGTGTACCGTCTTACAGCACTCACTCCCAATTAGCTTCCTAACTGCCATGCATAGGTCAAACAGACCCGCTGGGCCGCAGTGGAGGGTGCCCATGTCTTTTCCTACCCGCAACTTGTCTATCAATTCATTCCGAGCGAGCGGCCGACTACATCTCCACTCTGTCGTCCAATCCACCTCTCCCCCTGAACTCTCCGGAGTGTACTTGTTTGGGGAAGTTCACGTCGTGGGACCGTATATTGCCGGCAACCTTCTTCTTCTTCTTCTTCCTATCTTACAGGGACGGGACCACTATTTGCCTCAATTAAAACTCTGCTATACCGAGATGGTTCTGAACATGTATAGCACCCCTCAGAGTATCACGCCACACAGAAAGACAAGCTTGTAACAGTGTCATAAACAAAGAATCCCCCCTCACATACAAAATCACCAACGTAGCACTTTGGCTCGCATTTTACAACATGGATCTTCGACAAGTTTTGATACAACAGAAAGTAGCCTTGCCCCCCAAAACCACTTCATACATGTAATAACCAATGTTTCTTGGTGTTTGGAAAACTTTTTCCCACCCCAGGGTCTGATATCCACAAGCCCAACCTGTCTTCTTCACTATAGGTTTTTCATGTAATGCACCTGCACAGGGTCACAGTTTTCCAGGTGTGAAAATTTTGCTTGGTTTGCCACTTTCCTTGTGTGTGCATTTTTTTTCTCTCTTTTTTTAAAGTTAAGATTTTACAACGGTGCAGGAATGACGCATTTTGAACATAATTGTACAATGATGTTTTTGCAAGACTCTTGCAATTTGATTAGGACTTGGAAATTGGAGATAAGTTTCTCCATAATGAGAAGGCGATGGGGATAGCAGATGAGGGGTCTAGATTCCTCCCGTAATGAGGCACAAATTGTTTGTGTGTGTCGGTTTGAATGACTCCGTCACAAAATTAGGACATGATGGGGACTGGCTGTCCACAAAACAACATCCTCTGTGATACCTAATACAGTCCTCATCACCTTTCTCGGATCCGATTTGGGATTACCACTGGGTAGTTATTGACAAACAAAGTTTAAGACAAACAGATAGAGCAAAGTGTACCCTTTAACAGCAAATTTTTACTTACACATTTTTAAAAGCAATTCCAAATTTCATCAAGAAATGAAAAAAAGCTGCCATTCAAACTGTTGTTACTAGTAGTATCTGTCACTACTGTAGTGTGTCTAAAGAGCATATTAATGGACATTGACATACATATACATGAAGATAAAGAATAAATTGAATGGCAGAAACCAGTTCTACTTTATGCACAATGGGAGGCTCTGCTGTGCTAAACAGATGGCAGATTTTTTTTAAAATTCTTTTTTGTGTGTGCGTGCATTTATGATCGAGACTGAACGTTGAACTTAATAGTCCTGGATGCTGAAAGTGTTGCGTTATTGATCTTTCTCCCGAAGCCTTGATGAACGCGACAGATGGTGCTCCCGTGATGTTATCATGATGAACATTAGCCCACACTGCCCACACAGTAATGCAACATCACACAAACTGGGGTCATAATGTCTGCCAAACTGCCCGCGAGCCTTTTCTTTCATTAGATTTTTTTTTTCCTTACAGGAGTGACCTGCTCCTAAAAAGCTCTTCTAGTGATTGCACATAATGTCTCTCACTGTCACATTTAAATAAGCATCTTTAACCGTTTGTGTACTTTGCGTGCCAATTGGCACAAAAAACAACAACAACAACGACAACAAACCTAAAATAACATTGGGAGACTGAGCATTTGCCTGTGCAGCTCCCAAACTGTGGAATGACCTACCATTAGAAGTCAGGAAATCCCCAATTGTAGTAGTCTTTAAATCACAACTCAAAACACATCTTTTCATTTAACTGTTATCATCAAGTACATAAGAAGCTTTTGCAGCGCAGAAGAAAATATGTCTACAGGTTTTGTGCTTTATAACTTTATATATTATTATTATTATCATTATTATTATTATTATTATTATTATTATTATTATTATTATTATTATTATCATTATTATTATTATTATTATTATTATTATTATTGTTATTATTATTATTATTATTATTATTATTATCATTATTCAAATTCATGAAATTCTTACATTGAGTTGTTTACGTTGATGTAGGGCAATTTGTCAATCAGTTGCAATGAAACCCCATTTTGTTGTGCACATAGTACACAAGACCTTGGCATAGAAAGAGTTAATCATATATCAAAGGCCTTAACTTATTGTTCAGTGTTTGGACTCATATTAAAGTAGATCTTCTATTACAACACATATCTCTTCAGATGTCCAGTTTTACCCATCATCATACAGTATCACTGCCATACATTGTATATTTCAGTGTTTCGGGACAGTCTTGCTAGCTGATGACCTCAAAATGATCAGGTGTCAGAATACTTGCAGAAAAAAAAAAATCTGAAAAAAATCTGCAACTTATGAAAAAAAAATGCAGGGCACTAAACTATTAACATTTCAAATGCATTTGAACTGTCAATAAGTCCGAAAAGTGGGTTTGGGGCATCTAAGAGTAAAAAGTCTGAAATCAGTTTAAACTCTGAACTCTCACATCCTTGAATAATGAATATCAGATGTGCTCACTTTAGCAGGAGAATCTGGCTGCTCATTTGGGAGATGGTGGCAGATCTAAAACATGACCTCCTTCTGAGTACTCGTATACTATGGATATATTGCTGATAACAAATCAAAACCAGCAACAGAGGGTATCTTCCGCGTGACCCTAGCAGGGAGCAGGACCACATGTAAACGTGTGTATGCGTGTGTATCATATAGATAGATGGATATATTTAAGATATACCCTAGTGCATGAATGTACAAGTGAGAAATCTCAGCTATGCTAGCGATGCCAATGGGCCTACGGTGGAACCTGGCACACGTGTGCACCCACATGCGAGACTGCTTCCAGGAAGGTCATCGGGCACTGTGTGCTTGGGCTCCAAGTGCTCACGACGCCAGGCCTAAATGCATCCATCTCCCAATGACCTTTTAAAAAGGATTGTGTAGGAGGATGCAGACGTTGTTGACATTGTTTTTGTTGTTGTTACTCCCCATCTCTCCCTATATACTCTCTCTCTCTCTCCCTCTCTCTCTCTCATTTTCTCTTCTTTATACCTCTTTTTATTTCAACCACTTGCCATTAGGGCATGTCATGAAAGCATTAAAACAAAAACAATAAAAATTATGCAGCCCTGACGGAAATTCTAATTTGCCAACATGGATTCCGCTTGGCTTTCAAAAATAGTTTTACATGGCTCACTTTCTTTATTCCATGTGCAGAATAGAGAGAGGGGGGTTCCATGAATAAGAAGACGTGTTCTGATTTGAGCAAAATGTGTACCCTTTCCATTGATCATTCCTAAAAGTAGATCAAAATGTGACTGACATGACTTTACATGGGTATGTTTTAATGGCCGAAAACATGCAGTGCCTACTCAATAATCCATGACCTGTTTTTCAATAGGTAGATAGATTTTGACTGTTCACCCTTAAACCCCTGAATGTAGACATATGTTGTCACCTTCATGTACTAGTATGTTGGCCTATAACAACACAATCATCGTATTTTTTCATAAATCAGATGAATAAAAGAAATGAATTACACTTGACATCCAATCTGTTTGACAGAAAAAGTCCTCAAAATGGGATAGAGGTGTTGCTGTTTTTTCCTAGACTCGCATGAATGAAGGAGAAAATGAACAGTGTTTGAAATCTAATCCTTGTTTGCTAAGAAATTCTTTGTAAATGGGAATGGGGTTTTTATAACTTTGTGCAACGGCAAGACTCTGAAATGATTCCAAAGTACCATGCGACAATAACAACTTTGGTGTCAATCACAAAAACAAAGAGGAATATATTGAGCATATTGCTGGAGACAATATCACACTGATTGCATGTTTCTCTCTGATTCAAGAATAATAGACATCAACAACTTAACAATGTTGCTTCAAAGCAAGGAGCAGCAGTGTAACATGATATACAGAATAACAATGTCCTCTTCTTCAAGGTCAGTTATTGACATGAACATCTGTACTCATGACAGGCGGGAAGGACAAATCAAAATGGAGTAGAATTCTGCGAAACCAACTCAGCTTGTAAACAGAATGTAAATTTAATCCAATGTGAAAACAGAATATCAAACAAATTCAGAGTGTATGTCAGCCTTTTTTTCCTACTTAATGTGACTGTCAGCTGTTATATCACAGTTTGGTGCCTTTAATGGTCTATGACAAGTGCTCACATAATTATCAAAAAGTCTGTGTGTGTGTGTGTGTGTGCGTTTTTTTTACAAGTTTGTTTCATTTGCTGATACACGAGAAATTCATGACTAAATTTGTCATCATGACGTACACTAATCCAACATCTGCCCACTAATCTGCGTTTATCTTTCTTTTTTTTTCTTTTTTGAAGAACTGCACAAGCCAACAGAGCTCATGCCGCAGCACATATCTTGAGGCTGTCTAAAAAGGAGAGTTCCCCCCTTTCACTCCCACGCAGGATAGTTTCCAGGGGCAACCAATGTACGGCAACGATCCCAGGTACGTGTGCGCTGGAGGGCTATCACTCCTGACAAGACTTCTTTGGTGACGTACAAAGGTATACCCTCCCTCGTCCTTTACATAAGCTGTACTCCAGGATCCCCCCATTGGCAAAAAGATATTCCCCGTTAACTCCTTCTATGCCAGGGACTATGGAGAGTGTGTACAATGATGTGGACGTTGTGTGCTAATCAGCACTCAAGGCACACGAAGGGTTAACTAATCTTTCAGGTACCACACTAATTTTACACTGAGGAATTGATTGTGCTTTGAGAATGATAAATTAATAATTGCAGAAGGAATGATATGCACAGAGTAAAATGGGTATACTGCTTGTGTTGGGAATCTAAAAGTACAATATTATTTCATCTTTCACCAAAATGTTTTGTATGTTGAGAAAAAGCATCAGTAGAGGGGTTGTCATGGTTATACTTTACATGAATTAATAAGAAGGTGATGTGCCATCACTGTGCATTGGTTTCCATCTCATAAGAAGTCAAAGTTTCAATAAAGCAATCTTGCACTAGTTTTTCTTTGTGCACTTATCCAAGAAAAGCTTTGCAGAGCTGTAGCATCTCCAATATATTTCAAGACAGGTGTTTCACAATGATAGGTAATCAATATGCCGGTGGTCCATTATAGCCTGAATGCCAATATTTGCTCTGTATATACAGTATGAAGAACAATTCCTTCGCTAGAGATGAAAGTCTCAATAATTTGTGATTGCGGTCAAAATTAAATCTGGGCTGACCTCTGCCGTGTCGTGTGTAAAGCATCAGGGAAGGTCTCAGAGGGCTTTGGAAGAGTTAGACATAGCATGATTTCTAAGGTAAATATATACAGTTTGGAGAGACTTGACATTTACAAGACTTTGTGTGATAAACCCTCGAGGCAAAAAAATCCTCCACTCTTTGCTTACTAGACTTACTGTTCTGGCAACATTTGCTACTATACCACACCACAGCAATGGCCAATAATGTATCATCATTTCCATGCACTATCATGTTAATACACACTTTTACACGTAGCTTTTGTGGTCTGAGACAAATGCGAAGACTCTCTGCTGCATTACTAGCACCTCACAAACTTGTGCCTATTGTTGCTAAGGCTAGAATCCTGTTTCGACTTTCTGTGTTTGTAAATACCTCTTAAGGAGCAAAAAGAGTCAGTCAATGTTTTAAGAGATTTCAAATCCCAGGAAAGATGCTAGGAATATTGCCCCCCCCTTTTTTTTTTTTTTTTTTTGCAGACAGCAGATGGACGGTGCACAGGCACTTCTTCTACCTCCGCCCGTCTCATTAGAGGATGAAAATTTGGCAACTGTTGCATCCTATCTTTCCTCCACAAAATGGCCGCAGATATAGGTCCCTATCCAAGATGCAGGCCGCCATGCTGTCCTATCTGATAAGCCCGTAATTGAGTGTAATAGCTAAACATCGAAACACGAGGAGGCAACGTGCCAGGAGGGGAGGAGAGAGGCAAATGTGGAGTACAGTACTGTAAACGTGTTTCTAACTCTCATATTCTCGCATGTGAGTTTGACCGCGGCGAAGTCAATGGCATATATATCACACTGATGCACTGCCGGTCTCAAGGTGTAGTTGGCACATCTGTGGCAATTAAAGTGCCTTTAGATCACAGGGAGAGAAAAGAAGGGAGGGGGGAGGGGGTGTATGTGGATGCTGACAGAGAATGGTGCAGAATCTTCTCAAACTTCCTCGAAATTGTCTCTCTTTTTTTTTGCACTTTCCATGATTTCCCATAGGATAAAAAGTAATTTCCAAGTGCCTGCTAATCATACAGTCAAGATAGCTAATACATACTACGCTGCTGAGTTTCATAGATGCATAAGCACATTGTCTTCATTTGTGCCTGGGGGAGGCAGTAAATGCAATTTAGATTTTTATCAGCTACACTCAGATATTCCACATACATTGTACCATGGTAATTCCAATCATAACAATCATTTTAAAACAAATGTTCATGTATGTGTGTGAACACATACATACACACGTACACACACATTATTGTACCATTGAATCAATGTGGAAATTTTCCATTTTAAAACCACTGGAAAATGTCACAGTATTTGCCCACAGTTGGTGAGGAAATAGTGAGAATAAGAAAACAAAAAGAGACTATAAAAATTGTTTTGTAGTAAAGCTTCATTAGAATATACAGTAATAGCCTTTTCCATATTTACACAAGCCTCACAAGATTCAGCAATGCCAGTATATTTGAAACATCTTCTACCTGCAGGAACAGGGCAACTCCTATAACTGGTTTAATTAACCGTTCGTGTTGCCTTGTAACAGACCAGTATACTAATAAATCAAAATTATGAGCATACTTCTGTTACAAAGGTCACCTCAACAATGAGAAAGCTTGCCATACACCTGCCATCAAAGTAAACAAATGAAGAGTTTGAATGCAAAAACAGATTAAGGCCATTTTCTTTTTTTTTTTTTTTTTCAAGTTAGGTCTTTATCAACTAGAGAAAATCATTTTTTTTTAAATATGGCTCTTGATACATAATAAGAAATATTTTTGAAGATATAATTAGAATTATCACATATATCTCAACTATTTTCTCTGTTTTTCAGCAGCTTCAATCTAAAATACAACAAGTTGGTAAAAATGGAGGATCAGTTTTTGCATTTGAACTCTTCAAATATACATATAAAGTAGATTCTAAATACTTTTGATGGATGACCTTGACAGGTAACCATTGGGTCCTGAGGAGAAATACAGCCCATTAATTATAAATATATTATTATGTAGATCTATCAAACCTATCAATGTAATTGACCTGTTGAAAGAAATACATGCATATTACTGTATACACCATATATTTGGCGAGTCTATTTTTTTTTTTTTTGGTGAATTGGGACTTCCTGATAACTTCATGAGTGATCAAATTTGCAATTGTGGAGTATATAGTACTGAAATGTATGCGGAGTGAGAGTTTTTGTGAATTTTTAAATTTGCAAATAGCTCGCATATTACTGTGTATACCATATATTTGGCAAGTCTAATTTTTTGCAAATCAGGACTTCCCGATAATTTAGCAAGTGGTTAAATTTGAAATTGTGGAGTATAGTACTGAACAGAGAATTGTATGTGGAGTGAGAGTCTTTTGTGAATTCTTAAATTTGAAACTAGCACCCAAGTTGCAAAATTTGTGAAAATAGAAACCTCATGATATATTCAGCATATAAAGTACTTATTTGAACACATTAAACAACACAGAGGGGTAAATTGTGAGACTTACCGTTGTTCTCTCTAGGCAGCTGAGTAAATGATGATGCTGGGACTCATATGGACTGTACTTGAGATTCATGTCATCAATACTACATCCACTCTGCAATGGAAAAAGACAGATACATTTTGTTTTTGTTAAACTGTTAGCTTGTTGGTTGGTCCATTCATTTTAACCCATTGAAGACGAGTCCCGAGAATACTCAGGCAGGTGTCAATGGGAAATGTGTGTTATGGCAAAATCAGTGCGTCCTCAATGGGTTAAGATGATGGCAGTGACTCAGCATGAAAGATAATCAGACAGAACCTACACGGGGGTAATGTTAATCCGGTATGAATATCCATATATGGACTACCAAAAATCATCATTTTCAAACTGAGATGATTACTAATGATCAATGCAGTCTGAGGTTGATGTAATAATATGCATGCTGAACAAGGAATTACAATGCTCTCTACTGACATATGACTTCATATGAGATGCAAAGAATTGAAAATTGATATTCCGTAACTCACATGCAGCACCCTATAAAAAGTTTGATGTATGGTTGAGCAAGCTGTGACCGGCATGCTTTTAAAATGATGGTTTCGTTTTTCGTGACTCCATCAGTCTTTGACATAGCCACTCATGTATATTTGATACGGCACATAGTTTTCACTTTCAATATGTAATTCCAGTGTGCCTTGAGGCCATGTACTGAGTTCATGAGGACAGCAATCATCTTTTTTTTTTCTGTCCTTTTTTTTTTGGGGGGGGGGGGTGAGCAAATGAGAAGACGGCAACTTGCACCATGCATGTTTTATGTTAAACGTCAAATCCAACTTTGATATGACATCTAGGCAGATTGTGTGGCTATTGGTTGCAGGAGTTTGCAAGGCAAAAGACATGGATAAGTGGCTTTGTCCTTCTGCACTCCCAATTCCTAGAAATGGACAAGGCTGCATCTCTGGCAAACACAATAAACACAATCTGTCTTGCATAGATCTCTTTAGAGCACTTCTAAATGATCAACAGAAAAAAAAAAACACAAACACACAATCCAGAATAAAACAAAATCAGAAGGAAAATCGATCTGATAACTTTTGCTGGTTCATAGCCTTGGTGAGGAAAATCATCGATACATCTTCATTCGCGGAAAATGTAAGTAATCATCTGCTCATGTCACATTTGTTTATTTTCTGTGCCCGACATCGTCATGGCTAGAAAAGGTGCTGTCTGGAAGCGATCGCTCAAATTGTCCGTTCCGGGTCAGACGCTGCAATGTTACCCAAATCATATGAGTGATTCTTCTGTGGTTTGCGCTGGCATGTGTGATGCCTTGTTTTAGAATAAAGCATAACATATCACCGTGTTGGAGGTAGGGGTAGGGGTCGGTGGGGGGGGGGGGGGGGAGAAATGCAGGGCAATAGCTCTTCCTCTCTGGTGACCATGCAATGTTTATGGGTTCAACTTCCTCCTGTAGAAGGATGCAAAGTGCAGTTTGAGGTTACATGGCAGCTCCCGTCAGAAAGCCCAGACTTCAAGTCATGTTCAAGGCCACTTTAATATGCAGGTAAAACAGGATACTGCCATACAGCATGTGTGCTGAATAACATCATTCCATGACTTTTTGTATTTATTTTTTTTTTTAAATGACGGTTGTACAATTTATATTTTCGGTAGAAGTTGCACACCATGCACACTGGGAACAAAGAATGGAAAACGTGAGAAGAAAGGCAAACTGGTTGCAAATTTGACCAGGTAGGATTACTTTTTGGAGACACAAACCCAACAGAAAATCAGAATTTACTTGAAAAATCCTCATGGAACACCAGTACTTAGTCACAGCAAGCTATATACAATATGTGCGAGGGATGGAATCACGGGTGATGCTTTCTAGGTGTTGTGACATATTGTGACTCATCAATCAGTTTTTTGTGCGCCGTTGAGCATTTGAACAAAATATGCAAAGTTGGTAAAGACGTCGGTCTGAGTTAGGCATGCAAACTTGGCAAACAAAGTATTCACTGAATACCAGTCAAAAGTACAGAGAAACCCACCTTCACATTTTTGGTTTGGTTGGTTTGGCTCCCTCTATAGGCCAGTAAAACTGCCGAACTATCATGTCTTACAGTTGATTTCTGGAAAATATATATTTTTCATACCACGTCTCACCTTTTTGAATATCAAGGTAACATTTTCTCAGTTGAAGTTTTGTACAGGAACAATATAGTACAAACAAATCTATGAAACTTTGGATGAGAATTAACCTCACTATAATGTGTTTTTTTTTTTTCAATTACAGCGATGATCCACAGCATTTATAGAGTGCCATATATCTGTTATAGAATGCAAATGCAAAGACAAACAAAGAATTTGTGTGAAATGAAAACAATATATCGGAATTGTTTCTTCTTTTTTCCCAGGTCAATAAACAAAGTATAATTCAATTGCATAACACACCATGACTCCTGCAGATTCCCAAAAATGACAAGGCTGGAGTGAAACAAACTAATACAATGGGACCCTCCACAACAATAAATCTAAAAATAGTGAATCAATCCAAATACAATTTCGGGGTATAAAACTATAAACAAGTACCCACATCTCACAGAAAACCCCATTTGATCTGCTTCAGTGGTCAAAGAGAAATGAGGATCTTTGTAGAGCATGTCAGGAATCCCTTCCGTCCAAGTTCTGTCCATTGTATACACACATCAATATGCAGTTCCACAAGCATCCAAGTGCTGAACTTGGAAGAAACAGACTCATGATATGCTTAACAATGATCCACATTTCTCTTTGACCCTGCCAAGAATTCTCAGAATAATTGGGTAATATTTGGTGAAATTGTGAAAAACAGCCCCCTCAGCGTAGATTTCCAAGCTTGAAAATATATCTTTATTGCACAACTGGCAAAAACTGGCAAAGTCACCCCAATGATCTTTCATCTACTTTCTCCAATTCCAGCAAAATCTGCCTCAAGTCAGTCGTTAAGTAGGTCATTCCTTCCGCTGCTACATTTACCCTTTCCTTCGCTTCCGCCCGAGTTGGACAATTTGCATTTCATTTGCCGTTGGATTAGAGAAAGAAAAATGTGTCAGATGGCAGCTCTCGTTTCTAAAGGTGCAGCACTTCGATTGTCAATAATTTATGCATAAGCCCTGCAGGGTTCGCAGTGATTGATAAAGTCCTTTTTATTGAGAGTTTTGGAACCACTGTGGCACAGATTGCTGCTACCAACTGGGATCGGGGCAGAAATGAGGTATGAAGTTTTAATGGCCTAATGTATAACCAGCAATGCATCTTGCAGTGGTTAAGTGCCGACTGCATGTGAATACCAAGTAGCATTGCTCTCATTCTCTCTCTATCTCTCTCTCTTTCTCATTCACTCTTAGTAGTATAAAAGAGGAATGAAACCCAAATACATATGTGAATTGAGATAATGCAGCAATATCAATAGAAAGCATAAGCAAAGTTGAGGAAAATCAGACAATCCATTCAAAAGTTATGAATCCATAAAGTTTTGGTGCAGCCATGACTGCATAAAAAGGCTATAACACTTTGTGACATCAAGTATGGAAAACAATATAAAGACAATATAAAGAAAATTCAATTAATTTTCACTTTTCTAGCATAATGGAAGAGCACTTGTCTTACCTGTTTTAGAAAGCAGAGGGGATAATATTACTTTCAACATAGTCAGAAACAAGTCAGGGACTGTGAACTTTTCATAAAAATGAAATTGTGTAAAACTCACTTTATAATTTCTTTATATTGTTTTTCTATATATGTAATGTCACAAACTGTAGTCTTCTAATCCAGCAATGGCTGCATCAAAACTTATATGATGCATAACATTTGAATGGACGGTCTGATTTTCTATAGTCCAAAGAAAATTCACACCTCAACCTTCACCCCCTCTGCTTAATATTCTCTTCCTTTCCTGAACTGATGAACTGATTCCTGAACTGACCTCTTCCTTTCCTTATACTAATATTGCTGCATACACTCACTTCATTCCCCTTTAACTCAAGCACAGTAATATTAGAATAAGTACTACAATGATAAGATTTGTAAATGTTATGTTCCCCACAGCTTATCTTAATCTTCCACAAAACAAAACTCCAAAAAGCTTCAGTGGTGAAGATGTTATCCTCTTTCCTTTTTTCCCCCTCTTAAATAGCAATTACTCTGTGACCAACTATACATGCTACTATTACCAATGGTTGGATGCTTTTAGAATTTGATCAATACAGATTCAAAGCAGGTCCAGCCAACCCTTGTAAAGATTAAAGGCAAAATTTACCATTTGCAGATGAAACAAAATCCCAGCATTAGTGCTTTGAAATAGTTCTAAAATGTGAGTCAGGGATAGAAACATCCAGTGTAAAGATTTGAAGTGGTAAAATCAATGTTAAGTATTGCTAAGTTTCCAAATGTGGACAATAGTTGTAATAAGATTGTTTCCAGACTAAAACTCCACAGTTACGGTTTATTGAGAAAAATACAAATATCTCCTTATATTTTAGGTTAAACTTTATATGATAGGATGTGTGTGCTACAACAGACCTTCACAAATGCATTAAATGTCATATTGTGAAAATGTTTTAAATCACTGTTCCCAAAGTTAAACTGGACCTTTAAAGGGGAATGTTTTCAGTCTGATCACATGGGTCAACAGATATTTTCCTCTTAGTGTTCATGGGCTTCAAAGTTGCCATTTAACACATTTGTTTTGTTTGTTTGTTTGATTTCCCATTTGTCTTCTGTAATAAATGACGTTCCATCCGCTGTAGTGCACTGGTATTCATTGGTGTCTCATTTCTGTAAATTACAATTTGTTCCTTACGCCTTTCCGTACGAATATATCAAATCAAATATGTACATTATTGCATCATGGTAATGACAGTCTAGTCAAAACCAGTACCTAAATATTTGTATTTTGATTTGATTTTGATTTGATTAAGTTTGAAATATGGAACACTAGTAATATGTAATAATCAAAGATTCTTCAGATTCATGAAGTGGCAATGCCATCAACAAGGGGTAGGAGTGATATAAATCTGAAAATTGTGTGTAAGTTTGAACTCACATGTCCATTTACCAGTTATGAATATTCATACTTAAGTGATATTTTATTACAGCATTGCTTTTTTTTTTTTTTTTTTTAATGTGAAAGTTAAACACACAGTGACAGATCTTCAGTCATTGACTTGGTTAGAGTTGTTGTTTTTATTTGTTTTTAGCTTGTTTTTTTTTTTTGGGGGGGGGTATGTGGGATTTCTTCAATGACTATTTCAAAGTTCTACTAAGTTTGCTTTATTGCTGGCACATGGTCTAAATGATTTGGATCTACCCATTCATTTCTGTTCTGATTTATACATTCCACATTTATTCAAAGAACTTGCTTTTCAATTCGTTATATGTAGTCCCTAGATGTAGGTCATTTAACGCTCAATGAGATGTAAACAGTGTCATAAAATGGACTGTTCAATACAGTTCCTATGGATATGCAATCTTGACCTGTCCTGGGAACTTTTTTTTTTCCTCTCCAGGACAATAAGACTGCATGCTGTTTAGACAGTGCCAGTAACGATACCATGTATACTCTCAGAGAGGAACTGCAAATGCATGGGCTAAAGAAATCTTGTGAATGACCTTCTCCGAATCTCTTCAAGCAGCTTGAATTCAAAGTTTGCGGGGCAAAAGAATTGTTTTCTTTACCCTTGGTGCCCTGCATTGACTAAACACTGTTGGAGTGTCCTGCCCTACCTCGATCTCTTCCACACGGCAAGGAGATTGATCATGCCCTGTATATAGTCACCGCAATCAATCACACTCGTGGACAATCTACACAAGTTTTGTTGGTTTTTCCCTGTCTCTTTTCTCCCTCTTTCTCTCTCATCACGGGAAATTGTTTCTATTCTTTGTGTAATTAGGCCCAACCTCTATTTTTTCTCTCCCCCCCCCCCCCCCTCCCTCCCGCACTCCTCCAAAGATCTGGCTAAATATCAGAGATCATGGATTGCCTTTAGAGGAGTGTGATGTTTGGACATGGTTCATCATCTCTTTTAGAGCTGTGATGTGTGGGATTTCCTGCTGGTATGGAATTGAATGATTGCAAGGAATGGCGGATGCAAATGAATGATTGCATGGAATGGCGGACACAAAACAAGGGAGGGGGAAAGTTTTGATTATAACAAACACAAATAGGTTCTGAGTACTTAATTGTCCTACATGCACACCTTAGTAATAGCCTTGCCTCTGTTTTTAACCCCATAGAAACAAACCTTGATGACTGAGCATTAATGTGGGTGTGTGTGTGTGTGTGTGTGACACTAAATGTCAGAGTCTGTCTATGACTGCCGATGCATGTCTAGTCACTAATACTCAACAGACTTTGAAAGTGTATCAGACAATATACTTGGCAGCAGAGCTTGAAACAAAACAAAAAAAGGAAGAATGTAAAATATATATATATTGATGAGGCAAGGTTGCAACTGCAACAGACTCATCTAGTGGAGAGCTGAAAGCCACTGTTTGGGACAGCTGCCAAAAGTATACCGGTAGATTTCTGGGCCCAAGGCAGTGCACACACACACACACACACACACACACACACACACACACACACTTGATTACGGCATAACATTTGGCAACATTCCCAGTGTCGCTTTTCATACCAGATTTCCTCCAAAATGTCAAGGAGCAATATCCATCAGATGGAGTAATGATGATCAAACGACAAGTTTAGGGAAGAGGGGATGAGTGGGTACGGGATAAGACGGCTCTTTACTGCTTCGCCTCTTTTTCTGCCCTTTTTGTTAGCATACCGGTAGGCTGGGAGATAAAGGGGTGTCTAGCTCTCTCACTGTACAGTCATCATTCATTAACAGAACATCAAATGGCTGTTATCTTTCGTAGAGTCTTTGAGTTGGTATCTGATGAAAAGAGCTACACATGATCCATGAGTTAATTCTTAATGAGCAAGGTGTTTTAGAAGTACACAGAAATTTAGAAATACATGTAATATCACTCAGATGAAGGGAGAGTCATATGCATATTGAACAGTTTGCCAACTTCCTGCATATATTATCAATCTATCTTCCTATCCCTCTATCTATTTATCCATCTATCTATCTATCTATCTATCTATCTATCTATCTATCTATCTATCTATCTATCCATTGTACAATGCACCTATGTCTATCTATCTATCTGTCTATCTATCTATCTATCTATCTATCTATCTATCTATCTATCTATCTATCTATCTATCTATCCATTGTACAATGCACCTATGTCTATCTATCTATCTGTCTATCTATCTATCTATCTATCTATCTATCTATCTATCTATCTATCCATTGTACAATGCACCTATGTCTATCTATCTATCTGTCTATCTATCTATCTATCTATCTATCTATCTATCTATCTATCTATCTATCTATCTATCTATCCATTGTACAATGCACCTATGTCTATCTATCTATCTGTCTATCTATCTATCTATCTATCTATCTATCTATCTATCTATCTATCTATCTATCTATCTTTCTATCTATCTATCTATCTATCTATTGTACAATGCACCTATGTCTGTGTATGTGTGTGTATAAAATGATCAGAAACAATACTGCAAAGAAATTACAGGGACTTGTATGTTAGCACAAGACCCATTCCAAGTAAGAACAAGATAAGCAACTTGATTACTTTCAATGTTTTAAATGATCAATTAAGCATGAAAGAATGTATAAACACTTCCTCTTTGCCAGACACAACATTCTCATGATTCATTTTTAACACAGAGTGACTCCTAGAAGCTTTGTGAAACTTGTGAAAATCTTTCTACCACTGACACAATCAAGAATGGATCTCACTCTGCAATATAAATTGTTCACAACACATGAATTCAATGTTCTTTTCTCAAACATATTTCATTAACCAAAGTGCTACTATTGCTGTGATGAAAGCCAATTACTGCTGTATGGCCTTTATAATTTGGGTATGGTGTAATAGTGCAAGGAGCCCCCTTAAGAAATGTATTTTCTGAGCTTAGCTTGACAGGAGCACTAAAAGTTACTACTTTTCAAGATCCACGGCTACTCACCCTACACCTAATTTCATAAGTGCAAGAGGGTGGGCATATAATATGTTCCTACTATGATCTGTTTTGCTTTTATTGAATCTGGTATGTGTGGGTCTAGTGTTCAGTTACAAGGCGCAAAATCTTCGAGGAAATAAAAGTGTGGGTTTCATGAAAACCGACCCGACTTTGATGTGTAAACGTGACTGGGAATAAATATGTCCGGCCTGAGTGGTGCACGGGAGCTTGGGAATATTTCCACTGGGGAGAACTAAAGTTGGGCAAACAGAGGGGGAAAGAGTTTACCCCAGCCCAGCCCTTCTGGCCATACATCATGGGTTTCCTTGGCAGGGTAGTTTTCTTTGGGGAGATACTCTTGAGTATGCTGGAGACATAACGGTACAATGATTCATGTGAATCATTGCAGGGCCGTTTGAGCTACCCCTTTTCTGGGGAGAGAAAAATTGTTACACTCATCAGCATTTCCTGGCCAGCCCCTCAGTGAAGTAGGGTATTGATCATTAAAAGCTCTTGCATTGAATCACCTAATTTTTCCAATCAGGTGCACACACCACTGATGGCTACTTCCAAATCCAAATCAGTAGGTAGTAATTTTCAGTCCTATTACCTCTATAAACTTTATTTTTTATCATGGTACAGAATTGTCCTTGATAACTACTAGACTTGTGGAAGGGCACACTAGTAGAGAGTTGTGATTAATTTTTCAAAACATCTCAAGAATGTGTCAGGGTTATTAAAACTAAAAAGAATAATAATCTTTATTATATGTACACAAATATGTTACCAGTGTTTTCTCAGTGTGAACCATTTCTGTCTTGAAGCTCCACACTATTTTCTGATTATTTACCCCAAAATGAACTTCATGTGCTTAACTGAGACCTACTATCACAGATATCAAATGCAAAGTAGCTCGCAATGATGAACAATCCACTCTCTTTGCACCAAGTTACATGATGACTCAAAAGCTGTCATTCATGTTGAAACTTTTGCTTGAAATGTTACCACACAACAAATATTTAATTACATTTAATGACTGAAATATCCATTGCTACCCATAAATAGAGCACTCAAATGATTCAAAAACATAATTTGGGTTCATTTGTAAGTGTGTGTGTGTGTGTCTGTGTCTGTGTATGTGTGTTGTTGTTTTTTTTTTGGGGGGGGGGGGTGGTAATTTTTGGTGTCTTTATGGTGATAAAAATGTTAGCTTTTCAAAAGAAAGAAAGAAAAGAACAGAAAATGCTGCTTACCTGAGCCAATCTATCAGCCTCTTTCTTCCGCGATACAAATGCGTTTCCGCTCGCATTCTTGGCCAATCGTATCCTTGCGAGTCTCGCTTTCTGCAAACATAGAGATAAACACATATAGCACAGAATTAGAATGACAGAAAGACAGAAAAGATAGCTTGAGGGGTATACAATACACAAACTCATAAATTTCAGCACATTTCTCTAAAGTTTGCTCTTACACACACAAAAAAAGAAGAAAGATATCTTTGACGTCACTAAACATGATTAGAGATTACAGTCATGATATATGAGACACTGATCCACTCTCAGACATAAGCCTATCTTTTGGCTATCATATCAGGATGAGAAAGTCCCCAGTGTAAACTATCCATGCTATCCACCTGAATGTTGTTTTGGAGTATGCATCACAGAGCATAACATAATTCTTACAGACACCACCTGACAATTGCTTATCTACCTCACTGCAGGGGGACATCTTTTAAGCTATTGCCCATGTCAAAACACAAACATTATTTACAACTGCACGAGATACAGCAGCGCTCATTATTAAGAATGATGTGTTTCACTGGGCTTACTCGAGGGAAATGAAGGCAGGATAGTCATAATCCTCAACAATGAAAAGTTTTCACTAAATATGAAGTCATGTCTATCTACTTTCAAAGTGGCTATTAGTTCTTTTTTTTCCTTCTCTCTCTCTTTTACACTTTCCTACTGCCACATCCAATGAGTTTGGTGATTGAAATATTCCAATATTTTGATCATTTACTTCTTGACTGCTCAAGCCTTTCATCAACTACAAATTGACTTACAACCATCCAATTTCCGACCACATTATTCACACGTTCAGTCGGCTCATGAAACATCATTAAGGATAGCAGTGTATGAGATGGAATGTATTTCCTTGTCAGTGATCAGAAACTGTGATGACTAATTCTGGCTCCTACGCTGGGAAGGGTGGGGGGGGGGGGGAGGAGAGAGAGCACTTTGATTTAAATAAAATATTACCTCATGCACGCACAGACTCAAGATTTGATCACCTAAGTATTCCTCTTTGCTCTTTGTGAGCTCAATGCAACATTTACACAGCTCACAGATCAAGAAAACAACATGTGCCAAAATATGAAACTCACGATATCTCATATGTCACGAGAGAGAGAGAGTGAGAGAGAGAGATAAAGATAGAGATATATAGAAAGAAATATGATTATGTTTCCACATCAAAAATTCATTTCTCCCTGCAGGGGAGATGGGGGGATGTGAGAGATGGAAAAGAGAAAAATACAGCTGAGAAGTATTGAAGAGAATGAGAGATGACTCTGAAAGAATAAACCAGCGAGCAGAGACCGGCCTCTATTACACAATAATAGCGCCGGATATTGCCTTCATGCATCTTCTCGGACCGGTCCTTTGTCCGTCCTTCTTTTGCCGTGAAATGGAGCCGTGGGGGAGGGGGGGGGGGGGCCAAATGAGATTAGGGTCTGGACTAATGAAAACATGTGATGAAGGAGCAGAAGAGGAGGCCCATAAAGAGAGAAAGAAAGAGAGGAGAGATGGTTTTAATTGGCGCTTTGTGCTTGCTTGAAACTTGTGTTCTTTCCATTAATGTAACAGATACTTACGACTAAAGAAAACCATGGTTTTGTTGGTACATTCTCTCAAGACTTCAAAGTATTTTTATTCAATGGAATATTGCATTGCCCAGTCAAAGATCGCCATTGCATATAGTGACTTATCTGTATAGCTATATAAACATGCATTTACACAAGCATACACACATATGCCCACATCTGTATGCATGCATGCATCTGCACTACTAATACTATAATACCACATCACTAGTGATGCTTTTGATGACCACGCTATACTGTATGCATTGGATACAACAGGTAGAGACTAGAGGTCTCTGCACAGGTTGCAGGTGGGTGATTATTAAGATTGGATACATGGGAAAAAAAAGAAACAAACTCAGACAATTCCTCAGTTAAACATTACCAGGGCATTGCAAACCAAAAGCCATCAATTACTTGCCCCTGTCAATTCACTAGACTTTAGACTCATTTCTTAGCAGAGAGGACTCAAATCTGACACACAACACACACAAATACACACACACACACGAGGTACATATACCACACCCTCATCCACACACACACACACACTCACACACAGAGCAGGAGAGGACCCATCATCAATTAATGGAGAATATGAGGAAAATCTATGTAGCCCTACATACCCAAATACTTCATTCCCTCTTTCTATAGACACAGCCAACACGGTCAACACGAGCTCTGTTTACACACCATGCATTATGCAGTCCGCTAATTTTGTAACAACCCTATCAGGGGGACTTTATCTGTGTCGGATGTGAAACTACCCAGCATTTCACCCCTACCCCCACCCCCACCCCCCATTCCAGGGGCACTTTTTCCCTTCCTGAATTGTCTGGGGTGATTGTGTCAATGTGTCTCTATCAGCACTGTCAAAATGGCGGTTTAGTTTTTTGAAGGTGACACAGCTGAGGGTTGAACTTGCAGCTGTTTACTGTTAAAAAAAAAAGCAGTGTTTGTCTCCTCTTGTTCCATTCAGATTGACAACTTTATTCCTGTAATCAAGGCTTCTTGACTCCTTGTGAGGAAATGCCACATCACAATATAAAGTAATTTGTGAAGGCAGATATGCACACAGCCCATTCCTAGTGCTTATGATAATCCTGCAGTTACATTATTTTTAGCTGTTAATTATATCAATGGGTGAATATCCCATTTCATTGGAAAATGATTTTTAAGAATTTCAATTCGGGTTATCTTTTATCATGTTGACACCTTTGTGGTACTCACAGAAACAAGCTGTTTTTTCACTGTGATGTAAAGATCATAATTGCTTCATGAAGACATTTTTCTTCAGAAAGAAATGTATAGAGCTTTATTCTTCCTTTCTTTGATGTATGACATGCATGGTTTCTTTCATTTCCATCTCATTTTGATATATTCCACAGGGTTAATCCGGGTATACTCATCAGAGCAAAAAACTTCTCCGCAAGAAGGAGAAGGAAAAAAAAAAGCTGGGGGATAATGGTTGTCACCAATATTTGCTGTCATATTGCTGAACTTCCTGCCTGAGAGATAAGATATCCATATGAAATGCCAGACTGCTGATGGGAAATTTAACCATTTGGCCATGAGAAATACCGCCATGTAAACAAAGGCCCCCCCCCCCCCCCCAAGAAAAAAATAGATTGGGGCCGGCAAAAACATCTGTCAGGACATCAATGAGGACGGAAAACATCTAATATTCCCATGGCACTCTGTCCGAGGGTGCACTGTGCCAGTTCCTGGATCTGGTTACCGATAGCCAATGGCTACAGTTAATTATCGGCGCACTCCCTTGCGTCCGGGGCCCGAATGAGTAGCTACGGACGTACGTGTCTGGGGCACAGGGAGGAGGGTATGAGGGAGAGCTCTTCAACACCACTTCCTTTCCCTCTTGTGGAAATCACAAAGCTATGTACAGGGGGCTGCATGCAGTCCAACATTGAAGTCAGGGAGGTTCCAAGAAAATGAAACCAGTCTGGGGAGACACTTGTGTGCTACTGTACATGTATCTTAATATAAGAATTACATTTAATGAGCGCTCTGACAAACTATTTTGTTGTTTCACAATGCTTTGCACCACATCATTGTCTACAGCACAACTGCTCTATATATGCATGTACACTATGTCTACATAGCTTGTCTTAAAATAGAAAATATACCCATAACAATTTCAAATATGATAAAAAAAAAAACAACTAGTCAAAATTAATATACCATTAAATAAAACACAGAAACTATACCAATGAGAAATGAATCTCAAGGGGCAGAACAACGACAAAAATAATAATTCAAAATAATTTAAGGAACAGACAGGTTCAAAAGAGAAACATTTCTTCAAACTTTTTGCTTACATATTGTAAACTTTCACAGAAATTCTGCATTTGATTATATAATTAGATAAATCTAGACTTAAAATTGCAAGCATGTTTTGCATCCGTATCCAAGTTGCTAGAGTATTCTCCATATATTAAAAATACTGAAAATTAAGTTATCTGAAAAAAACATACTCCAAATTCCTCATTTTATAATTCATGATAAACTGCAACAACAATAGCAAACAGCAACAACAACAAAATGTGATTATCAAACAGCTTCTAAGCTATAGGTTACCACTACCTTGCAAGCCCTGTACAAAGTCTATGAGAATTTCAAAGTTTAGCAGAGTATGAGTTACCAAAGTCTGTATCCACATTTATGACTGCAATCATAAATTGAATGGAATTACAAAGCAAGGTTGTATAACTGTTTCTCATAACTCATTGATACCAATTATGATATTATCTTCTTTTTTTTTGTCCAGTTTACTGTACATGTGTATGCAAGCTCACATGGAAATTTTGTCAAAGTGGTAAGGCCGAGTATGGAAGGCAAAAAGTTTATCAATCATATTCCAGGTTTCAGCATATTTTTTTTGTGTATGTGTGTGTGGGTGTGTGTACCATTCAAAAACATGCAGAATTCATGCATATCACATGTACACATATTTTGACTTTTCTCCATTCTTTTGCCTGCTTTCTTTCTGGCTGCTGCCGACTGCTTGTGCATTGACGGAGCAGAAGAACTCCTCCCTGATGCATACATATTGCATTAGGTGTAACAGGACTCGCAATTGTTGGGATGGGAAACGGGCAATATAAATAGGCAGCAAGATCCCATCACTGCGACGTGAAGGGAGGGAGCTTCGCCCCACAGTGGGGCTCTGAATTCGCTCATACATTTTAATTAAATTTCACTTTGTGAATCACTGTACAAACAGGTCCTTCCCTGGAGGGTAAACATGGAAAGTTAGCTCGCAGACGTGAACATTCATAATTTCAAGAACACTGCAATTGTCCAAGAGTTATAACATCATCCAAGTACATCCTGATGTTTGATTGAAAATTGCATTCTGTTGATCGTGGGTCCCCCCCCCCACTTCAATCATAGTCAGTGAACAGTTGATTGCGTGTCATTGCAGACAAAATCCAGTGAGCATCATGGAAGCTCATACTATTTATTTCATCGTATATGCTACAATACATTTACTCACTTAGAGATGTAGATGTAGTTTGCAACATAGTGACATCCAAGAATTCTTTAAAGCTGGCAATCAGACTTAAAGTGACACAAAGGGCTCCCCCAAGCAGCCGCACTAGCTTGCGCCTGCGTTACGATAGCTGAGAATACCACTCTACATTGTACCCTTTGCTGGAAATGTATCATGTTTGAGAAGAGGCAAATAAAAACCAAAACAGACAACAACAAACAAACAAGAACAAAAAAGAAAAAAATGATCAGGTTCTGTTGTTGTTTCATTTGATCAGTTAATGGTAGCCTCTCAGCGATTGCCCGGCTGAAGTCTTAAAGCTAAAATAACAGAGAATGGAAATTCATTTTCTCACTTTAAAATTGCCCAGCAAAATTGAAAAACCTGATTAAGCACCATTTTGATAGGAGATGACAGTTTCATCTGCGTACCATTTTTGTATTTTGGTTGTGCAGCAGCTGCGGGTTTTGGAGAAAATTGGCAAAAAGTTAGAATAACCTGGCTGTAACCTTTAAGTGTTACAAGTCTGTGATCACTCAAAATTGTCAGGGAAGGGGACAACACCCAAGTAATGCTTCAAATATGGCCATCCTGGCAATAACATGGTCATAGATTTCTGCCAGCTCAGCAAGTCAAATATTCGCTTCACATGTTGCAATATGTCTTTTTTTTTTCCTGCAGTGCTGAAGCATGCAGGGACCACACAAATCACATCGAATTTCCTTCAACTCTTGTAATATCAATTTAATCAAACGACTCCCTTGCAACAAATGACCTAAGATTTTTCATCAAATTCATGCATAATTGCTCCATTTAATCAGTACAGAAGCGCTGCGACACGTGCGCTTCATGCCAAGTAGTGCGCTCACTGCATTAAAGGAGCAGCTACCTTCTAAATACAAGTATGTTTTCTCTCTCGCAATATTTCACTGTGGAGTTCAACACTCTTCCATGATACAAGTTATACCACTTTTTGTGACCTATTGGAATTGAAATTCATGTTAGCACACGGACAGCAGAGTATCTAATTTATAGATACTGCTCATGTCTAAGTGGCATGCATAAATTTTCACTCTTCTTTTTCTCTCAAAGGCAAATAAGAGATAGGAGGAATCTCAACACCACACATCTTAGCTTCTACAAACATTTAAACTCAAGGGAAAAACAACACGACACCAGCCATACAAAATATCCCCGACACATTCAGGGCTGAACAAAGTTTCACTTGAAAAACTAACATCTCCAGATCTTGACGCTTTGAGATGCACTTCATTGCAGAAGTTCAGCAAACCTGATGCTTTGTTTCACAATAGAAATGAAAACATGTACAGAATAGTAGGTAGGATCATCAGTCATAAAAAAATCTATGATCACTTTACTTCACTTTAAATTCAACCAGTTGTAACCAAAGTCAAATTTGTAGTTGCATTTTATGCTGAGCAATCACAGCAGCATACTAAAGAAGGACGCCAGATTATAAAGATTCATCCCAACAATGGATCGGATAGCCTTGAACTTCAGGAAATGCATGGGTAAGAACCAGTTTCTGATTTTATATTGAGTGGTGTGTTTGTGATTGACTATATTTTATTAGGTTTGGGGAAAGAATGTTTCTCTGGTGTGTGTGAACACACCCTGCTATGGCATCTGATTTGACAGTGTCATTATTTTAATTTTGTTTCTACAATTAATGTAATCATTCCTTGACTCTTTTTTGCACTTTCACTGCCCATCGGCACAGATATCTGAAAACTACTTGTCAATGATGAGATATTATTACCAGATTCCCTCTAATCACTATATTTTCATCATGGTCTTCCTGTTGGACCGACGCACACACTGTTACACCTGAGTGAGCTTGCTAAGTTTATGACTATACAGTGGATCGATCAAGTTGGGACGGATTACTGATTGCCAACAAAAAAGCCTGGCAAAGTAAGCTGCACACCTGGGCCCGTAAAGGGCTACACAGGAGACAGGAATATCCAAGTGATGTTCCTTTTGGCTTTTCCAACAATGTTTGCATCCATCATGACCGATTCCATCCATTGCTAGTATAGAAGCCACATCATTATGGCAGCCAAACATGCGTTCTAGTTTTCAGTACTTGGAAAATATGTAATCTCCATACAGGAGGAAAGTTTGCTCACGTTTGAATGCATACCAACAGCAGAATATCCAATTCATACAAATGCTGCACTGATATTGCTTGCCAATGAAACAACCACAAAATAACTGTCTAAATCAATCCAACCATCTACTGAAGATATAAAGTTGATAGATATTCAGAGAACACACATCAGGCCTGTGTATGTCCTGCAAATTTTCATTAAACTGGGACAAATAGAGCCAGATGCCGGCAGGGAATGCACAAAGTTTCCACCGATAAAGTCCCCTACCATCAACAGCTCTCCACAGCCAATGTTCGCAAAACCAATATCATCTCCCCATGCAGCTGGTGGGTGATATGGGGACTCAATCGAGGATGAAGGAAAGGACGGGTGGTGGCTAGAGTATAGAGTAAGTGGAAGCTTGGATGTGGGGTAATTCTAGGTGTTTCTCAGGGGGCCTTCAGCAGATCGACTTTATTTGCCGCCATGTTCGCTCCTTTGAACCAACATCGCCCAAGGCCCCGAGCAGAAACGCGTGCATGGGGTTCCACGTGTCAATTATCTGCAGCATACAGGGTACAGGCCCACCCGATGATTACAATGTGCATGATGTAGCCCTACACAAATCATGGGTTTTCACCCAGTAAGCTTTCGACGATGAAACCAACTCTTCAGCATGACTTGCCTCCTGCTCACTGTAATGACAGAAGCCTGTTTATTTGTGATAATTTGGATTATTTATCTGTGGTTCCCTGCTTACGCTGAATCTTCTTCCCATTTAAAACCCAAAATGATGATACTATGCCAATGAAGCTTGACAATCTTGGAATGTTGACCACCTCCCTCTACCACAGTGGGTTAAAAAGCCATCCAATCTTGAGGAAGTCTATACAAGTGTACAACAATAAGTTTACTTACAAACACACATGTGAGCATACACTATAGATATAGATAGAAATATCTCAATGTAATGCATGGGCAGTTTATCTTCCATGTTTTCTTCTGCTGACTTCAGCAAGGCATAATGAACAATGCACATGTATTCATATGCACATGTATTCATACAATGTACTTGAATTAATCCTAATCACACGTTCAAGAAAAGTTGTCCTTGTCACAGTGCAGATTACAATTGCCTCTGTAATGGCCTAATCATGATGGGGGTGCTGTGGTCTGTACAGTGTAAATAGCTCATTATTTTTCACATTAAGAGCAGACAAAGCATTGATGAACTTCCTCTAAATATAACCCTTTTGTTCCTCCATGACATAGAGTAAATTGGTGTTGTGTTCATGTACCAGCTCCATATGGTAGACCAACATTCCACATCATACTAGAAATGGAGTGCTCATTATCCTCAGTTTTTAATGTGGTTTCCCTTTCTTTTTTAGTTCTGTTTGTCATTTTCTGTAATGAGACTTAGTATAACCCTCCGCATGCAATTATGTACATGGTAATAACACTAATGAACCCCTACCAAATATAGAAACTCTTGATGGGTTTGAATTTATGACTCAGCAATGACAAGTGAGTGTGCTTGAAAATGAGATGTTTTTGAGGATGTAGGAGGACAGCGATGCCTTGCACCTCCACTGGACGTTCGTGGTGTGTAGGAGGAGATAGATTGCATGCCCCACCGTGTGACCTTTGATTCATCCTAATTGATTTTTAAACACTTGCAGTTTAATGAATTCACAGATTTGTATGGCCGAGAGGCATGCTCAGATGGTGGGTGTAACCTGCACACGGCATCCCTGTACAGGGTACACTTCCAGTTCTGCAGCCATGCACACACAGCATCTTGCATGAAGACAGCAAAAATCTCTCACAAAGTAGAGGGAAGATTCACAGGTGTCATAAATTTTGTGCATGTGTTTTGTCATTACACCACACTGCATGTGTGACTGTGCATCTACAGGCAGAAACTTCAAGTCGGAGCCTCAAAACTGTACACATGATAATATTTTAGCAAATTTGAGGGGGGGGGGGTGGGGTTGGAATCAAGCAATAGTTCACAAATGGCTCCAGGTTATTGGAGGGGATGGGTAAAGGGGTAAAACTGATATTAAAGGCACTTACAAGGCGACTCTCAAGCGGTTGAATTCATACAACATTGTGATTGAGACCCATAACAACTGATTGAGGAATATATCTAATAACCCTGTTCAAGAGATTAACTTAGCAACTCACCCCCTCCGCTTTGGAAATAATATCACCATCTTTGTTTTCATAGGGAACATACAATTTGTAAAATTAATATCAATTGATTTGCAAAACATATCCTTAAAGAAGTGAAAAATATGGTATGTACAATATTTATCAAATGATCAATCAATGTTTCCACCCGATACCAGGCTACAAATATTCCATCACAGTTACTTACATATAACACTTCACTTGACCTTGAGGTAGGTCCCTTGGAATATATGATAAAAAGGGCAGGGATACAATGAGAGTCCATCAGAATGATACTATCAAACAAAATTGGAATTTATTCATATCCATCACACCTTTGAAGGTATTTTGAAAGGAAAGAGAAAGAGAGAAAAAAAAATAATCTTTTGTAAACACTTTTATGAACAGCCATCACCACTGTGAAATCAGTGGGCAGCTCACAGCAAATCTACAGAAAAGCTTCCACCAAAGAGTGAACTCTATTCAATACATACAATACTCCATACGCTATGATGCTATTTTGAAAAAAAAAGAAAGAAAAATGTGTGGGGAAAAAAACCCACTATCAACCCACAACTCAAAAGTAGATCTAACCATTCACCACTCTTTGCTGGCTGTGTTGATCCTCTGCATTATACATGTACATGTCTTTGACACATATGTTCAACTACCACACATTATGTTCAACAGACGTTAAACATGCGCCTCCTGAAAACGGGCAAACACACATTCAAACACGCGCACTCAATTGAAGGGGAAAACGTACAAACAAATACACACCCACACACTACGAATACACTCACACATGGAAAACTCGGCGGAAAACTTGAGGGTGAACATAATTGCATGTACGTCCTGACCTTTCTCCATCTTAGCACTGCTGTCTTTTCTAGCCACCCACACACTCAACAGATTTCTTCTCTTCTCTTCCTTTTTTTCCCCCAATCATGTTTTTCTTTTTTCCCAGGGAGCATGAAACTTAAAATATAGCTACCTTTAAAGGAAAAGAAAAGGAACTAAAACAAAAGGCAAGAAGCAAAAGAGAATGCGTCAAGATTAAAGTTGCAGGCACATAAATATGCACACATGCCTGTACATTGCATGTGACAAGGGACACCTGCTGTATAGCTTCCTTGGGTGCTTCTGTCAATGACATTGTGCTTTATATCTAATCCAAGAAAGTGCTACATATACCTTTATCAAAATATATTACTATCTTTATATCTCCCTCTCTTTTCTACATTTAATATTCTTGGCTATCTATTCATCTATTCATCTATTCATCTAAACACACATATATTCATTCATTATACATTGTACATATATTTGCATATCTCATTCATATCCAAAACAAGCCTCTCGGACTATATTTTCTGATCAGTGTTTTTATTACTATATATCAGCCACAATCATCTTCAAAGTCCACAAATCCGGTGCCATAGATATTGACTAATACAGTAGTTCATGATGCACTGTTCTCAGTAAGGTATAAAATAAGTTTGTAAACTTTTTTTTAGGGGGGGGGGGGAGGGAGGGGTATACGGGAGGAATCAAATAAGACCACACAATAGAGCTTGTTCTTCATGTACAGTACGTATATTCTCACTGACCCCTTTTCAAAAGCTCCCAATATGGTATAGACCAGACACCTGTATCAACCAGTGTGTATCCATGCCACCTGTAATAATTGCATCAAAACATGCGTGTGTGTGTTTGGAAGGGGCCTTCTAGGACACTGGCAAAGCAACAACAACAACAACAACAACCACAACCAAAAAAAAAAAAATATCCCAACAACAACAACACAACAAAAACATAAGTGGAAAGACCTAACATATTCTATCTAGTTCTAGATGGGCATTATTTGAAAATGCACCCAGTGAGTTGAAACAATTGTATTCAGGTAGAAAGTGTTGAGCATAATCGTATTGGAAAGTGCCTCGCCAAGACAGCAACAATTTCCACCATTAGCTTTGATGAGATTTAGAGTGCTGTATACCTTCTTGAGGCTGGGCACATGACACCATGTACCCCTAGCCCTGACAAGTCTCAATAATGCATCAGATGACATGATGATGTGGGAAGATTAGGAAACACCGAAAAAGAAATTGCTTAATGCCATCGGGGAATTCCTGTTTGATTGGTTTGACCAAGGCCAGGACATACAGTGTAGATCGAGCCATCATCATCATCGTCATCCCACACGTCAGGAGGCATGAGAAGTGAGAGAAGTGAAACCTCACCCAAAGCTCCTTTGCAGCACATCATCGAGAGCAAATCATGTAGGTGACCTTGATAGCAGACTAATGCAATATTGCTAACGCACACATTACAGGTGTCACAACTCTATCTAATTGCACGTCATCACATCTCACACTCCTCTTGCAATATCCCCCTCCCCAACCTCCCTCCCCACCTTCACATGCCCACCCCCCCCCCCAAAAAAAAAAAGAAAATCCAGGCTTGTGGGAATTCTATATATGAATGTAGCACTCCAAGCACTCCCAGCCCTACAACCTCTGCCAATATAATATATGTAAAAAGCACTGCTCAGAGTTGCTATGTGTAACATAATATACAGTAATAAATGCATACAACAGGAAACTGACCAGAAATGAATATAATCTATTAGTAGAAAAATAGCAAAGAAAATGGGATTCCATCAGGAATCCATCGGGAATGATATACAGTAAATACACAATCGACTTACATGTAAGTCTATAATCATCTCTAAACATGTACGCGGCATTGCCTACTCTGTTCCCTCCCCTGCCCCTTTAAAAAAAAAAAAAAAACTACCCCCACCAACAACAATAAAACAGACAGACAGACACACACACACATACACACACAAAATTTGACACCACCATTATGAGCTTGCCAGAATGAATAGATACTTGTACATACCAGGTACGTCAAAAAGCTGCGGCTTTGTTAGGATTTCAACAGACCATGTAAAGCCATTGTTTACGGTTCTTTTCAGAAATCTCAGACATTACTCGGCACTGAATGGATTTTATAGTCCATAGCCACATTGCTCAAATAGTTATACTGTACAGATCTTGTGGCTTGACCTGTACTGAATCTACATGTATACATAACAATCTGTACCAGTAGATGTATACCCCCATACAAGGCAAACAAAAGAGATAAAAATAAAACAACAAAATACGGTACTGTAACTTCTCAGTTGAAAATAGGGACACACAAGCACATAATGTGTAAATACTGGACTTCACAAATCTGCAATCCATAATTATGGTTAGCATGCCATGTTGTAAAAGGAATGGATATCATTTGTCACTACTTTAGAACGTTATTCCTCCAATCCTAAAAGAGAATATGATTGTAGCATAATCACTCTTTTCTAAAATGCTGTAAGACAGCACGTCACAGCTACATGTAACTGTTTCTACTCTTGTTTAAAACCCTTTCACACACTCCACTTTTAAAACAACATTGACACAATGCACACAAGCAGGTTGCCTACTGCATTGACAGTGTTAACAACATCATAAAATCATCAAATATACATGTCAATCAAAAGAAAAAAAAAAACTTTATATCTAAGCAAATGCTTCTGAGATCTATTCTTTTGAGGGTTTTTGTATCAAGGCATATAGCAGATATTTTAATCACGTTACAGCGATGTATAAGGCTGCAATATATCTTATGTATTAATGCTCCAAGTAAGGAATTTGAATTTTTATGTGTCATAACATGCAAGGTATGTCAGAGAAAATACATTTCAAATTGATTATTATTATTTGACACGTGCAAAATGTTCAGTCTCTATATATCCACACATTTCCTTCACAGAAACAGCAACAACAAATAAGGTTTCAGACATAATTCCTATGCACAGACATGAATGCAAGACTTTCTAGCGCTAAAATCTGAACCATGGTTGACGTGCTGAATAGATAATGTCTTTCGAGACTGCAGGTGTCTAAAGTATTATAATTTTTTCTTGGCCAATGTCACTGCATACAGAATCGCTGCACTTCTACTGAGCTGAAGCCGTCATTGCTAATGCCACCTGAGGGCACGCGGACCCAGCCGGGGTACGGCAGCTTCTGAAAAGCTAGTCAAATGAACCCCCGAATTCCCATGGCAACCGCGGAGAGAAAATGCTCCATTCCCCGGGACTGTCAATATATTCTCGGCATCTGTTACACCGTGTGCGGTGACGTGACGTGAGATGTAATCATAATGAAGCAAAGACAAATACTAGATGGCCATATGTTCACTACCACTGTCCTCGTTGGATGCAAGCCTCATGTTGTAATACAATGAGCCACATACGTACTTGTAGGCAGAGAAATTATGATTTCACGTTTCAGAGTCTTCTTGAAAATTTGCTCCAAAGTGTGAGCTTCCATCTGCATTAGATACTTCATATGAATAAAAATTAATTGCTTGGACATCTTTTTAAAAAGGGGATTCTTTTCTTTTTTCATTGGGGGAGGGGTGGGAAAATCTAGAGCAGTCATGGCTACAGAGGAACTCAAAGGTAGAAAGGAAAAAGTAACAGAGCTTTCTAATATGTACCTCTCACAAACCAGGGGAATTGAGGGGGATATGTCTGATTTTACATTTTTTACTTGTGTAGCTTACGCTTGCTACCAGACTATCAATTTGTGTCTGTGCATGTGTCTGTGCATGTATGTGTGTGTGTGTGTATGCCTATCAAGCTCATACACCCCACTCCCTTGGCTTTCACTGTTTCCATCCATGCTTTAACTTTCCTTACTCCCTCCCCTCACACCTCCCCCCCCCAAATATGACTTTAAAAAAGCAAAGCAAACAAAAAGGTCACAATACCTCTTCTTTGAGAATTCTGTGCTATTTTGCCGACAACAGATGAATACCGGCTGTCTCGACACGCTATTATACCATGTCTTTCTCCTCCCATGCATGATGTCATTGTGCTAGCCTCTCCTTCTCTCCACGCCTTGCTTGGCTAGTCAAGTTTGAGGTAAAAATCACTACCTGCAGACCGTAATCACATCATTGGCAACACGGGTACAGCGGGGGGAGTTTATCATCTCCTTGGTCCATCAGCCGTTTTCTAGCATTTGGCGAGTGCAGTGTGACAGTCTGTGGCTAAATGCACCCATGGGGTGGCTGATATTTTCTCAGGATGTGTGGCTAATGTGCAAAGTGCATATCGAATAAAGCCATCTAACTCGGCTACCGCCGCCACTTTCATAAGGTTATCACGTATTAGTTTACGGCAGTGGGCGGAGTCCCTGGGTTAATGGCGACTCGCAATTTGTAAGGTGCGTTTCCTCACCACTTGAACCTTCCTCTTCGATGCGTCTGAAAGTTTTTACGAACTTCTGCATTTCTTAATAACCATATGTAAGTTGCAGTGACTGAGCACTAATACCTCTTCTGGAACACTTGACTGCCTTCTCAACTTTGTACATTTATACAAGGTGCTTAAACAAGCATCAAAGTTTCATTAGTGTCAAGGGCTGTCTGTCATAAAATTTTGATATAAAAAGTATGACTCGATGGATTTTAATGATTTGTCTTCTTCATTACACATTTTTTACATCATATCTAACAATAATTTTTGTAAAATCCTTTCTACAATAGACAAATTATTACATGCATAATTCAGTACCTGGTCTGAAATTCACACAAATAAAGACATCCAACTTAAAAAGAAGTACAACCTACAAGCTGTAATGTCCACACACTTGTACATATATACAAGCAGTAGTACAAGTCACCAGAATCTTTACTTTTGACCTTTGACCTGAAAGAAGCAAACAAGAACCACTTTTTTTTTTTTTTGGGGGGGGGGAGATATATGTATAAAATTGATTTCTAGAAAATATAAACCACAATTCCCTGGAATGACAATATATATAACAACAGCCGGCTTGCATTGTGTTTGACAAAGCATTCCTCATGAAGTAATTAGTGTAATTGACAATTCCTTCTGTTGTTGCTGTTTTCTTTTCTGCCGAAGCAGTTTTGACGAGCAATTAGCTAATTACCATCCTGGCCAGTACAGGCCTCCACACTAGCCAAGTTCATTGTTGGAACATGGGTATTTGTCAAGGACTAGGCAGGTATCAGCCGCACGAGGATAGACACTGCAAACCAACAGGATATATTATAGATGCCAACATCAGTGAATGTGGTGTGTTGACACCATCCCAAGTCTACATGTCTTTATCGTGTCATATTTTAATAAAATCTGGGCTGAATGATATGTCAACTGTATACACTATACATTTACTCAAATGATGAGCATTTCGCATAACCTAGTAAATGTATGATATGTTTTCATTATTATTATTATTATTATTATTATTATTATTATTATTATTATTATTATTATTATTATTATCATTATCATCATCATCATTCAGCCAAATGAAAACAACAACAACAGTTACATAATGTACATTCAAATGGAAACAGCACGGTTGACGTACGTGTATGTAACAAATAGCATGAAATTGGAAGCAAAGACATCGTAATTAATGCAGTATATATGAAATCATGACCTCCTTGTGCCAGCCATTTTTTGCCTACAAAGCTAAAAAAAAACATTGAGTGGTCGATACGAATTAACATGTAGGCCTACTGTATGTCTAAACTGTAGAATTTCTGTAGGAAATCAGAAAGTGGATAGCCGACAATGTAATTATGATATGACGCGTAGAAGAGAGGCCAAAATAAGAAGGCAGATTAATCACTGTAGCATGGTACAGTGTGAACACCTTTCAGGTAGCAACTGGTAATTGGCTACTGTCCTGACATCCCCTATGATAAGTCTTTCATATTCTCATCCAAAATGCATGCCCATATGCCAATTTTGTCCTTTTTTTTTTTGTCTGGTCCTCTTCGCATTTTTGTTGCCAAGAATAGTAATCAATTTGGCAGAAGAGCAGATAAAAGCTACACAATATGTGTATGGATTATACCTAGAGTGCATCACAGTGTCTCATTTTCCTTTCAAGTGACCTTGGGCATGCTAGGCCCCTACTTGTACATTCAAAAAGAGCACAGGTTATGTACTTTAATAATGTGAATACATATAGGTTAATTAATGTTGTGACATATGTAACAGGATGATAAATAGGATGAAATAGGAAACAGGATGACAATGTGCTTGCTATGCGCCCACGCTGCAAACATACAGGTGATGCCCTAGGCCTTCCCCTCCCCCCCCCCCCCCCCCTGTTGATGAATGCACAACAAGCAGTGTATACTGTATGTGATAAAAATAACAAAAGTTTGTTTACTGAAAAATTATTTCTTTCCATAAAAAAAGATGAATATTTATAAAACTTACGCTATCAACATGATGGAAATTCATACAGAGAAAATCCATTGCAGTTAGTGTTTGAACTTGTGAGTCTTTTTTTAAAGGAATCTGATAGGCATTTCTTTGTCAGTGCAATGCAGGAGGGAGAAAGTTCCCTCAACTCTAATATAATTGCACTGGCATTGTACATCTCTGGTTGATTACAGCTCAGTGTTGGCCTACTGTGGAGAGGATTAGGCCTTTAATTGGCTTGATCTCAGAAGACATATCTGGGCCAGATGGGCATCTCATTAGCCCAGACTATGTTCATCACATAATGGCAGTTAAAGGGGAAGTTTGTTTGCACTTGGAGCCAATATATATCGTCACAGGCATCTGGGACCATCCTCATGGAGTCAGAAGAGGTATGCATCCCGCATGAGTGATCTGCGCACCAAATCTGTATATGTCATTACAGCTAGCGTGATGAAATTAATTTTTCACTGGCAAAAAAATACATAATAATAATAAGTTGAACTCCAGATTAAAAAAAAAAATATGGAGTCTTTGATTTAATTAGTTTCCTCTGCACAGGATGTGATTAGCAGATCCAACAAAAGGCTCCTTCATGTACAATGTATTTGGTATTCTATTTCTATGGGGTGAAAAGTTGCCCTATATCTCTACAGGATTAGCCTGCACAGCTACAAGTTTACAGGTACAGATGAGGTACTGTATAAGCTGTTATTTTCATCGTGCACAGATATTTTTGTGAATGAGGAGGTCACGGACATTTTCGCGAGATGCTGTTTTCGCGATGTGACACCGAGGCTATTGTAAGTTCACTATTACCATAGTGTACGGTGACATTTTCGCGTGTTACTAAATTCGCAGTCCAGCTGTGATTCGCGAAATTCACGAAAATAACAGCGTGTACAGTAATTAAAAGTAGACAACAAGAACATACACTATCTCCACTTTTATTTTGTGATACATTTTAGTTCATATCAAGATAACAATATCTAAAGTATGTCCCAGTCCTTCAAGATCATGTAATAGAAGTGTTTTTCCTTTATGGTATACTTTTATATGTTCCAAATATCTCACTAATCTATAATGTGTGATTTGCTAATAAGTTGAAACATGTAATGAAATGTTTGGTAATAAATGAAATACTTAATAGTGACATAAATTTTGCAGATGTAGATCAGAGGGGACACATCTGAACGTATACTATATCATATGCACAATATCCTATAATGCATGTGCAGATGACCTATATCACAGACAACACTGAGACGTACAGTTTACGCAAATCCCACCACGGATGTTTGGTGAAGATCTACTCTATAGGCGCAGCTCTTACGATAACAGATTCATGTCCAATTCGGCGGGAGAGAGTAATAAACTTCCCAGAATAGGTGCAGTCCTCTGCAATTTATTTTTATCTGAGTGGATGATGGCAGTTTGTTTGTTCAAGTCCAAGATGTGGTGAGTCTACCCACCCACCACCTCCACATGATGTGCAGTAGGAACCAGCAAACATTTCACGTGCAATTCCACATTTAAATGTACAAGTTGATTTCACTGAGTGCAGTAAAATTGGATGGACATGAGGGATGAAGTTTTAATCAAAATTATGAGGGGAGAAGTTCAATCAAAATTGCACTGCAAGTACAAAAGAAGGTTATGGAATCTACAGCTTCAAAATGTTTTCACTTTAATTGGTAACAACCACATATATAGATATATGCCAGTTTATATGAGGTTGAGATGTCAGCAACTACAATAACAAATGTTCCACTGGTTCATACTCAACAGAAAATCTGGAGAAATTATGCTCATGGTTGATAATTCAGCACCTATGACCAAGTTTCCTGTAAAGAGTAATCATTGGTAGGCAATATTGTAATGCAGCATTGCAATGCAACAATTTTTAATATAATGGATGCAAGTTTCTCCTTCTTCATTTTGTGTCAAAAAAAAAAAAAAACCCTAGAAAAATAAAGAAGAATTTGAATAATTTAATGGGAGGCTTGTCTGGATGTAAAAGTGGTTGCCACTGGTATCGCTGCTTGGCAACAATAGGTGAAGTTCTTAAAGTCCATTGATCTTCTTATTTGACATACAATTAGAATGAAACCTCTGCCATTCCGTTTGCTTTATTGCTAGATTTATTATCGCTATCTTGGACATGTTGGAACATGTTGGCAAGTTGCACTTGGGAAGATGACATTCCCCACATGTAGCTGGACAGGTGTACCTTACAGTCACATAAATGGTGCATTCAGTGTATGGACCCAGTCTTCTTCACAGGTGCATTACTTTCGCTTAAATTCTAATATTGTTTATATTCTAATAATCATGGAAGAAAGGGCAAGCAATTTCCTCTAACATTATTGACAGACAGGAAGATGAGAAATAGATTTAGGCAAAATCTTCTTTGGCTGTAGCTAGGGCCTACTCATGTACTTCTCATACAAAAAGCACATAAAGATAATGATAAGATAATCAACATGATAAAGTTATCAGATAAAAAAATAATGTATTAATGTTTTCTTGACAATACAAGGATACAAGGAACTTTATTGTCTGTTAAAAATACAGAAATTTACCCTCCACTGGCATAACATCAAAGAAGGAAATAAACAAACAGCATATATTGCACATATGTTATAATGATGTATATTACAAACGGACTAACAATAATAAAGGACCAACAGTAATAAAGACTGAATGAAAATAACTGAAATAGCTGAAATATATCTACCGCTCTTTGAAAACACTCTGTTTTTCTTACATGCCTTATGCCTTTTCCACACAAAGAGAAACCACCCCACCCCAATACCTCCCAAAGTAGCCACCGATTTTTAGCGGCCCTAGAGAAACCACCCCACCCCAATACCTCCCAAAGTAGCCACCGATTTTTAGCGGCCCTAATCCTCTTCATCGTAAATCTGTTGATTTTGCCATCGCTCAACAGTTCTCTATCACTGATGCTCTCATTTGGATCACAATCAAGAGGATCGGATGTCACCTCATCCACGGCAGACCTGGACGACTATATGCCAAATGAAGACAAACCGCGGCATTCCACGCTCCAGATACTACTTCTATCCCGCAGAAAGCTCCTGTACTTTCCTCCGTCTGGTGTGCAGACATTTCACCATATGGCAGGCTATTACTGCAAAATAAAGTCTACAATTTCCCCCCCCCCCTTGCCATATTTATTGCCAAAATGTGTCACAGGTGGTAGTAATAAACCCAGTGTTAATGTGTGACACAGCAAGAAGGACGCATTTCAACACTCCCCTTTCTCCTCATCCAACCCATCCCTCCCTACCCCTCCCCCCTATGAAAAACACAGAATAATCTCGTGTAAAGAGAGGGTTCTCTAGCAAGACAAGAGGTGAACAACTTCTGATTTGTTATCTCATTTCAGCTCCCTCTCTAAAAGCATGTAATGAACACTAACTCTCGCATGCAAATATTCTCCCTCGATCCTCACATGCTACTGTACGTAGGCCTCTAAAAAGAAAGAAAAAAATCGGCAGGGGGGCCCCCCGCCAACAAGATGCTCCGTTAGATTCCGTTATTAACATGTATGCGTCTTGGTGGCCAGATGCATTGCTACGGGCCGAAATACTGCTCTGCATGTAGCACCATCATCTGATTCTATTAGCCCGGTGAACACTCTGTGCAAGTCCGAAGGAGCGAAGGTGTATAAATGTATTGCATGTCCATGTGTGTATTCCATCTGTGTATGTGTGTGAATGTATAAGACAGTATAAGTGTGTGAATGTACAAGACAGTGTAAGTGTGTGGTTGGGTGTGCATGCACAGATACAACTTCTGTTCAATATTTTGATGCACTGGCGCTGTCATCAGTCGGACTTTAGTGTTACACTGGATATTGACATGAACATGCACTTTGTGCAAAATTTTAGTAAACTACCAATATTTCCACAATAACCTCTCCATCTGTTACATCATCACATTTTAGATTGAACTACATGTACCTTCAACTGAACTGATATCATCTACAAAATCTACTCATATCATTTTGGTATAATTAACAATAATGTCACTGTCTTCATTTAAAAACATCTTTCCTTGTTGCAAGACTTGTTTCATAACTTAGGTAGATAGCCTTGTCATTGTTGAATGTTAATGTTGTGACTCCTAACCAGAAATTAAAACCATTTGACACTTTTACTGAGTGGAAATGATCAAAGTCAGTTCAATATAATCAGTTCATATTATGAACACTAATATGATGTATTTCACTTCCACAACACTAACTGGCACATATTCAGCATATGCCATAGAAATTCAAAACTAGCTTCAAAGTGTTGAGGTATTGCTTTCAATGTTTCCTCTCATAGTAAAACATGAGCTCATTTGTATTATTTGAATATAAATGAATGAATGAAATAATGAAATCATTTATCTCAACAGTATTAAAGAATTGTATTTCCTAATATACAATATTATTGCATACATAAGATTATATACATGACAAGCAACCTATTCTTTTCATCACATATATCTGCATTTTACATATATTTTTTTCTTTTACAAATTTATAGTGAAATTGAAAGTTGGCACACTTTTCTTTGAGATAACTTGCTCATCCAGCCAGCCACTGTTTACAAAGTGACAGAAGTTGGTCTGTTTGTGAGAGTGCCGGCCCGTGCCGTTCGTTCTAATCTATTTTGCCAAGTAAACAGAGAAAGGAACATTGGCGTGCTAAATCCATTATAACCCGAATGCTGCAAAGCACAGTCCAGACTGAAATGTCACGACATTGCTCCAGGCATCTGGTTGGCGAGAGCAAATGGTTTTTCATGTCACTGCTGCGCCGAACACGCCGAAGAGCGAGAATATGAAATCATGCAGATACATGTATGGAATTTACATACACACTTAACACACATAAACACACACACACACACACACACACACACACACACACACAAAAGTTGTACGTAGCACAACATGTGTTACAAACGGACATGCTCAATTCAACATTTGGTGCGTCTTAATACCAAAGGTCATTGCTTCAGGGGTCGGGCAGTGGAGGGTTCAATTATGGAGTGCCCGGCAGAAGCGTGAAACCCAAACCCGTATCCCATAAAGCGCCTAGTTAAGTGATAAAGAGTGCAATTACAAGACGGCTAATGTATGTCGGTCTGGATTATTCAAATGTATCTTGTAGGAAGGTGATAGTGGTTGTCGTCATTATTAACAGACATGGACTGTAATGAGTGTTGGCAATTGTAAGAGAAATAAGGGAAGGGCGAGGACTGGTTCTCTTTTTTTTTTTTTATTCCTTTTTTTTTTTCATAAAGTAAATGCAGACAGGAACCTCTGGCTTTCCTTCAGTGCTTGTATTATGACTGTTGATAGTATGTACAATATTAACATGTGGCTTTTAAAGATATTTTGCATAAAAAGCCCTAAACTGCATACATCGAAAACTCCTACTGGTACAAACCAGACGAGAATTTACAGAAAATTAAACTTGCTGGAAATTACATACAAAGCATCCTCAGATATTAACTGCCTGCATGGAGCAAATATTTCATTTTTAAGGCAAATTATACACATTTTCATCATAATAATCTGACTGCAAGCATGAATATGGTCTTCTCATCACATGTGTGTACATGTTGTTTTCTCTGAAAGAAGTCTTCTCCATTGCACATGTACAAAGTAGAAGATAAATTTGATAGAGATAATGGGGCATCCTACTTTTGCAATAGCTTTGCTGAGGATAAATCATTCTGATTTGAATCATTTCTTGGTGTTTCCAGTTGTTTTGCTTTCATTGTGAATATGTGAGTCCAGATATAATACAGTAGCTGCAAATGATAAGTCCCTAATCTTCACAAGGTAGTCAAATGAAACCAATAATCTGTCACAATTTCTTATCATTGCCACAGGACTTGGTCATCCTGACCAAATTACAAGCATGACCAATCTTTTCTCGCAATGTGACCATGAGAGTGAAATAGTGTTGTGGAAACATCGCCGAGGTTAAGTCATGATATTTCTTTAGAAATTTTGATTCCTTTGAAGCCACAAGGAAAAAGTGTTTGACAAGAAACACCACAAACACATCAGCCCTAATTTCATATTTACAGAACTGGGTTCTGCAATAGGCAGCCTCAATGTCAGATGTATTGTTGAGCAAGGTGAGGGAGGGTTTATGAAAAGGAAGGGAGGGGGATGGATACCAAGGCTGGCCATGGAAGGAAACACATTACAAGGGGCCATAAAGGAGGCTGTATACCTTCACAGCTCTGATGGACAACCTTACTGTCCGACTTTCAACAAAATAGCTGGCGCAACCTGCTAAACAATTTAGCCTTGGACACAGACAACAGTGTTCAGCATGCATTCGTCTGCCCTGCTTTGTGTGAAATGTAGCACTCTCACACGGCGAACCAGCTTATGGCACGACTGTCTCCTACACATTACTCTATATTGCCTGCAGACACTCTGTGTGATAGTCATTTATCTACAACATAGACTGTATCCTCATCCCAAAAGCTGTACCAAGGGAAAGCTAATCCTCCGGGGAGTGAGGCATTTTTGTTCTGATATCATTTGCAACAAAAAGAAAGAAAGCAGAACACAACAAAAAAATCTCAGGCCTATAACTGCGACCAAATGGATTTTCTCCCTTCAAATGTGACATCGGGGCCCCACAGAATTGATGTAATACTGTTGGAAGGTCCAAAGAGAATCGTTTCTCTTTCTAATCCTCAGAGCAGACAGTCAGATCAGAAGGGATGGCACAGAGAGGGGTGGGGATTTGGTGGGGTTTTTTTTTTCTCTCTCTCTTCTAGCTACCCTAAGCTGCAATTTCCAGATGATCCCTGAAGCATAACATTCATGGCGCTATCCATGTCAGTCTAAATAAATGACTGGGAGAAGGTGTCCATCAGATACAGACAGACGAGTGTGTGTGCAGTCATACATGCCATGGTGTGAACACACGAAAGTATACTCACACACCCACACCCACACACACTGACACATTCTTATATATATCTCTCTCTCACATTCACACACACACAGATGCAGTCTCTCTCTCTCTCAATCCCCTCTCTTCTCCTTCTTTCCCCTTCTACCCTTCTCTTTCTTTCTTTCACACGTACACATATGCACACACACACACACACACACACACACACAGAGGCACATATTCTCTCTCTCTCACATGTATTCACACACACACACAGACATATATTCTCTCTCTCACACATACACACACAGACACAGAGACATATATTCTCTCTTATACATTTATACACACAGACATATATTCTCTCTCTCACACATGCACAGACACAGAAACAGAAACATATATTCTCTCTCACACATGATGTACATACACACAGACATATATTCTCTCTCTCTCACACAGACATATATTCTCTCTCTCTCCCACACACACACACACACACACACGCTCACACATGCACATACAGAGTCTCTGTCTCTCTGTCTTCCCTTCCCTGCTCCATATCTTTCACTCTCACTCTATCAAGGGCATACAGCGCTGACACATATTCACTCATATCTGCATATATGCCCGATATAACAAGTCTCCCGTGCCTGTGCTGGGTGCACACAGAAACACAAACACACGGCACATATCTCACTCTCACATATCATGAAGGTAGAGAGTATTATCACCGATCATTTTTTGTGTGTGCATGTTGTATGTGCATGCTTTCATGACTATATAAACTCAATCACACACACACACACACACACACACACACACACACACACTGACACACTGACACACATACACCCACAGACACATGCACACAAAAGAATCCCTTCAGTTACCTAGTAGGTATATATGCCAAGTGAAGAAGATGAATCCTATTATACCACTGTCACAGTATTAACAACTGCACTACTTCCAAAAGCATTAACTGCCTTCATTAAAGTATTAAAGTGAATGTAGGTTGCGAGCAAGCAGGTCGAACGGCGACAGTCATTTAAATATGAGTCATTGCGTTTGTCGTGTGGCAAGTACCAATGTATATATACACACACTCGTAAATGGCAACATTGAAATGATGAGGCAGGGATGAGTAATAAATCACTTCTGACTGTGGAGCAGAGCGAGAACCTGTAAGCGTTTTCAGTACCTGTCAGATAGGAGAAAGGCTCATCAATGGATTTACTATATATGGCATTGTTTTCCACATAAGACTATCATGAACGTCTATAAGACAATATCGATCAATGGCTTTGTTGTTTAAACAATACTTGAGCAACAAAAACAAGAAGCCCTCCCTTTTGCTGTTTCAGAAAATTTCAGTGCTTATATGTATGTTTTGAGATACACTAACATAGAATCTGGCAAATGTATCATTTGTAGCACTTGTCTAAATCCAGTTGAACTGCAGGCATCCAATATGAAAAGAAAACTTTGCAATGAGAAACAGCATGGGGTTAAGGGTATCTTTGAATATTCTATTACCATTTTTTGTTTTTAACTTTTCACTCTCAGGATGACAGGGTTTAATACTATAGTATGTGAGACAAAGTTCTGTCAAGTAATGTTTAACCCGTTGAGGACGGTTTGATTTTGCTACAACGCGCATTTCCCATAGACACTTGCCCAAGTATACTCGGGACTCATCCTCAATGGGTTAACCCTCTGTGTGCACATTAATTTCCTTTCCATACGTTTGTGTGTGACATTTTTTGCACATTTGACACATTGGCACAGGGAGGGTTAAAAAGTGAACATTGGAATATAATCATACAATAACAGAATTTTCCTTAAATTCCATTATCTGAGTAACTATCTCCCATCACATGTTGAAGGCATTTCACATGTGTGGTTTTCAGAGAGTTAAGCCACAATGACCCTATTTTTTTTTTAATCCCATACACTTGTCTCTTTACTAGAGATTTTAACTTTACCTAAGTGATGACCTGAAGATGTATAACGACATCTTCTGCGCATTGAAGTCGCTTTGCATTGTTTCTTAAAGTTTGAGAAAAAACTGTAGGAGTTCAGAGTTCAAAGCACTACTGAGGATGAATGTGCAGGGCACAAGAATAAACAAAAAGGCCTCACTGTACATGTAGTATGTCATACGGCTCTACATGCTAGAATTACAACTGTGATTTTCCCTATGCCTCGACAATCAATCTTTACAGATCCACCCCAAAAATACTCCCTGATGTTGTCTTCAAAAACAAAGCTTTCAGTCTGCACGAAATTTTCCACAGTTTGGCGCAGAGTTCTATCATATATTTCTCTTCTTTCCACCACATTACAGAATTCATACACCCCAATGCTGTATATTACTACTGCTTTCTTGCAGAGACAGTCTCTGTAGGCATTATAGGCAAAGAACTTGTGAAGTCTTGGATGTGTCTGAATAGACTTTGTTTTCGGGTTGGGGTTCGTTTTCTTCTTTAAACCAGTCACGTTCCCGCTATGTCATGAGAGTCCCTCACGAATGTCTTGTGCTAATGTTCCCACACAAATAAACGCAGCCGTGACGTCAAGTGGCTATCGTTAAAATGCACATGATTGCACAACTGTTCAAATTACGTTAGTGACAAATTTGAAGAGAGCAGTGCAGAGGTACAAGCATACAAGTCATCACGCACAAACAGCTTGTACTGTTTCTAAAATTACACAGTCATTCCTCTGAGAAGCATGGCTGTGGGAAAGTTAAGAACCAACCAAAATAACAATGAAGCCATATCTCCCCTTTAAAGCCAGGTTTCTGCCTTTTTTCAGCAATAATGTCTGCTGCTGTGTCTGAATTATACAAAAAAGCATTTGCAAATACAATAAATTCAGACCACTGAAGCAATGGTATCAACTGTTTGTAAAATGCAAGCATTACCTGCTCTCAATCTTTCTTTGTGGTCATTTGGACAACTACATGTTCACAAGTATGCTTCCAAGCATTAATTAGAAGATGTTCCCCATCTCAGAGTGCAGAGTGCTGATAAGAAAAAAAAAAACCCACGTGAGGTAGAACTCTCTACTCAGCCATAACTTGTACAGTATGTACTTTTCAGAACCAACTTAAGCCTTCTCTTGATTAACAGATTCGGGGGGGGGGGGGGGAGATATCAAAGGTGGTGATCCTTATGTCTGGGAAATGAAAATGTTACTAAAGTCATCAAGGGAAACCATAATCAAAGCACCATGTGGCACAAAACCTTGAACTTTGGGGTCTTTTCAATAACTTAAGCAAAATAGCCATAGTTCAAATTTGTTTAAATAAAAATCTATGCCATACTGCAGAAGTTTTAAAATTGTTTTTGATGCCTACACAACACTTTGGAAGTGACACATTGTGCTGATATCAGTCCAGATAAGAATTTGGTAGGAAGTTTAATATCAGACAACTTATACATACAGGGACATCAGTTTTGTAAGACAAATTAATGAAAGCTGAACTCTTAATGATTTACGCGGACAGGTCAAAAAGAAAGTCTTGGATTCAGCCACATAAATGGAAGTGGAGTTTAGTGTGATTTAACTGAGAACTTCACAATTATTTTTTTAAACTTTACCTACTATGTACATACCAGTCTGAAATCAATATTTAAGGATATCTTTGCACTGAGAAAACAGAAATGTAGTTATTGAAAAAAAAAAATTCTTCTCTATTTTTAAGCTTGAACAGTAGATGGAAAGCGGAAGCTGGGCCGCTTTTCTTCTCTCCTGTAGAAATCTGACTTTGAATGTGTACTGCCACAGGCTTGAATCAACATTGCAATGTTTCCATTCCCCTATCGAGTAATGAAAATTTTCTGTTGAGCAAACCGAGTGAAAATTGATTAGCACGAGCCATGTGATGCCAAACACAGGAAAACTTTGCTCGGAATCCGATCCCCGGGCTTCCCATTCAATATCAATTCATTAATGTATGCAAACAGCTTTGGCCCGAGCATCAGTGTTTGGGTGTCATGCAGATAGCATACACCAGTTGTTGTTTTGTTTGTTGTTGTTGTTGTTTTTTACACTGTGGCTCAACATCACACTTTTCAAGAACAATGACAGCAAACACTGTAAAAGGCATTCCTACAGAATGAAAAAGTTATGCTGAAATTCTATTCCAAATCTATTTCAAAGATGCACATGATGATATTCAAATATGTTTTGTAGATGTCCGATCCCTTTTGCATGAAGTGTCTTTAAAGCTGGCTAATATCACACATGGGTCTCTAGTTGCAAATTTGGAAAGTAAAAGAATCATTGCCACCAACACTAATAGGAGAGAGGTGAGGCTTCCCTTTATTTTTATCTTTCCCTCTCTCTCCTGTTTTGATAACCCACCTAGCACTGTGTCAGGATAAAAGGGATGAAAATTATTTCCACACAACTGTGGCAGAGGAGAGCATGATCTGATTTAGGGGAAACGGCAGTCGATATTCTAGCCTGGCAAGTAGATCTACATCTGAGAGCACACATTTCCAATGAGAGAATGTCACGCCGAGATATACATGAGCGATTATATGCCCCCTGTTCGGTACCGACTGAATATTCACGTCTTTTCTCTGGTCTTATTGACATGTCGTCTCCAATTTGCACTCGGTTTAGTACACGTTACGGGCATCCAGGATGCAATGTCATCAGGTGATGTTACTTCCCATCATGCACCGCTGAGGGGGGAGAGGGGGAACCTGACGATGTGTTCTCGCAGGCTGTCAGTACATCATGATCTCAGTCTCATTATCATCCTCTGCGTAGTCAATTGTCTTTCAGGCTACAGAACCCCCCCAAAAAAGCTCCCCCCCCCCAATAAAACCACAACAATGTGCTCTTTTCTTTTCCCTACATAAGCTAAAGCAATACAAGCTCTACCGCCTACACAATGTCGACTGCAATGAACACCCCGTAGTCAACGGTACACCATATATCACAATCACGCTCATCATAATCGTCATTATCATCGAAACAGCCGAGGCTTCACGCCACCTTTGGCACAGTGTTTTCTCTGATTTACTGCAGTCACGCAGGTCTCTGCCTTGAATGGCTAATGAGTCCCCACTGTCACTGCTGCAGGGTTGAAAAATTATAGTGTGTGCTAGGAAAATTTTCTGCATCAAATTCTCCTTTCAATCACCTCATCACCGGTACATGATCACCTTATTGATAAAAGGATAGTCATTTCCGCATTGTTGTTGCAAAAAAGTGCTGAGCTCAACAAACACACCAAAAGGAAAATTGTGTCAATATCCCATGCATTTTGAATTCATTTTATAATGGTATCAAGAATATCTGCACAAAATGCCTGATCATTCCAGTGCTCTTCTGTCTTTGTTTGTTGTTGTTATTTTCTGAAGAAAGCATAGAACTGTTCATCCTTGTGAGCATATCAAAATGATCAAGTTTGTGAAGTAATTTCACTCCTGAATCATACATAAGCTTACAGTATCGGTTACCAGTCAGCAATTTGACAACCAAGTCTTACAATAGTGACATATTTTGTTGTGTTCACCTTTGTGTGGGTGGAACATTTTTTTTTGGGGGGGGGAGGGGAGGGCAATCATAAAAAAAAATGGTTGTAATGTATGCCATGCTGCAGAGCAAAGAGATGATCGAGGAATTACAATGCAAACAGAAATTTGATTTACATTGTAGATATCAAAGTTGTAATATAATTTGCACATGAGTAACAAAGTATTTGCAACACATAGTCTTAGGAGTGCATAAAGAAAATCTCTACTAAAGTGTCAGCAGAAGTTCTTGTGATAAGAAGGCATTTTCAGAGTACTCCGACTATAAACCCACGTGATATAATGAATGATGACGTTTGTTGTTGGCTAAAATACCAAATGTCTTCACCGCAAGGTTTGAACAGCTATTTCAGGACAGCTAATCTTGGGGCTTATTACATCCTTAAATAGCATTTCAAACCATTCTGGCAAAAACACTCCATGTGTTCCCACCCACGTCAGTCGTCTATATCAGTATATTGACTGTTACAGCTGTTGAAGACAATTTGTCATGGTGGCTTACAGACACAATTAGATATACATATTGTACTTGCATGTACCCGTACATGTACACCTAGCATTTAAAAACCTCTATGACATCACAATGCGAGGGAGCATTATCTCTCTGACGGCATTCTCTTCGGCAGCAGCATAGCAAACATTTGTTTCGGGAGACAAAAAAAAAACTCACTCTTTGGGCTTTCCTTTTATCTGCTCTTTGACTCTGATGGTAGATTCGGCTAAAATTGGAGACGATAACAGGAACAGGCAACGCGATGACGAGTACTCCAGACAAGGCGCAGACACCACCCACGATCTTACCAATGATGGTCTCTGGTACGATGTCACCATATCTGAACAGGAAAAGGTTGCAGGGGATGGGGGGGGGGGTGGGAGACAAAAAAAATAATGTGAACAAATTTTAAATCTCATCAGATGATTGCAATGCATTTAAATGTCTCATTATCTTTGAGAGCAGTGGACATTCTGTCAAAATAGTTTTCCAAATAATTTCTCTCTACATACAAGTACCAGTAGATCACAACAAGACATGTGGACTGATGAAAAGAAGGTTGTCATTATTATCCATGCAGTCATCAAAAGTGTGACATAGACACATGAATATGTTTTAGTGCTTGATGTCAGTAAATGTGTGCATATTATGTGTATACTTTTGTTTGCATGTTTCAGTATCCATGTGTGCAACACGTTCCCTTATCACCAAGACAACATTGCAACTGATGAACATCAGCTCTACAGACACGCACAAAAAAGGCCTATACATGATTGATGTAAATTAATGCACATCATTCATTTTCAAGCAGATGGAAATATCAGATTCTCATATTCACCAGATTTATGTTTTTTTCATCAGGTATATTGGTCAGTTCCTATACACGCACGTCTCTATGGAGATTTCCAAACCACAAGGTGCAATGGACAAGAAATCCACAGCAGGCTCTGGCCTGAATGGTCATCTAGACAGATGGTACATGTGCAGTATAGCCTTCACTTTATTAGACAATCGTTGCAGTGTTGTGTAAATCATATTTTTGGTTTTCCTCAGACCATCTGCTAAGACAGTGTAACATAATCAATATCATTTAATCGTCTAGACAAAAATCTACTTGTAAGTTTAGTTAGGTTTGAGCTTTCAAGAGCATGCATGTTACATACATAGCATGGACATTATATCAGTGGGTTTAAAATGCTTCTGCTATTTGCATGATATACAACACACATTGAAATACAAGCACATGTACATATAGTAACTGTCTCCTGATTGTGTCATATATGCAACAAATGATACAATTTCTTTCATTTCATTCACTAATAACTTTGCTTGCTCCTCATATTCATTTGTCTGGCAAACGCTGTGTGACATACATGTACACAGACCTTTGATGACACAAAAACTGCACAAAAAAGGCAAAAAGAAACCAACTTACATTGTATGTGTCAGTGGTTTCAACATGAGATTTTAGAACTTTGTAACATTTTTACAATCTTGCTTCTACTCTGAAAAAAGGAGAAAGCATAATTCTCTTCAAGAATATGCACACATAAAAATAGGCTATAAAAGCAATGAATGTGGTATTACATGTGTGCTTGTGGAGGGTTGGCTGCATGGTTGTGTTTTAGCATCGTCTGGTGCCAAAATGTATGGTTGATTGATGATTATGGCAGTCGGCGAGAAACCTCGCTATATAGATTGCACATGTGGATGGAAGGTTGGCTGCCATCCAGTGTTAATGTACAATCAGTTATCTTCTTCACTCCCCATCTGCGTACAGTCTACACATGTACTGTATGTAGCCACAAATGGGGTAGGCTACAATGTAAGTCTCTATAGAAAGATGTTTCATCGAGAATCATATGAACATGAAAGAGAATATATTTTATGCATGATAAATTAATATATATATAATTATACATATGTGTGTAATATGTACACATCACGTGTACACTACATGTACATTGTATAATGGTTTCAAATATACAATGTATGTACATGTATGTATCAATAAATGAAGAGTTTGTTTGCAAAAACCGATAAGTCCATATTTGCCAAATGGAGATATTTGCGATTAAAGGTCAAGAAAAATAAAGAGAATAATAAGAAAATTTTTGCTTCTTTTGAACTTAACTTCAAAAATATACCTTTATATGTAGTGACCAATATATCATTTAAAAGGTATTATTTTGTACTTTATGACAGAGATCGTACTTCAAAATCTTCAAAAATGGACTTATCGGTTTTTGCAAACAAACCCTTCAAATATACATAGGCCTACAGATAGACAGAAAAATAAACAAGTACAAGTAGATACAATGAGATTTTGTATCATATTTATGTATTACGTAACACGTGTCCATCGATCTGTCACTTTTGCAAAGCATATCATTCCACAACACAGGAAATATATGGAAAAAGCAACATGATTTCCACTTTACAATCACTGGTTATGTTTTTGTCAAATACTTATCACTCATTCTATATTGCATGACCCTTTTAAAAAAAAAAGAGCTGCAGGAGGGACATTGTAGCCTTACATACGACATATCCAAAATTACCAATAATAATTTTCGATTACTGTACAGATACAATGTACTAATGTAGAATGTATCATCACTGAATTGCCAAGTTACTTGTTAATCAAATATTCTTTACACCAGTATAATGATACACATTGTAATTATACTGATTATTTCACACTTGTAGGATTAAGTACTGTCATTCTTGAAGTCAAATTGTGCTTTGAAAAATATGTTTTATACTTCTTTCTTTACTTTTTCAGTAAATTCAGTCACATGCTTTGTAAACATATTGTACTAAAAAGTGCTATAAGAATAAAATGGTAAAAAAAAAAGCCATGCTTTGTACTTTCCACCAAAAGCAACAAGTAAAGGTCAGCAGTCAGTATGTATTATCGTTGGTCAGTTACAATCTCTAAAAAACTTTCAGCCATTTACATGTACATCAATGTAGTGTACATTTAACATACATCAGCGAGCAAATTGCGCAAATACTAGTAGGTCAAAATGCACTTAAAACAAATGTACAAATAGCTTACCACAAGACATTTTGATTTTTTACCACGATTTAGTAATTTAGGGGCAAGGAAGAGATAGGCAGGATCAGTCTCAAAATTGATGGTACAGGGTTACGCAGGAGTGCTGGAGAATTTTTTTTTTTTTTGGGGGGGGGGGGATGTAGGACACTTAAAGGAAGCCACATACAATTCAGTATTATTGGCTGGAAATGTCAACTCCATTATCCAAATAATTCATCAAACAAAGAAACAACAAAAAAATGACCCGAGTCTCTTCCCAATAGCTAAAAAGTGCATCCCGACTCTTAATTTCCAAATTCAAAGCCTGATATGAGTATGAGACTGCAGTCTAAAATCAGAGGCATTTGTACTTTCCTAAACAATACGTTGCTCAACCCCATTTTTTTTTTTTTTTTAACTGTGGGAAACAATCTGTCCAACAACTTTGCCAGATTCAATTTCATGTAGTTCGTTGATTCGCCGACTGCCCAAATTTGATTTCATGTGCGGTACATGAATGACAAATTTGGCCCAATGTAAAGTTCCCCGGCCCTGGTATACGTTCTTCCGGTAAGCCATCAGTTTGAGATCAATGAAGATAACATCAATGTAGGCAGTTTATTGATACATTTCCCCTTCCCTCTCCTTCTCCCTCCCCCCCCCCCCACAACTTTTTTAGACAATCAAGTGCTTAGCCATATCATGTAATCTAATGTAAATGTAGGCTTAGGGAATAAATGACACTATACAGTATTGTATTCAGTATATGACTCATACCCTTGATCTTATCACCACTTTTTCTGCTTTTACATTTTCCACAATGTCATGTGTCCAGTCATGTGAAAAAAAAAAGCCTTTAAAATGTGCATGCACAACAGTGTTTTTCTTTCTACCATACCAATGGCTGTATCACTGGAAAAAAATGCAAAGGGGAGCTTATAATGATGATAATAATAATTTATGTATACTATTCATGAAATAAAATGTTGAAAAACTCGGCATGAAAGCAATCAAATGAAAGACAGGTGTTTTTTCCTTTCAATCTGTAAATTGACAATTATAGCCATAGACAATTTTCTTGCTCTCTTCCCTTCTTAAAACAAGGATTTGTAAGCATATGGCAATAATTGTTTCTAACATTGCAATTGTCAGGTATCCATACATGTATATTACTCTCTTTTTCTTTTCCTCTTTCAAAGATTTTGTAAATGAATCACATAATATATGGCTTTAACATTCCAAATGTAGTTTATGAACATAAACACACCATCCTGTGTTTTCCTGTTTTCCTCATCAGAAGGGGAGATTTTTCCCTCACTGAATTCTTTTCTTCTTTTGTTTTTTAAATACGAATGCACGATTGAAGCATTCAAACTTATTAGGGGGGAAGGTATTTTGCAGAGGCTAAATTATCAACTAGAAATTATTATTCATAATAGTTCTAGTATAAGGCAATGTGAGAAGTGTGCTGTGATGACAGCAACACAGCATCCATTTATCTAATTTGCATATGTGACCGCCAACAATACCATGGCTTAGGGAAATTGTGAAAATATATAATTAGGTTATTTTCTGGTTCAAAGTCTTTTTTGATAACATGTACAAGGATAAGCCAGCTCAAAGTTACATTCCGCACAAGAGCAGATAAAGTTCAAATGAAAATAACGACAGGAAACAGTTGTAATGAGCAATGCCATGGACAGCACCTGAACTGTTTCTTTACATGTATGTTGCAAGAACAAGAACATTATGAATATTCATGGCAGCTTGTTAACATAAGAGTAAATGTAAGTTGGATTACACAAGAGGGTAATATCTAATTTTGCAATTGTTTTGCTTTAATGATTTAAAATTTGGGTTCATTTGAACCATCACTAACTGCAAACTGGTCTATTCAATTCTGTTGATTGTTTAATTTTACTCAATTTTAAGAAAATCAACATGATGGCAGAGTGGCACTGTAGTTCAATCTCTCTGATGTCATATGCTTCCTTCAAATCAAATGGATTCAATTCATTGTGTTGAATATTAATCCACATTTGAGTCTTATCTTTCAAATTTAGAATAAAGTTCTCAGAATGACTTCACTGTCATTTACAGGATTTTTTTCTCTGTCTTTGAGTGGTTGGAGAAGAGGGAACACATAAAGACTGTCTGCAACAGAGACTAATCCTGCTTTCCACATTTTCCCAGGAGTAATTGTCTGTTGGAAAAAAAAAATATATGGAATTAACAATGGCTAGCTACCTTGGAATAAAAGAAAAGGACATACATTGTATCTTCAACATCCTTGGCATGAAAGGAAGGCAAAAATGCCTAACTATCCCAGCACAAAGAACACCCATTTAAAATGGGAAAAAAATTGTGGTATCTTCAGAAGATGAAATACCAATTCTCCTCTGTTGACAGAAGATGAAACTAATTTCAGAATTAGTTGGATTTTTGTGTGCATATTTTTGTGTGTGTGTGTGTGTAACCTGTGGCAATTTTCAGCTGCACTGCAATCTTCTCTTGAAACATTTTTAGATCTGCAATATGCAGATTACTTCATTTTCTATTACATTTTCCTCCTTTTAAAGACAATTTGCAATTATAAAACTATTGACTACCACATCTTGTCTCCTTCACAACACAATATTGTGCTCCAAATGGAAATATCTTCACTTTTAGATCTACAGTGAAGCTGTTAATTTGTGTAAACACCCACAACACAAACCCTTTCTGTCATTTGATGGCTGCCATAATCTCGACAAAGATTGTACAAATGAACGATCCAACCATATTTCTTCTTTTCTTCATTAACATTTCTAGAATGCCTTTTGCCCCCAGCGTAATGCTATGCAAACAAACTTTCATGAATGTGGGGATGATGAGAGATGCAAGGAGGAGATATAGAGTTCTGTCAAGCGAGTGATCCCTATTGAAAATTTCTTGAAAAGAATGCTTGTTTGTGCTTTCACCAATGTCTGAGGAAGGTAAAGTATTTTTGGTGTTTCTTTTTACAATCATTGACATTTTTTTTTTTTTTTTTTTTTTTTTGGTTCTCTCAGCTCTGGAATTGGGCAAATGCTTGAAAGAGATTGGAAGAAGACCTAGAGCCAAGGCTGACTTGTCTCCAAGCCAGCTGAGGCTAGCTGCAGGAGCTTTTAAAGAATGGCATTGCTCCGCCTCAATGAGGTCACTCCTGCTTTAATACAAGAGGACACTTGAAATTCACAGGGATTAATCTGGACTGACGTTTCAATGCCTGAGAAAATGGGTTATCATTGAGAAAAAAAAAGTGATTTGGATTAAAATCAAGAATGCACGTCTGATGCTGCATCTTCTATTTTTCTTCATTTGGTTCATTTTGTTTTTGTTTGGCCCAAGATCTTTGAAACATCAAGTTTGATTTGTTTGACAAGAATTTCATGGAAGAATGTATTTTGCCACAACTCTCACAGTTCTTTCAACATGTGCATCTCTTCTTTTTACTATACCCCATTATTTGAGATTTGCTGACATAGAAACCTCAATATCTAAATTGGCAGACACACTCACACACAAGCAGCATGGGAGCTGAAAAACTATTCAAGTATTTTCAAGTATTTGCAGTAGTCATGTAGCAACTATATAGGGAAAACATTGGCTATTATTATTAGGTCAATCCTTTCCTTTGACAAAACATCACGTGACGTATTGCTCCTTGACACAAATATTCAGCCAAGGATCATAACAATGGTTGCCTTCATTTATCTCACAATATTCATCTGAGATAAAAAAAGATATTTTGTTTCTTTGCATATCTTTGTGCTTGGCTGTTTTTTTTTTCTTTTTAAAGATGGTGCTATTAAAAAAGGAAAGAGTAAAGGTTTTACATTTTTAAAAATATTGCTTGTTTCAATGACCTTTGAAGGCATTCTTTACCATTTGCAGATGAAACAAAAACCCCACTTTAGTACTTCAAAATAGTTCCAAAATGTGAGTTAGTGATAGAAACAACCAGTGTAAGAAATTAATCAGTATAATCATTGTCAAGTATTTTCAAACATACTAAATGTGAACAATAGGTATAATGAAATTGTTTCTAGACTGAACCATCTACAGTTATGGTTCAGTGAGAAAAATAGTGTTATCTCCTCATATTTCAGGCTTTATTGCAAAATTTTTATAAAATGTTAGGATTTTCTTTGATACAACTGACCTACACATATGCATCAAATATGATAACTCGAACATTTTTTATGTCACTGCTCCTAATGGTACACAGTACCTTTAATAGTTTTGGATGCTTTTAGAGAAATGACCTCTCAGACATCCCCATCCCTAGGCCCTCCCCAACCCTCTTCCCCGATCACTTGAACTCAATGACAATCAGCTCCCGTCTCAAGCAGCAGCCACTGCTCAGGTCGACAATCTCTGTTTTTTTTAGTGCTTCTGCCCCATGTCCAGTCATGTAGCACAAGGTCAAGTGAGTTAATATCCTTTGATGCACCAAACCCTCAGTGAGTTAGTGGAACCGAGGCAAAAATAAAGCAGAAACGACTTGGGGAGGAGGGGGGGGGGGGGGAGCAGATGGCGGGGGGAACCACTCCGGCAGAAACAGACAGCCTGTACGGTACAGTGACAACATGACAGAAATTATCGACTTTGGTCGCAGTAAAAGATCAATGGCGGATTAATTGGATGAGCAAGTGCTGAGGGCAAGGATGAAGGGGAGAGGATAGATCGGGGTGGATACTCCTTTCAAGGAGGGCCAGGTGACGTCCGAGAGGATTACAAGAGGCACATCGCCTTACTGTTGGGAGTTAATCGTCAGTCATAAATACCTCCCCCTAACAGGGACTGCTCTTTTTAATGATGGCAGAAGTGGTGATGTAGTACCAGTATCTTTAGCAGCAGCAGCAGCAGTTAATATTAAAAGAAGTGGAATAGATGGTTAGAGTCTATCTTCATCATTTTTTATCATCTCAATGTTTCAAATCATCCAAGATAAAAAGCAATTTCATTATTATGGCTCATTCGAAATTACTAGACAATAAGATTTCAAAGTTGTGGGATGTTTATAGTGTACATGCAGCACCGTGAGCATCAGTAACTGACAGAAAGTGTGTGACTCATAAGAAATCGCTTTTATCATGCTATGGTTTATAATTCCTTTGGGTGTTTCGGCACTACTGCTTCTCTGTTTTCTTCTCCTAACTGAATTAGAAGAAGAAATGAAAGAAAAATTCAAACTGTTCTAGATTGGGGTGTGTAGAATACTTCAAGTGGATGAAAGTATACTTTGTTGTTGTTGTTGTTGTTGTTGTTGTTGCTCTTCTCCTTTTTTTTTCAACTTCATTTTCTTTAACGGTGTAAAAATAGCAGTCCCAAAGAATTTTGTGAAGACATGATCTGGATAACATATTCATCACTATCTATCGGCATGTATAGCACAGCTGCACACCTGAACTTCTGCACCCCCTTAAAGAACCACTCTACGAACACCACTTCCTGTCTTGCAAGCCACGGCTGTGACCAGATGCTAATTGAGTTCACTGTAACTTCCAACCGTCTCCATGGGGAAATATCTTAATAAGGGGTCCTGCAACATGGATATCTTGTGCGTACAATGTACAATGTATGTAAGCACTGTATAAAGCGTGTGTTTGTGTGTGTGTGTGTGTGTGTGTGTGTGTGTGTGTGTGTGAGAGTGCGCTACCAGCCAAGTGTTGAAAGCACATACTGTGTGTTTTCGTCAGCAGTTCTGGTCTGTCGCTTCGTCACTCAAGTCATACATAAACCAGTGATATCATTATGGCAGGCTACCGCCATATTATTTGTCAGACCAATCCAGAGACGGGCAAGGTTTTTATCCTATAGTGCATCAGGCAAAGAAAGTTACTTAATAATCAAATTCAGCAATTCTGGGTAAAGTTGAAGCACCTACCAAGACATCGCAGAGAATAAACAAATTATGCACCCTCTGCTGTGACTTGTTTCACAAACATGTTCTTTTTTTTTTTATCGATATCTTTCTGAGAGATCTGAGCAATTTGCATACACATGCACGCAGGCACAAAAATGAGAAAATGTGTGTGCACATTGTATACATTCAAATTTATACACTGTATAACCAATTTGTTTGGGGTGAGAATCCATTAATATATCCTCGACTGAGAACCAGAAGGGTATTACACAATTTTGGGGGGTATTGAGTTATTGGTATCAAGTTTTCGAACTTGATCTTCTCTACTGTAGGGCCTACTTGATGGTGTCAATCTTGAATATGTTGTTTTCATTTTATTAATTACTAAAATATTAAATATTTAAAAATCAAAACCACTGGGGCAATATTTTTACCCATATTTGGAACAATGCTTAAAAATCTACCCAGAGAAGGTCATATTAATGTTATACCGATACTTGGGGTAACAGTTTGATTGACACACTGTCTATACACCGTAGATGTCCTTTATGAATGTTCTACCCATGTAAAAGCCGGTTACAGCTCGTTATTCCGAATGTTCATTATTCCGAAGGCTCTTTAGTCCAAAGATTCCTTATTCCGCAGGTTTGTTTTTCCGAATTTCATTTTCGGATGAACAAATCTTCGGAATAACGCCACAAATGTTCGGATTAACGAACCCTTTTTCATTTTCGGATTAATGAACCTCTAGGTATAGGGAACTTGCGTGTTTCGGATTAACGAACCTTCGGAATAACGAACCTTCGGAATATCGAAACTTCGGAATAACGAACAGCACCCGTAAAAGCCATCCATGGCTGTTTACAGTTCACATGGTGGTAACAACCAATATTTTTCTTTCATTTAACAATCACATTGCACTGGTCAAAGAACTTTGCAGAGATACAGTGTAGACTCTGTGTATTAAAAAGTATTATTGCTGTAGGTACAAATGGACATCTTATTTAGTACACCTGAATGTATACATACAGTGTACATGTACATGGCAAATAATTCCACATTAAGGTAAAGCCTATCTAAGGCAATTGATAACATATATTACATAAAACAGTATACCAAAAGATATGAAGAGTTTGTTTGCAAAAACCGATAAGTCCATGGAGATATTTGGGATTAAACGTCAAGAAAAATAAAGAGAATAATAAGAAAATTTTTGCTTCTTTTCACCATAACTTCAAAAATATACCTTTATGTATATTGACCAATATATCACTTAAAAGGTATTATTTTGTACTTTATTCCACAGACTGTACTTCAAAATCTTCATAAATGGACTTATTGGTTTTTGCAAACAAACTCTTCATATGTTATGATGCAGAAGGCAATATTCAGAATGCTATTCCCATCAGAACAGCAGGGAAGAACTGAGGATCCTTCCACATTTCACAGCAAAGGCCAAAAGTCCTGAAAAAGACAGGGGTATGCCCTGTAAACTGTAATGTACAGGCATCTCCCTGAACAGATGTTTCTGGGATCAGCAGTTTTCTATTGTTATAGTCAAAACAATTTCAGGATAGAAAGACATACCCAAAAAGAATTATTGGGACCTGAATATTCATTTCGGTACAGCAATATTTTGTAATAACCATGTTCATTATAAAAGGAGTGGACTGTACACCTCAGTCTCAAACAGATCATCTCTTTATTGAGCATGATCTCGCAGAAAAGTGCTGGCAACACTATAAACCACTCGTCTAGTAAGGATACAGCCATGTGTCCAGTGGAGGGCTAATGTCTACACCCTTATGACAAAGAAATATTACAGAAATTCAAAGTAGATTTGAAATGTGTCCAGTCTTTTATCTTTAATCTTTTACGCTTCCACATTGCAGGAATGAAAAAAAAAAGAACATAAATATAAATGCTGCTTCTCTGTGTGATCATGAAGCCTAAATAAATGTATAACGCAACAGTTAAATCACATTTCATTGGAATTGTATCCAGTTTAGATTAAATTAATTACAAAGCCTTTCCTGACACTTATGGAAGTGTGTATCTGTGGAGGAAATGTATGAAGACATCAACACACAAAGTATGTCTGCAAAATGAGGGCTAAATTTGAAATCATGCTTGTACCTTGTTTTATTAACCAACTGGTGTAAAAAAAAAAACACACACACAAAAACAAACAAACAAGTCTTTAGCATGGGGTTGATTGTTTGTTTGTTTGTTTGTGTGGTGTTGTGTTGTTGTGTGTTTTTTTTTTTTTTTTTTTTGGGGGGGGGAGGTGGGGATTGGTGCAGGGAGGTGACCTCCCTGATCGGTGTTATCGTCTGTGTTTATGAACAAGTAACTTGGTATCATCCTTTTTGTCTGTGTATCATAGATTAATATCTCAGTGGAAAGACACAATACAAGATATCTTACCTATGTTTGAAAAGTGGTTACTGATATCATCTGAAAGCTTTTTAAGTCATTTGAAAAAAAAAATGATTTGTACATCCTGCTACCTGATGAATTACTGTTTTACTTAATTTCAAATTCTTCCACATTCCAGGTGATGGGTAAGGAGAATGTTAAGTGATAATAGGCCCTATATTTATGTAGGCTTGCTTGCGTGCTACGAGAAATGCGGCAGCCCCTTTGAGGTTGGTCACCATGCCTATCATGTACCAGACTGCTAACATTATTTCATGGGACTTTTTATGTGCTGTAGCAGTCTCCCTTGACACAGTTTAGCATGTGTGAGAGCACACATGAACTGTTAATGGGTCTACGAAGAATCCATGTACTCAGCACTGAACTAATTATCGTCAACCCTTGCTCTCACACAACACCGCACTTTTAACGCACTGGTACTACGTCCGACGAACGGGTCCACGCCGTCACGAACACAGTTTACATGCATATACACTTTAACATCCAAGCGATTGTTTGTGTGGTCAATTTAAATGAGAATAGACAAGTGTGCGTTGATACTCTCATCCCCCCCCCCCCCACGCGTCTTCCTAACGTACGCACAAGTGTTCCACTGAAATTCCCTGCTTGCCATGTAGAAACATCAATACTATTGATTACCCCTGGCCTGCGGTTGGCTGACAATGGATAGTTTGTTTGTGTTCAAATGTGGATCTTGTCCACTCACTATACGTTCTACAAATTGCTGGCAGGCCTCCCAATTTGGGTGCTTGTGTGTAAAACGCACAAGGCACACTGGTACGTCCACGGAATCAGCTTGATGCTCGTACACAGACAGCAAGCCACGGACAGATCGAGAGGAAAGGCAGGACAGATAAATCAACAGATACCCATCTTGACCATGGCATATGTACAGTTAGATTTGACCAGTATTGGAAAGGACATGTCTGCAGGCATATTTTGAGATGAATATGTACACAAAGAAAGAGACAAGGGGAAGAGAAAAAGGAGGAAGAGAGAAACTGAAAAAGGAAAGAAAGTACACCAACCTACAACATTGTACTATATTCCCAATCTCTCTGCCAAGCAGGTTTACGGCCAGAGAAATAATTCATTTTTGTGACAATGCTTTCCAGTAGCAGGTACAATATTTGTTGCCTGAAGTACAGAGCCATTATTTCTGGTGCAGTTTTCACACTGGGATGCGGAGAGTATTTGCATGTCATTTATCTCATTTTTGGTGGCCAGTTTGACAGCTCATTTACCCTTGGACCGATACAATTGAAGTTTAATGACCTCACACAAAATAACAACCATGAGTCATTGGTTCTTTTTTTATGCTATAGGAAAACTCGTTCAGACACTCATATTGCCATTGCTGCAAATAAACAATATGAAACAAAGCAACTAAAAACCTACATTATAAACAGATTTGTCCTACACTTAAATATATTGTCAATAGGCACAGAATGTGCACAAGTTGTAATATGCCTCACACGTGTCCTATTTAAGTCATCACCAGTCAGTTATTTACTATCAACTTGACACCAAACCCCCTGTTCCAAGTAGGTTATTCACTGTTTCCATATTCAGTTGCGATTTCATCTCTACCAACCCTGGCATGAATCTTCTTTCCACTTTTTCAATTAAAAAAATAAATCTCATCATCATACTGCATGTCAAAATCCCCAAAGATCAAAGAGCTCAAAACACCATCCTCAAAATTGAAAATTGCTAGCCACAGGGGTTCAGTGGTCAATTATAAATCAGAAGCAGCCAGTTAGATGGATAGATGGCTGGGTGGACTGGCCATCTAATGCAGCACAGTGGACAAGGTAAATGACCCCTCCCCCAGCACACAAAAATCCTCCGGCCATAATTTCCTCCATTTTCAGGTTGGTTGGCAGCTGTGAGAAATTGCACTTGCTTTCAAAAATTATTGCCACATACGGAAGGACAAGCGAACCTCGCACCCACAGAGCTCCAGTAATTGTCTGTAAGGATTGATGATTTCATCCAATTGTGGTTTCTTACAAGGCATAATTTTTCACAAGTCGCAAAAAGACTTCAGAGAAAGTTGCGAATGTATATTGCTTCCCGTTTTCACTCTGAAATGATGAAATTCAGGATCTCTTTTTTTTTTTTTTTGTACCGATGCTAAGAATTTAGCTGACACATAATTCTTCTGTGAAGAGAGTACATTTCTCTTGTTTGATTGGATTAGATTAGTGAGAATTCAACTCATTTTCATCTGATTGTTTCTTCTTTTACAGTTTCATGTAAAATAGCAGTCTTTGAAAGATTACAAATGTATGTTAGCTCAGACAGCAGTTTGCTATTAAAGGCCCACATTATAAGAAGACAGAAAATAATACAAACTGAAATGAAAACATAAAAGGATCATGAGGTAATATTTACACCTGTTCAAACAAGATTTAATCCAAGAAGACTACCCGTAATCTTTGGCATTTCCTAGCAAAGCTATCTGTTTAAAATTAGTGAGTGTATATTAATTTTTAATCAAATCCTTACAAGCCTCCCTGCAAGATAGTCATATATGGGCATGAACAGTAGATGCATATCAAGAATATACATCACTGCTCATGGCTTTTTCTTCATCATCATCATTCTTGACCTTTTACACTTCACAATAACTGCATCTGATCCTTTAATTAATAAACAATGTAAGTCTCTATATTATCACTTCAATTTCGCTAAATATACATATAGGGCCCACTTTAAACTATTGTACATGCAATGTATTTTGGGCACATAGTATTTCTTGTATTGGGACTAGGGAAACAATTTTGCAAGTGGTTGAATTTGCCATGGAACACAAGAATGCCTGAATGAGAACTAAGCACAGACCCTTTTAAAGAAAATTAATTTGGTCATTTCCTACCGTGGAGGTGATATATAGCACATTTGTGTTAAAGGAGGAAAGATTTTCACAAGTTGCCAATTTAGCACGGCTAGCAAAATAGAATACATCACAAAATACACTGCTTAAACAACAGATATACAGCACAAAACAGACATTCTATATATGAATGTGACAAATATGTCTATGGATATAAAGGAAAGGTCTACTTTGTCAGGTAAAGTTACTGTATGAATAAGTGACAAAGTACAATGTAGCAGACAAATCCCAAAGGTTTTACAATAATTTGACAGTATGGTATCATTTCAAATTTCTGTGAGAGACAACTTTTTGAAGCTTCATAATAATGATAGAACAAAACAGAGGTATTTCAGTTATTTGCAGTGATTATTATCTTTTTATTGGTACAAACTGTATGATTGTGTTGTACAGTATGCTTGTGGCAAATTGATATACAGAAATGCATTTTTTTTTAAGTTTACGTGTTCAATTGATCAGGTTTGGGGTTAAATTTTGTATGTTTATATGCATGTTGTCTTGAAAAGAAGGGACCTTTTGATACACTTTACCTATATCTGTAGGCAATTACCAAAATGGAAAATGGTCATGGGAATGGTCACTTACAAGTTAAATTGTGTAATTTCTCTAACCTTTGATTGTAAAGGGATATGTCAACACTATTTTAAGGTTAATTCAAATTGGACATACAGGTGTGGTACAGCTGTACAGTGAATGACTTGGTTAACATTAATGGAAACTTCTGTAAAAAATTACTGTCAAACCTATTAATGTGAACAATCCTGTCTGACTATAACAGTCCCATACAAACATACTGTATCTACAGTACCAATATGTGTTCAGTGTAAAAGTTGTGTTTGTTTGTTTGGTTTGGTTTGGTCTGGGTTTCTTATTTTGCATAATAGTTTTCATTTGCCATATATAAGCATCTAACCTTCATTCAGATCGCATTTATTACAATCAGACATGAATGCTGGTTAACTGTTGCCTCACAAAGCATTGAGAAATGTGTTCCTGCATTCAGACTACAGTATGAACTGGTCCTTTGAAATGAATTTACCTAGTACATAGAAATTACATGACAGTTCTTTGAAAAAGTTCACAATATGAGATGAGATCTGGAGTTTGCTCATAGTCTACGACGACGAACTTCTTTAAACAGCTTCATAAAATATATATGATTACCTCAAAGGAATCCCACTTGAACTCATACTGTGCTACAAAGCATATTGTAGGAGTCACAAAAGGAAAATTTACCAGCCACTATCACTTCTTTACACCAAGTGTGCTTTTAGCACTAATGTAAACAGTCTTATAGGGTTTGCAAATAGGATGGGCAAATAGTTGTACCTCACTAGCACAAATCAATGACAAAAAGCTGTCTATCCTGACCTTATGCTGAGCAAAAATCAGCTTGGGTAAGGGCCTGATGAGTGTTTGCTAAATCTACAATCAGTATAACACTGCAAATGCATACAATTTCAACAACTGCCTATCAGTATAAATGCATGTGTTTGTAACACAAATACTAGCCCAGTGCTTTCTGTAAGCAAGCCAAGAGAGTAAAAATACAATGTACATCAACATTTGTTCTACGATGCTCCTTGGCAGAGAGGATGAAATGGAAAAGTAGGCTACAAGGATAGAAGAAATGGAACATTTGCTTGGAGGTTCACTGCAAAGGTTAACTTGCGTAGACAGTATGTACATAAGATACAAAATTATATCAATAAGTTTACAACAAGCTATAGGCCTATAAATGTTATACCTTAGCCAAATGTTGTTACTAATTTATCTGACAGCCAGTCTGCATTCTTGTCACTAAATGTGTGGCAAGAAGTAGATCTACAACTGTATCTCTAATAGAATTTTCCTGTCCTTCTTTTGAAAGGCTGTCAGAATTTGAATATATGCATTATTCTTTCTCCATAGCTTATTCTTATATTCCCTTCTCTCAGTCACTTCAGTGGTGTAAAGCCTTATCAAGATATCTAACATGGAAATTCACATCTAAACTACTACTGTACATGTACTTAGAACAGCCATTGGGTGAAAAGTGGTATAGTGCACTCCCATTATAACAAACATGGTTATATGTTGTACTGAAAATCTCACTATAATGAAGTAAATATTCAGGTCCCAAAATTGTCATCTACAGTATATCTTCAGATACACTGTACTGTTTGGCTATAGGTTTTATTTTCGTGAATTTCGCGAATCGCCTTTGAACCACGAAAATAACAACACGCAAAAATAACAACGCGTGAATAACTAGGTTCAGTTAGACCCTCGCAACCGCGAAATTAACAACACGGGAAAATGTCCTCCAAGTAGCAATTCGCGAAAATATCTGTACGCGAAAATTTCAGCTCGTACAGTAACTAAATTTTGATATAATGAAATATAAACTGCCAGTCTTGAGGACTTTGATGTATAATGGGAATCACCTGTATGAGGTAACATGCAGTCTATGTTATCAACAAGGCTTTTCTACATGTACACTTGTACTTTTTCTACAAAGTATGAGCACATTGTCCTTTCCAACTGAAAGCATTAGAGCAAAGGAAGCAGAGTAATAAACAATTCAACATTAAACACATTCTATATATTCAAATGATTGATGCACATGTATAGAATGTAAAGAAATTGTTACAGGAAAAATATTAGTAATATTTAATCACTAGCACTTACTCCTGATGATTCAAATATTGATACTTTATACACTCTCTAAATATACATTGTACATGTACTGTATGTTTAAAAAAATGGGTCTTTAAATTATACATTTGTACATGTGAGCATTCACTTTGCTAACCACTTGTCTTTGTTTTGTTTGTGTGTGTGTGTGTGTGTGTGTCCATGTGAAAGTGGATGCACGATGCCTTTGGGTTGGGTCTCAAATTATCTCCCACTGGGTATGCTTCCATGGTAGAAATGGATGATAAATGCATGTCATTGAAGTATTGTTTTATGTCACATCACTGTATGTTGATTTGACAGTATAGAAAAGGCAGGAGAAAAAAAATATATATATAATTATATACAAATGTGTATATTTGAATCATATACATATTGACATTAATGTAAAAATACATCACACTAATATTGTTGCTTTGTGTAATCCTGTATACAATATGTCATGATTCCTGTCACTGATTTCGTTTGACTTTAGTCAGTAAACATTGAAAGAAGACATCTAGGCCTACTGGTAGGCTTCTTGACAAGAAAGGACAACATTTGCTCACCACTGTAAGTAAAGTGATATGGTTACATGACATGACATGTCTTTTTTGTATTTTATACCCTTGGTGTTAAAATCATATTTCAGGGATATGCGTACATCCGCTTGACGCATCTGAGAGAAAAACAATACTACCAGCAAAATATATGCCTGCCTTTCACAACATGTGACGTGATCAATGCACCTTATGTACCTGCATGCCATAAATGCCTGTGATCATCCAATACATGCTGTAATATACAAATTTGTACATGTACCCTCAGCTCTTTTAAAAAGCTGTATTGGACAGACTACATTGTAGCAATTTTTCTTTTTCTCATCAACTCAACAAATTGAAAATAAGAGTAGTAGATATGTGGACAGATTTTCTTTGAGGGAAACAAATTCACACACTGAAATTATGCACTCTCTAAATATTTTTATACATCTACATTATATGAATGAACACATATTTCACTCATCATACACAAAAAGAGTAGAAATACAAGGAATCTGTGAATTCTTCTCTATCTTATGTAGATATCAACATTCAAAGTGTATGCCTGCAGGGAAATCTGTGACATATGTAAGCATTGTGACAAAGACTACAGGGGAAGGCATCCACATTGTGGAATAAATGTATGACATCAGCTGCCACGGTAGGGGATCACCCCTGTTCATTACCCAATTATAGTTATATTAACTTATCATATTTACTCCAGTGTATGGGTGAAATAAGGAAGGAGGGGGGGGGGGGGGTTATGGGGGAAGCCCAGTCTCAGAATGGGAGAGATGCCCTATCCGAGACCGGCAACACTTGAGCACTCCCATCAAGACGTGATGTACAAGCTGCAGTACATGCTGTAAGGGGGGAAAAAACTCTATGCATACTGACGAGAGGCTACGGAAAGGGGGTGTTAGGGAATATTGCAGAGGATGCTCAAGCTACAATCTTTTGCATCGTGAGGGCTGCGAGGACGGTAATGCCTAGAGGAATTCTGCTGACTGCCTAGCGATGTGTGATTGCATATATATATGTGGCAGATGGATTGTAGAATTACTTTACAACATCCAAAAGTACAAAAGTAAGAGCATGGTCATATGTTTTGGATTTTAAGACCGAGGAATGCGCAAGATGGTTTTAGCTCTTGAACTTTTAAGATTTACTGAAGCATTTTCTTGCCATACAGTATCTTTGCTATTTAAATTCTGTATATCTTAGAGAATGACATCTCATTACTACATTTTCTTTATCCTCTAAAGCACTTAAGCTGGGCAAAAAAAAAAGAGCAAACAACGCAAAACAAATCAAAACTGCTTATCAGTGTGTTTGCATAGGGCCTACAGCCATTTTAAAGGTACAAGCCTGCAAGTTTCACAGCTGTATTGTTCTGCAGCTGCAGTCACCACAGCTGAGGTGAGTCTATGCTGCCACCATTGTCGGAGTTGAGCCATTGCAAGCATGCAGAGCTAGAGCTGCAGACTTATGCCACCGTGATCTTGAACTCTGTGATGACATTTCCTGGTGGACCTTACAATGCATCTAATGAGATTACATTTTGAATCGAAATTTGCGATGCGACACTTATCATCAGTCTAACCTACACTGTAGGGTCACCGCTTCTCAAAATAGAAGGTGTAAAGCAATACTTCAGACTGTGAGATATTTTTATCCCGTTTGAAATTCATGTCAATTAGAAGACATACATATAAAAGTGTATGATGCATATGTGCAATGTACACAGAGCTTCCAGGCATACACTAAATTTGGCTGGTCTGACCAGGCAGACTTGCCCTGTGTCCAATCCAAAATTATATTAAAGTAGTGTTAATGAATCAATTCAATTAGGTAGAACAAAAACAATGTGGGCCTACAATAGCTACAAATAGGTACACCAAAGGACACAAAAACCTGTTTGCTACATGTAGGCTGGGTTTGGCTAATATTTTCATTGAGGGTCAGTGGCTTACAAAAATACATGTTCAGACCAGCATTAAAAAGAAATAAAATAAAGCATGAGGATGCTGTTTTCAGAAAATAAAATAATATAGGACCCATACACTGTACATGTGCAATCTGCTCAGTTGATGCATTATGAATAATAAAATCTTATAATGTAATCATATATTTTCATTTTATCATTTATACATGTAACTATAACTGCAAATAAGCATACCAAATATGAATTCAGAACAATAATAGGATGCTGCAGGATGTAGCATTGATGTATCTTGATAACTTAGCATCTGGTGACAATTTACAGTGATAGTAGAAATATGGTCTGTTATGTCATTTGTTTATTCAACTTTTTTTTAACCTCCTATTTCACAAATATTATAACTTGTTATAAATTTGAACATGACAGTAAATTACATCAAAATAATATGCACTTTATCCCCATCATTTATAAATTGTCTGACATTTCCTTTACATGACTGACAAAAGTTGGAACATACAGTATGTATGTAGATCTTTAATTCCTCGATGATTTACACCTACCTCCCTTCCTTGCTTTCTTTATCCACAACAAAAATTTAAAATATATACTGGTAACAAATGAATATCAGATTAAAGTAAAACTACGGGTGGGGATGAATCTCGAGTACTGTACTTAAACAGGTTACTGAAATGAGACATGTTTATTCATTTCAGATTCTTCATTTCACATCTCTCGATTAATACACACAAAATATGCACATTTATTATTGCAGTGAAAAATATCTGTCATGCATAAAACATTCTGTTCTACGGCAGAAGAGATGCACATTCTTCACAGCATGCCCTCCCTCATTCTTGTAATGGCTGCCATAATTTAACATCTATATAAGATATGATCTGTGCAGAAATCACTCTTTCAGACTGTTCTGATAAGAGCAATTTGGATTTCTTAACAAGATGTACAAATAAGATACAAAGGAACATGATGAATGCTATCTGTTCACACTTTGAGTCATCCTACATCTATTTTCTTTTTAAGGGAAGGCTATCTTTGTACAGCAGTTTATATCACAAGACACCTAATTTGTTAATACACGCTGGCCTACTTGGAAGTAAAGTTATGATAGTTGAATTATTCAAAAGAATGTAACCATGATCTCATTATACTTAAGATTTCTCTTCAACAATCTTAACTTTCTGCTGATATTTTCTTCACTTGCAGCCACCAGAAAATATCGATGCTACATGCAGTTCAGAAACCTCTTGCTATTTGTTTACTCAATCTTCAATGATCTTATTAAATCAAATCTTATCAAATTATCAAACATTATCAAATTTAGTTAAACCGTTATTCCAAATAGCACAAGCAAGAAGCAGAGTATGTACTGTATAATTCTTGAAATATAAATGCACACACACAAGATTATATAGGAATTTAGGAACAAGTATGAAATGCACACTGCATTGCTTGTGACCACAATTCAATTGTTTCTTATCAGCACAAAGAGCAGGTTTAGATATATTGCTAATAATTTTTTAATGATAATTTGATGTTAATGCACATCGTTCCTGTCAATAGTGAAAAACAAAAAAGAAGCTGAAGGTAATGGTATTTAAGATCACGAAGATTATAATATGACATTTTTTCTTCAGACTATTCACGGTAAAGATTCCATATTTGTCTGTTCTTTATCTAGAAAAGTCATCAAAGCAAGTTAAAAAAATCTCGTATATATACATATATATATATATATATATACACCTGTATATATTTCTTATTTCTCCCGATTCCCAGTAAAACAAACTGGACATTAACATTGTTAACATTCACAAAACCGCATATTCCACCATTTAGGATGTTGAAAGAAAAAGAAAAATAAGTCCACAGGAATTAAAAGACCTAAACTTGGAGTAGCATTTTCCCTGTGAGTTATACAGTATGCTCTCCACAATACATATTCATACAAGCATTATTAATCTCTGTTATGCTTCCAATAATGCATTGATTTTGTAAAAACTTTTCACGGTATGGCTGAAGTGATACACCTACGTTAACTGTCGATTCCATTAAGCATGCACAATTGATTTGGGCTTGCATGTCAGCACCATAGAAAGCGTGTAGGGAGTAACGGTAGTATTTACATGCTAGTCATGAATTTTTAATGAGCTTGTGTTCGAAAGTCATCAGAAAATCTATAAATCCAATATGGCGGGGCATTGTTGATAGAGCTTGCACAGTAAGAGGAGAGTCACTCTATTTGTTTGGAAGTGAACTCTCAGTTTTGAAAGATATTTTAAGGGTCACTAAAGAGGATACAAGTCAGGGTCTCAGGCTATTGAGTTGAACATTATTTTTCTGTAACACTTTTTTTTTTCAGATATTTGCAGTTTTTGACAAATTGAAGACACCTCTTCTTCTTCTTCTTCTTCTATAATCTTCAAAGGGCTATAAAATGCAGCCTATCACGAAGATGAGACCTCTTGAGACTCATAGCAGACACTCTTTTTATGTTCATTATTAATGCTTTTTCTGATTCTTTATAATCAGTAACTTTTATTCTGTTAAGTTTTTTCAGGGAAAATATTTGCTAAAGTCCATTCTAATTAATCATTTTGTAGTAGTCTCTTTAAGAATAATAATCAATTCTAAACTGTTGTATTAATTCCTATGTGACCATTTTCAGGAACAAGTAGAAACCATGAATTGAAATATTCCTTTTAAAACGAATCCCTCTAGATAATGTTCTTGTCAATAAATCCTACATACATAGAACTGATGTATTTTGCAGGGTATAGTACATTTTTTTTTAATGTACAAATGTAAGCTTCTTGATGCTTCATGAGGCAGAAAAAAAAACATGGAATTCACAGAAATTAAACTACACCATGTTCTTAAGTTTGTTTTTGTTTAATGCTTGGTGAAAACTGCAAAGCTAGACACTAGAGAGTGAGCAGCTAGTTTTTGTTTGTTGTGGTTATTTTACCAATGAACACTTCTAGCATTTTATGTACATGTAATGTAACAAATAATCACAGCCTTGGTCAGAATGTATCACAGAGGAACACTATCAAATCTGTCAAAATATGTGTATATCATGCATTCTTTACTCAATTTGCAAGCATTTACAAAAGTTATTATTCATTGCTTCATGATTTACATGTTGACTTTTCTTTAAACAAATTTTCTATTTTTAAAATCTTATAGCTATATTTCATTTCAGAAGATGAAACATTTGTGAAACACATTATGCAACATGTGTGTTTTTATGTACATGTAATGTAACAAATAATCACAGCCTTGGTCAGAATGTATCACAGAGGAACACTATCAAATCTGTCAAAATATGTGTATATCATGCATTCTTTGGCTTTTCTCTTTACTCAATTTGCAAGCATTTACAAAAGTTATTATTCATTGCTTCATGATTTACATGTTGACTTTTCTTAATACAAATTTTCTATTTTTAAAATCTTATAGCTATATTTCATTTCAGAAGATGAAACATTTGTGAAACACATTATGCAACACTGAAAAAAAAAGAGAAATTGTATTTTAGATTGTAACAACGTCCAAACATATTTATCAAAATGTATAAATGAATTCAAGGTTTGACAGATCATGTACAGGCACATAGTTACATACTTATTTTCATATAGATATAGAGACATTGCTTTTTTTTTCATCTTTTAGGCACCTTAAATAATATCAATATTATATATTCATCAAGCTGTACGAAAGTATCATCTTTGTCAAAACATTTTTAAAATCATTTAAGGCATCGTCTTCTAAAAAAAAAAAAAAAAAACTCCCTCTGCAACTGTGCAACAATGTTGTGGTCATTCTAAAAGAAGAAGAATGGAAAATATATTCCAATTATTGTATTACACACCTAAAAAAGTTACACATGCTCTGTTGGTAATAAAAAAAAAAAAACGCAGACTATTTTGGGCTTTGACTGCAGAGATGTCTACAAATGTATGCTGATACCAATGTGTCTACATACATGTACACATACAAGTATGTGTGTTGTAGAAGTACATATAACTGTATGTGTGTGTGTGTGTATCTCTGTGTGAATGTATACACTGTATACACATACAAAGTGTATACATATGCATCTATGCTTATAATGGTGCATGTGTACATTGAATGTGTATATATTTTGCATTTTGATGTATCAGATTGGTATATATGTAAATTCAATATGCATTCATGGGTGTTACTCTGTCTGTGAATAGTAATAAAGATTGTGTAGTATTGAAGAATATATGAGGCTCATCACTCTGATTACTCACCCCAATGTGGTCATAGTGACGATAGTGTACCAGAAAGCTGCAGGAATGCAGTAGAACTTTGTGTTTGGCGTATACTTTTCCGCATAGAACATGATAGTAGCGAAAATTATGATCGCCATGGACATTGAGAAGAGGAGGAATCCTAATTCACTAGCACAACTCTTTAGGGTGTATCCCAATATGCGTAATCCTTGCGAATGTCGCGAGAACTTGAAAATTCTGAAGACACGGAATACTCGGAGAGTGACAAACATGCCACTGAGGCTGTCGTCTTTGAAGAACAGACCGATGTAGTAGGGTAGGATGGCCACTACATCTATGATGGACATGACACTACGAACAAATTTACATCTATTCGGAGCTGCGTATAGTCTGAGTAGATACTCAACCGTGAATATCATGACACAAGCTGTGTCTAGGCAAAAGAAGGCTGTTTTGTAGCGATCACCGCAAGCTAGAACAGTTACAGTACCAGGTAGTGCGGAGCATGGCACAGTTTCTACAATATTTGCTAACACAGACACGGCAATGAAGAAACCTGTCACATAGTAGAAAACAGTAGCTGCAGTACCCGTGTGGGGGTTTTCAAACCCTCTCCACATTTTCTCTCGGAAAGTGTTCAGGGGGGTGTTGTCGCCCATCTCCGAGATTCTCTCATCCATGAGTCGTTCAGCATTGTCCCGCTTCTTGTCACGATAATCTTCATAGCAACAGTCACCAATAATCTCAGGCATCAGCCCGAAAAATGCCAGCTCATCATCGAACGCTGCGATACACTCCTCCCTGGGAAAGTGCATCGTACCCGTACGATAGAAAGTCAAGATATGGCGAAACAGGTCTGGGTCCCTGTCAAAGAAATACTGCTTTGTCTCTTCATCATAGAAATACTCTTTCTCGCTACTACCAAGCAGCGTATCAGGGTACTTGTCTAGCATATGTCTCCATGTCTCAAACTTTCTCCCACTGATGTTAATGCACACACGTCCGAAGTGTTCATTGCGCCGCTCCGGGAGGACGGGCATCGGATTGGGAGCCACCGGCACCCACCCGATAGCCGCCGCCCGAGCAAATGGCAACCACGCAGCAGCCATTTTTGTCAGTCTCAGTTAGAAATATGATCACCTCAGAAAATAGCTTGCACTACCATCGAAACCAGCTTTCTTTGCCCTCAAGCTCGGCAAAAGCATATTGCAGCGATCTTGCCGGTTGATTTCAACATCTGCTCTCTTCGAGCATGGAATACCACAGCTGTACCGGGCCAACCTTCCCGTGTAAACACCAGACGACATTCCCCAATGGGACAGGCAAATGCCGCCATTCACGAGACGAAAATGCAACATCGGGTCATTTGATATATCTCATTTACCGTCCTCGCAAAGAATGTAGCCGAATCGCACGCTTGTTAATTCCGAATAAAGCCCAAATCTTTAAGAATGTATAACTTGTGGTACGTCCTCTTGCAGGTTCAAGACGCCATCCACTACCAAACAGCCAGTTCACAGGCTACAACTGAGTATGCTCACGTAGAGAGTGGTGCTTCGCTGGCTTCCATGTAATTCGCCGCATGAAACGTTACGGCAGTTAACCATAATGCGGTTGGGAGAATTGCAGATGTGATCAGGATCTCTGACGAAAACGGCTCGCCACAGACTGCTATCAGCAGCGGATAAATTTCACAACACGATTAGATTTCACTTAAAAGCTAACAAATTAGTGCTTATTACAATAACAACATCTCCTGGCCTTACAATCATGAAAGTTTGGGAGCTTTCCATTGAAAATATGCTATTTTGTGATTTGTATCGCTTCAGTAAGTATGGCGTTGTAGGCAATGGTATGCAAATGCAGCGCTCTCATTTGCATGCTCTTTCCGTAAACGCTTATCCGACACAGGCAATAAGTGAGGCGCTATCCCAGTAATGCTTACGGATACGCCACGATCGACGTTGATTGTAGAATAACACCTCCCTTTTAAGACTGTTTTCCTGTCTTTGTCTTTCTCCCACAGTTGTTATCAGCCACAGACAGAGCCAGGGTTAGGCATGATTTAAGATGTAATAACAATAATGCTAATAATGATTTTAAAAAAGAATGAAAGAAAAAGTTGTATGATGTGCTTTAAGTGAACTCCCCGTTTAAGGGTTTCGTTTCCCTTTTTTCTAGGTCATTCACGGTCACGGTCCTTGGTGGAGGATTAAATAATTTAAATACATACACACACGCGCACGCACACACACACACAGTTATATTGATACACTAAAAGAAAAGAGGGATTTCCATACTTCAACAACGAAATAAACAAGATAGGGGCTTCTACGTCATTGCCAAGTTTTACAAATTGGACTATTATAGAACATTAACTGTCGTTTGTTCACAGAAAAAAGGTCGGAAACAAAATGGCATTTATTTATCTATTTATTATCATTATTATTATTTTTTTTTTTGCTTGTCTAGACATTCCGAGGTACATATACAAAGGCCTATAAATGAAGAAAAAACTACGAAGCAGAAACGAAAGTGGCCTGGTTCTGTTGTGGAGTGTCAATAGTTTCCCTTGTAAATTATTGTCCATTACGATATTCAATCTCGTTTCAATGTGCTTGGATAATAATGTAATGCGAACGTCATGACACACGATTCTGTCTTTAATGTGAGTCACTTTATCTTTCTTAATTTTACTACTCAGTTTTACCTTCCAATTATGATCGGGGTTTTCAATCACACCTATACATACTTCTTCTTTTTTTTACCGCTAGATTTGTGTCATAGGTTTTCAATAATATGAATTTTAGTTAGACATGGCTACTCAAATTATTTCCCCTAATCTTAAGTGTTAAGGCACACATTTTTTTTTTTTGTGTGTGTACTTTCTTTGTCTTTGTTGGGTTCTTAAAATTGCAGTTTTTATTTTAGTACTTTTTTGTTTCTTACCCTTTCTTTTAATTCATACCATGACATAATTTCTGTGTCTAGGTGTCTGCTTGTCTGTTTCTGTCTGTTTGTATGCCTTATTACAAAGGGGGAATCATTACGAATCTACTGTTTATAGACTGCACACAAGTTTAAGCTACAGACGAATTTGAAGTATTGTCTAAAGCTTAGCAGATGTCACGACGAAATCTGCATCATCATGTACTTGTATTTTAAATGAAAATTGTATTCACAAGTTTTGTTGGACATGGAATAAAAATAAATGAATTAATGAATGAAAATACTCAGATTCAACACACGAACGCAATGGCTTGATAACAGGAATACGGAAACAAACTAGTTGTCATAATATTAGTTTAATGGCTATTTTCAAATTAAAAAAAAAAATCATTTCAGATAAATGTTACGCTATTTGATGTTAATCATTTCGCTGTGCATTCTTTTCTTGTTGTTGATGATGATGATTCTTACATAACCAGTGACTTCTACACTATATTTCTGTTTGTCAATTTCTTGTGACGTTATTCTTACACTTGTTCAAATCACTTCCAGGCCTTGACTTTCTTGTCCAGTTTTCTTCTCTTTGTTCTTGTTGTTTTCCCGGTTTCTTGTTCTCTTCTCCGTTGTGTTTTCCTACTCCTTGTATCATTCTTACCCATTTCCTCTCTTAGAAAAAAAAAAAAAATCTTTTCAATGAACTAAAGGGGAAAACATTTCCTCTCTAACATATTCAATAACTCGTTAAGCTCACTCCTGATAGTGCTTCACAAATCACTGCAATGCCATCACTGTTTATCTAAAAGCGAAGATGGAAAGACCGGTGGTTCTTTTTTCTACTCTACCGATATTGATCGTGCGCTGACGATGGATCGCGGGCGGACACTCCATTATCGGACTCTCTTTCTATAAAGGAAGATGGCGAGGGGAGGGGGGGGGGTAGTGAGAGTCAGTAATGCTTTCGATGTTTTTTGATGCTGATCATCGTGGAAGCATGGCATAAGCTAAATCTGGCCTCGATGAACTGTCCAGCTAGATCACACGACCACACACACCCCCTGTCCCCCCCCCCCACACACACATGCAAACATTTCCACAAATGGCGCCACTTCGCAACGTCACCTAGCTAGTGCGCGCGTTTTTATCCCATTTCCACCTCTCAGATGCGGAAAAGCAAGCGAGCTGAGATGAATTAGATGTAACTGATGGCATTGGACGTGCACGCATCTAACGGCGAGCGGTGACACATCCTCGTGCAACCAACAAGGTATCTTACCCTCCTTAACTCTTTCTCTCGTCTGCACGGAATGCGTCTGTGCAGAGATCGTTTATTGTGAATTTCCCCATTTTTCTTCTACAGGATCACCATTTGGTAATAAATCACTGACATTTCAATCTTTTATCCAGTCTTTATATTTGTTGTGTCGCCAAATAGACTCTACACATGATACATTGTCTAGCCCTTGCCATGTAGTTTGAATTAACATGATAATAATGATAGTCATCTCTGTCTTCGTTAACGTAATAAAAATAAAAGTCAGCGTTTTCAATGAAGAGACTATTTGGCAAGTGAATCTTGTGACGTATAATAGGCCTGGTCACCACTGTTGTTCAGCATCAGTTTGGCGCTTTTTAATTTGTTTTTAATTCTATTGCAATCGTAGTGAAGAGGGGGAAGAAAAAAAAAAGACTATTGCGTTAAGGGTTAAGTTGTTGAGAAAAGGTAAACTTGGATTTCATGTCACTGTTTTGACAGGTTGATATCTCCTACCTCTGGACTAAATGTGTGTTTGGATTAAGGAAAAAAAAAAAGAAGCAGCACACGGAAATCAAAGGGAATTCACGGAAGCGAAAATGATGATAACAACAACAACAACAAAAATAATACTGACAATATGAATAATAAGCATGGTAATGGTAATGGTTATAATGATGATAATAATAATACCGATGTGTTGGCTCAGTGAGTAGAGCGGCTGCCCTCACAATCGGGAGGTCGTGGGTTCAAACCCCGGCCGCGTCATACCAAAAGACGTTAAAAGATGGGAGTTGCTGCTACCTTGTTTGCCGTTCAACAGTTGAAAAGGTTAGAGCAACGTCGATCTGGCGCTGCTCAGTGGCTGCCGGGCCCACGATCAATTGGGCAAAATGAATTTCCATTCTTGGACAATAAAATTTGGAGTTTAAATCCAAACAATCATTATTATTATTATTATGATAATAATAATAACAATTGATTACAAATATAATAACATGATAATGCCACTAATAATAAGTACAGTGATAGTGATATCAAAATGCTCTTTGTATTGACCATCCAACCAATTTACCCGCACACTACGTTTTCATTCGAGATTGAAGACGAGGAACCACTGTGCTATTATTGAAAATACATTTAATTCTCTTCTGGTTGTTGTTGCTTTTGTAAATAAAGTCTTGCTTGAGTGTAACAAATTCACAGTAACAATGTTATTTTATGCAGACTTCTTAATCATCTATCTGATTTTGTATTTCTGTAACAGAAAGAAAGCAAAAACAACAACGACAACAATGAACGTTCAGAATTAGTTTATTGCATAGTAAACAAGATACATACAGTACCTGAAGGAGGAGACGTCGTGGCTTGTCTTTTCATGGACAGTGTACTACTGACAGAGGGCGCTGTACTGAAAAGCAGCAACCGGTCGGGAGCTGCTGGAGAACCGACAAGATCACTAGTTTTTTTACAGAGTGCGTGGTTAACAACTACTTAACAGAGTACAATATGACCGGCGGAATCGGAGGGGGGGGGGGGGGGGGGGGGGGAGGGGCAGGGGGGCTCGGGTCCCCCTACTTTTTGTGCACCATACAAAGGAATACATAAGGTGTCATCACTTTGGGGCCCCCCCCTTTTTTTTTTTACCCGGGAAATACGTAAGTGACACTAAAAAGATCTTGAAGAGTGAGCGCGGTAAGGTGATGTTTTTGCGCTGAAGACCCTTTTTTTTCAGCTGAAGAAACCCGGAAGTGGAAGGAGAAAGATAAGTTGAAGACCTTTTTTGTTTTTTGTTTTTTTTTTTTTACTTGTCAGCTGAAGAAAGTCGGAAGTGGACGGGGGAGAGATGAGCTTAAGACCTTTTTCTCTTTTTTTTTTTGCTCGTCAGCTGAAGAAACCCGGAAGTGTAAGGAGAAAGATGAGCTGAATGCCTTTTTTTTTTTGTGCTTGTTAGCTCATGAAACCCGGAAGTGCCCCCCCCCACCCTGTACAATATCAGTGAAATGTATGCACACACAAACACACACATTATACATAAAGAAATAATACATGCACATTTTTCAAGAATTTGATTGCAAAAATAGGCAAATGCCAATTCTTTCTTTTTTTTTGTCAGTAAAGCCATCATCAAAATAGAGAAAAATGTAATCTATTCAATGATTCTGCACTCGTTACATATCATGAGATATTTTTGAAGATGTTATTGAAGTCATCACACATTTTTTATTATTTTCTTCGTTTTCTAGCCGATAAAAACAGCCATTGACATAACATCTTGGTTTAAAAGCAAACCTACTCCTTTCAGCTGATTGTGATACAATCAAATTGATCTACTTGTTGTCAGTAATTTAAAAGATCTCAAAATAATGTTTAATCAACTTGACCAACCTCCCTACAAGAACCTGGTGGCCTGTGTACTAAGTCCATGGCGATTTCAGAATTCAGTATCGAATGGGTCAAGTACCTGGTTCACAACTTACAATGTAACTTTAATATCTTTAGTATAGCTCTCCATAATTAATCGGGGCCATGGAAGGTGGGGACACTTCAGGGAGTTTGAAAAAAAAAAATCATTCCGCGGTCCCTGATAGTCACATGTTATGTAAAAGCAATTTTAAAGAAGCAGACACAGTAAGTTAAAGAAAAAAAAAAAAAAACTCCTGTTCGTATTCTCCTCCCTACACCCCCCCCCCCCCAGAACTCATGATGGGTGTTCACCTTTTCTTATTCTTTAGTTGAAACAAATGCCATCAGGATTGCCACAGTCTCTGGGAAACGACTACAATCAAGGATGATGATGCCAGATAAACACATTATTCTGAAGACAAAAAGTACCATTAAATTGAAGGGGTCGGTGCAATATAGTGCTAACCCACACTTCTGTCAAAATTGAGTTACATGCATTTTCACAATCCTTATCCTTCACTCTAACCTCCATGAAAATATCATATTTGAATTCAACCAATAAGATGGTAAAAAATGCATGCATTCATGTTTTATCAATGTACAATGTAGGGACTTTCCAAACATTCAACAGCGATTATCTCAAAATGAACATTGTGTGGGTTAGCACTATATTGCACCGACCCCTTCAATTGTTTGTTGAATATGGGGGAGACGTATAGGCCATGATAAACAAAATGTAAGCAAGTGTACATACTGATGTATATTATTATTGAAAAAACAGGTTTTCTTATTCTGGATAAAAGAGAAAAAGAAAATTAAAAACATACCTACACTGCATACTATGTATGAACAGATGTACAGGTATGTCATGGATTATTGTTTTTTCTTTAATTAATTTTTTTGAAATTCTAAATGACATTACATGTCTTATATGCAAATTGATATTTGGATTTATATTTATGTGTGTGCATACACATAGGTATAGAAAGAAATTCACCTGGGTATAGAGTAAAATGGTGTAATACATTTATGCTATATAAGGCAATGTTGCAATAAGAATACTGTCATTGGCAGAATTGCAGGACATATTTATTATATATTGTTAGAAAGAAAAGAAAATTCCCAGTAAACAAAATAAATTTGGTTTGCATTTATTGAAATAGAGTGGTTTAAATATTACAGATAATTACTTTCATCCCCCTGTCCTCTTGGGCATTAGTCTGTTAAACGAGGAATGTTCGTGTGCATTTTAATTTGGCAAACTTTGCATGAGCAGAGTTTCCCAAAATTAAAATGCATGCTAAAGATCTTGTTGACATAATATGCATTGAATGTCAGAAGCAACTCACAAAAATTTCATGCTGTGAATAAGTTCGTTGGCTCCCATTCGTGAAAATATTGTGTTTAACAGTAATTATGTTTTCCTCCTTTTTGTCATAACGGTAATACCTGATATTTTCTCTTAAAAGTAGTTTGACGTATGGATTTTGTAAAGTACAGTGTATCATTTTGGATTGTGACTGGGTTTTGTTTTGTGTGTGTGCTGATATTGGTAACTGAGTCTTTCTTTTTAATGAATGGTTGTGTTAAGCTAGTAAAATTGTAATGGTTAGGGGTTGGAAGGAAGGATAGATAATTATGTAAGGGTGGGGTGTTTTTTTTTTGTAGTTTATAGTAGTATATGATTAGGATGGGTAGTTAGGTTAGCTAGGGGAAATTTTATGAGGGGATGGGTTTTATTCTATACTTCATTTTTTTCTTTGGTAATTGCTGTACTATTTTACTTGTTATATTAAAAAATGAAAATGTGCATTTCAGTGGTTATCTTTAAAGGAATTATTCAGTTATGTTGTACAGTAATACCAAAGTGAGTTAATGTTTCTTGTATTATTTGAATGGAAGTGAAAAATATCATTTGAAAAAATAAATGTGTGTGTGTGATAGAGACAGAGTGTGTGTATGTGTGTGTGTGTGTGCGTGTTTTGCATATGAATATACATCACCTCATGATGGACAAAAAAAAATCAGCAACAGTGAGTTCACATGAAAGAGTAACATCATGTATACCCCATGCACACCAAAATATACTTCCATTAAATAAATAAATCACAAGCAAACAGGCACACACCGACACAACATCCAAGAATAAACAAACACATGGATACATAATTTGATGGGTTTGTGATCATTGGTTTAATGCTACTGATATGAAGAGTGCTACATTTTCTCAATATGATGCATACACAAAAACCATATATGATTAGCATACATTTATTACCATAGTCTTTCTGTCATGATTTATCAATCACCCACCAAGTCTTGTAACATAAAATATAGCCAATATTCTCTTTAGATACCCTAAACAATAACCTCTGCTTTTTTTTTTCTTTTTTTTATATAACAAAGTTTAAATACATTGGGTACTGCTTCTTTCTAGTACGATTGATCACATAGTTACCAATACACGTTTAGGTCATCAAACTAAGAAATAAATATGACATCTCACGAGGAGATTGCTCTTCTTGCAGCCAAAAAACAGTGGTAGCTCAAGTGTACCAAACTCCTTGACTTCAAAACATCATGAGGAACTGTAAGCAAGAGCCCACTTTGGAAGTTCTAAGTATCTGATGTATGGCAAATTCACAAGTTCCTGCTTGCACACGATATCACTGACACACAAACACAGCACGTGTGTCACAGATTATTCCTCTTACCTGCTACACCTTGATAGACTACATAATACCAGGGAGGTGGGACCTTAACCTCCCTTATAATAGTAGTGGGATACATGTATCACTTTGTATCAATTGTTGGCCATGCAAATATCTATCGGATCACACAAAAACATGTGCAATACCACTGCAGTGTACAATACTGTTAGAATTGACAAAATGTGTGGCTGATAATTGTAAAGCAGTGTTGAGCTTTGGAAAGTTCATTAAATGCCAGTTCAGGTGAAATTTTTTACTAGCTTACATTTGTGATCACTGCCTGGATGTTGCAAACCAAATTGACTTCTGAGATGAGCTCACCCATGAGTTCCTTTCTGGGTGACATACAAACAAGCTCCTAATCTTTGTCAGAGCTATGTTCAGAGTGTGGCTGATTCGCCATTCAAAAAAGTTCTGTCATTATTTTAATAGTGACACACTATGAAATATGAATACCAGTAAATTGAGCTAGGGAAATATTGAAAAAAAACCTATCTACTGCTGGCTTTGGCTTGCATTCTTGAAAGAACTTTTTTTCATGTGTTCCTTGAAACTATGAGTAATTGGAGGAACATCATTTCCCTCAGCATATTCCTTTAAATGCTGCACATGAGTAACATCCCCAAATGAATAAATAACCAAAAAGGTTCTTCACCAGTACGAGGTCCAGATAATGCTGGCAAATACTCTCACTAAAGTAAAACTAACATCTACGGCAAGAACTTACTGTCACTGGACACATTACCACTATATCAAACAGCGACATTGAAAAAGACATGAAATGACGGTGAGGCTGCTTCATCTAGTACTACTGTGATGGCTATATTTCAGAAAAATGAAACAACAACCAAGTTAGAACCCTGTGTATCTCTAAAGCTCATTATATTTTCATATATGCAGTCTAACAGACTGAATGTTGGCAGAGCTCATTAAACGTCAGTGTTTCTACACTGTATATTGTCACATAGTGTGTATCACAAGAGAACGATATCATTTTGTAGAAAATTTATGGAATGACTCCAAACTGGTTTCAGAAGCATATATCCTGACTGCCTATCTGTATGTCGAAGAGCCAAGCAAATATATCAATAATACTGACGTTTGTTCCTTCTCTACATCACCATACTTGCCGCACTGTGATTCCTGCATGTAGTCGCACATTCTGTTACGTAACACACAGCAAGATGCAGTTTGCAGCAAATATGTCATGCCCAGATAAGCATTTAATATGACGGTAAAATGTATGGTCGTTTTTCCCCATTCCACACAGAGACAGAGAATCCCTACACACAATTCACAAGTGCACCAGATGAGAGATTTGGATTACAGGTTCATCTCTCATCTACCATTTCAAAAACAAGAACCGACTGGAAACCAGTATCTTCCTGTAACTGGCAGATGTTGATCAGCAGTAATCAGAAGACAATCTACAATTGAGTCTTTGCACCTGGGATTTCTTAGATTCCCCCACCCCCCAATTTTGCATTTGTATTTGCACCGACTAGAAAAACACATCACCTCCTTTCATCACTATGGTTGAAGCAACTCTTGCAAAAGGAATAATGACATGAATGAAACTGGAGAAAGACAGGTATAAAAACAAATGCAGACATCACCCAGGCTTACAATACGTCTACATGTAAAAGCACATTTTACACATGAAAAATACAGACCAGCATGGTTTTGATAAAAGAGTACATGTTAGCTGATATTGACGGGTTAAAAAAAAAAACCAAAACAACAACAACAATCTCCAAAACATCTTTGTAGGACAGTTCTCATGATTACTCTATGATACCTCTGAAGTTATTCAACAGGATAACTGGCAGTGGTAGTTAACTGGTAAATATGAACACGTAGGCACAATGCGGGCATTCCAGAACTAGAAATCTCTGCTAAATGATCATGAATGTCAAAACTGAACTGTAATCCTATTGTTAAAAGACAACACCTCTGTCTCAGGTCTAACTCCTTTTTCAACATATGGGACTAGGTAGGATTCTAACAACCAATACCCTTGGCTGATCAGGTTATTATCAAGTCCATATATGGCAACCATAATATTCATCCCACTATATTCAAGGCATCTACACATCCAAATATATTGAAATTTGCAAACTCTGGTGACAGGGACAGCAAATGGCATATCACATTCAGTTTGATGGATTATGTGTGAACTGCTGGTCAAATCACTGAAACTGTAATGATACTCAGTCACCAAATCAAACTATACAACTACACATTAGTTAAAGCTACACAAAATCTGCTACATGGACGAAACCTCTCTAATCTCAAATGCAAAGTATGGGAAGCAAACTCAAACAGCAGTGCAAGATCGAACAATGGGAAGGAGGGGGGGGGGGAGGGGGGTGAGAATGGGTACATGTATGTGGCTAGTGATGGATTATTATTATTATTTTTTTAATAAACAGAGACAGGTAACAGTAAAAAGTACATTTCCATAATGATGCGCAATGCAGTAATTATGCATGGAATGTGATGCTTTAGCACATCGAAAGAAACCAACAACTCATTTTGGTTTAAGATGTCAAGAACCTATGAAACTAAAGTTTCAAAATACTGTATACGCCATATATTTAGCAGGTCTAAATTTTCGCGAATCAGAACTTCCTGACAATTTCACGAGTGGTTAAATTCATGATTGTGGAGTCCTGTACCGAATGGAGAATGTATACGTGTACGTCACATCCATAGCTTGATCAGAGTCAATATTTTCGCATGTCTTTAATTTCGCGAATAGCACCTGACTCGCGAAATTCGCAAAAATAAAAACCTTGCAAAATATTTGGCGTATACAGTATTCTGGGTTTAAATCACAACAGCTATTATGAACAGACCAAACTTGCTCACAGCTGAACTGCAGTTAGCAGATAATCAACATGTTCACTGCAATCAATAGTCAAGTTTCAGTGCAATAGTTTATTTTACTCACTTCTTTTTAAGAGTGAGGGGAAGGGACATTTTTTTTTGATCAGTGCTGCATAAGGCAGTCTCTCATCATTATCAATTTTCAAATTTGACTCTCTCTAAATCCCACTCTGTCCATAAGAACATGCCTTTACCTTCATGATACAATGTATCACCAATTCATTATTTCTTTTTTTGGTACAGATCAGGATATCTTACGAATAAATAGAATCTAGCTGTACAACCTAGCACCGTTGCTCTTGTTCTCCAGTGTTGGAATGTCAATCGCAATACCGCACCAAATAAAAAAAAAACAAAAAAATGTCTGGTAATCAAACTCACATGCAAAACTGGAGGGAAAGAGTACATTTGATATTTACATCCAGCATTTGCATTTGAATACAGAGCATGGTAGAGTAAAATAATCACAAAAGGAGTGAATTTTGATTTCACTATGACACACACAATATCACTCTGTCATGGGAAGAGAACTTCACAATCATTCAAAGGACATCAGCACTTTTATCCATAAATACATCTCTCTTTTCCTTTACAATATTCTCACTCTCAATATTATTGCAAGCAAATACTTTGGCATGGCACAGGATACATGCACGAGAAGAGCTGAAATTACATACCGGTATATGCAACTATGGAAAACCAACAACGAGTGACGCAGTGCTACTGGAAGTTTGAGCAGTGAGTTTCTTAACCCTTGCATTGCTGCTGTATCACTGTGAGGTCTCTATATAATGGCTAAACAAACATCATCTAATCAATACCTTCTATCAAATGATACATAAATTATGCCAGAAAATATAAAATACACTATGTAATACGCATTTTCTTGTCAGCATGAAGAAACCAAAGCTGACAGCAGAATTAACTACGCATATCAACTGCCCTGTTACACAGGAGACTTCTCTTCTAAAATCATGACATTACACATTGCAACTATCACAGCAACAGTAAATTATGCTTAGGAATTATATTATGCTGCTGCGGTTGCTGCATGCAATCGTAATACATTATCATAAGCACAGGAAGTCATGGAATTGTTTAAGACATTCTTGCAAGTAGCCAGTCTATCCCATCACTGTCAAAAGCAAAGAAAGGCTATATGCATGCTATGACAGAAATTCCAATAAGTTCCATATGCTGCAACATGATAATGCTGGTCTTGTTGCCAGAATAATCATCAGAAAATAAAACAAAGCGATGGTTGCTGATACTTGTATTGGATAACAAAAACTATTTCACATCAAGTTACCTTTCTGTAAATCCTACGAAAGTCATTCTTCACCTCTGCATGCCTGCTATCGACCTAATTCTTTGATCTACATATTCATGCTAATCTTGTGGGAGGGGTATATATAATAATCAGAGAAATTGATAATCTTTCACAATAGAAAGCAAAGAAATAAAGCAAAAGCGGCAAGACATGACATGCCTAATTGCTTTCCATCACTTAACAGCTTGGCAAACGGCAAGAAATCAATAATGATGCTATTTATGGTATAAATTAGACCACACATGCTCACATATGGAGTACAAATTTACACTAAAGCTAATGATCCCTCACATTATGTAACCTTAGGAAATGTAGACTAACAATTTGCAGATTGCAAATGAAGGTATAAAATATCATCCAGACCAGTGTAATGGAAGTGAAATATGTTACTCGGCAACAATGGTAAAATTTTTCTTACATCCACTGTTGATCTGCCTTGCACCAGATGGACTGCCTTCATTCACTTCTCCACACACTGGGTGTACATCTGAACATATTAAAGTGATTACTGTCTTCTATATTTTCCTCACATATAAGCTTGAAGAAAAAAAAAAACACAACCCCCCCCCCCAAAAAAAAAAAAAAAAAAAAAAATCTGTGTTATACAGGGACGGCCTTTGCAGATAAACAGGTGGATATGGGATGAGGGTGGAGGTGAGGGGGGGGGGGGGGAGGAGGGGTAGAGAAAGCTGGGAATGAACCGGTATACAAAAGAGGGCTACTAGCATGGACAACATTGCCCATTGCAAGTAACACTACCCGACAAATACTGTAAAGCATGATATTTTCATGGCATGAAATTGTCACGAATTGGAGCCGACGGCCTTTTTCGTGGCATGAAATTTAAGTACCTCAAAACATAGCAGTCTCGGTCAATCTGCAACAGTAAGCAAAGAAAGTTGATCATTTTGATTAAAATGGTGCTGCGACTACTAAAAGACAACAAAACTGCTGTGAGGAAAACTTATGTTTTCCACCACCACACCCAGTTCATCTATGGCAACAAAAATAGAGATATTTCTCCTCTGCTGACAGTACTATAAATTTCTATCTCAAGCCAAAAGTACCATTCTGGTTGTGGAAGGGGCTGGGAATTGTCACGAAGGGCCACAATCCATGGAGCTGCTGCCACAGTCCCTGGGGCCTTGGCAGTTGGGATACGACCAACCTTAAGGCAATTATGGATGATAATGCTGGTATGTGAAAATTGAGGTATATTCTATCCAGTCAATGGTTGGTTGACAAAGATCGTGCTAGACTACTGTGTTTATTTCTTCATTATTTTCTTTAAGAAAAAAAAAAAGAGCTCAAAAGAAATCAAAAGTGAAGAGGGCAATAAGTCAAGGGATATAAAGATATATCACTGCATGTCATAAGATTGTTTTCTGTCTTGCTAAAGCTACTGCCTGTGTTTTAGGTGATCACCCTATCAGATGGTATGGACTAACAACTCTCTTCCTTTCAGTTCTCCCCTCAGAATTTGATAGTTGTCTATAAAAGAACCCTTTTAAGGCTACACCAGTACATCTAGGAAAAGCTGCTGCCTAGGTATCAAAACACTACTGGCTGATGTGTGCGCTATATAGACACAGCAGAGAACGGAGGCTCATGATCGGCGAGTATGATTTGTCTCTATCCAAATGGGTTGTACTGTCTACTTGGCAATACCTCTCTGAGGCTGCATAATAAAGGAATAGCTACAGTGTGTATGTACATTCCTTTACCTTGTGATAATGATACAAATCACCGTCCATGCAAGTTCGTCTCTGATGCAAAGACATATGCAATGAACTCATCACAACTCTCAAATTCTCTCTGTTAAAAAGAAGAAGAAGAAAAAAGAACACTGGCTCATGCAGATTGTCATACTTACACCCTAAGTATTTTTGAAATATTGTTATAAAAATTCTAAAATTTATTACATGTACTGTGAACTTCAAAGGAAAGCATGATGATGTCAGATAAAGCATTCTCAAGGGGGGCAGGAGATTGGGGAAAGGGTAATCAATGCTACCATACAAGCTGTCACAACACATGTATAAACAACCAGTGTGCATACCAACAAGAACCTTAGCACAAAATGCTAAACATCACTTACTTCACTTCTGACAGCCAGTAAGTCCATGTGGCATTACCAGCATCACATGTCTGGCATTACCAACAGCACATGTCTGGCACACCTATGCGACACGCAAGGGGAGACATGACATAGTACATATCATCTTGGCATACCAGCTCACTTTGGGCTTCTCTCACCTTGTGACTCTACAAAATATAATCAAAAACTCTTTGTGCTGTGGCAACGTTGGACATCGTGCATGCTATGTGGCAGCAGTGGAAGGGTGGGTGGTGGGAGCTGCCCTCGGCGATGATGAGGCAGCGGCTGATTGAGCTGACGATGGTGACGATGATGAAGGTAACGACGATGTTGCTACTCCTGGTAGCTTCTCCTGACCCTCCACAGGAGACGGCGTGCCCGACTGAGAGGACCCCACCAATTTACTCAGCCTCACCACTTCACTCGATAACATCTCGATGTCCTGCAGGAAGCGGTAAAGAAATGTACAAAACAAAAATCTGTCTTCTATGATTTGCCACCAGATCCCACAAACAAACACAGAACTGGTTCTTTACTCAAAAAAAGAGAAATACCAAAACCATCATTATGCACAGTAACAGCACTTAGTTTCTTTTTTTTCTTTCATAGTAAAAGCTTGAGTTATTTACATTGCATGAAAGCTGAAACTAAGGATGACAAAAGAATATGCGTGCTTCAGAAGAACAACTTAGTCAACACATTGCCTTACCCGTTTAGTGATAGAAATCCTCATGACATACATGCCACATCAAATTACGTAACTTGCTCAATTCAACTTTGACTGACTGTTTCTGTTCATGAAGTATTCACCTCATGAGCAAAACATCTTTGGAGTTATTAATTTGACCATTCTGATTTCTAATGAGTGTTTAGAAGCATGCTTTCATAAATCTACAGACAAATGATACTTAACATACATTCACACATTTCAGAAGTGTTAGCTTTACATAAAGCTGCTTTATAAACAAAGAGTCGCAAACAAAAGCAAATTTATGCCAGCTTGAAAAGCCTGTCTTTGACCTTCACATGGAGAATCAGATGCCTTTTTGTTTGACTTGTAACATTATTCTTGTAACTTTTCTCCTGAAAATGGATAATTGGAATTGCAAAAACAGAAGCATTCATTTCGTCATGATCTTCACTCAAAAAGAAGAAGGATGCTTTGGGAAAACAGAGTGAATAGTCATGAGATCACCCACACCAACAACAGGTGGGGAAACTGGCAGGGCACTGTAGGACTATTGTTTGACCTCTGACCTGTTGAAGATGCATGTTCTTAGTGATAGTCTCCTCCAGCATGAGTTGTAGCTTCTGGTTCATCTCCCTCTGGCTCTCCTCCTCCACGTCCCGGGAACCCTTCATCAGTTCCCGCATCTTGCGTAGCGACGGTCCCTTTGTCTCTGACCGGTCGTCGCGGGGCGTGGAGCTGCTCTTACCGGGATCTGGCGAATACAGTGGGAGAGGGACAAAATAGTACATTAAAGGACAAGTTCACCTTCATAAACATAAGGATTGAGAGAATGCAACAATATTAGTAGAACACATCAGTGAAAATTGGACAATCGATGCAAAAGTTATGAATTTGTAAAATTTTTGTGTTGGAACCGCTGGATGAGGAGACTACTACAGCTTGTGAGTCATATGCGTACAACCATATAAAGAAAATGTAAAGAAAATTCAACATATTTTCACTTTTTTCGCATAATAAAAGAGCACTTGACTTGCCTCTTTCTAAAGGCAGGGGGAATAATATTACCCATAACATTTGTTGGTAACGAGTCAGAAATGTGTACTTTTTTTCAAAAGATGAAATTTTGTGAAATTCTCTTTATATTTTCTTTATATTGTTGTACGCATGTGACATCTAAGTTATTCACACACTGCAGAAAAAAAAATCATAACTTTTGAACGGATTGTCCGATTTTCCTCAAACTTTCATGGCAATCCTTATGTTTATGAAGGTGAACTTGTCCTTTAACCCTTTTACAAAAAATCTTTCTTTCTGATCTGGCATAATGCTTTAAAGACCTGATAGCGTGGGGATACAATGGGAATGGGAAGGCTGGCTTGGCTGGAATATATTGGGATGTATTCATCTGAACTTGTGTATAACTACTAAAACCAGTTGAAGTTTACCAATTCTGTTATCATGTGAGGAAATGATGTGGTTCGCTGGGTCACTAGTCTACTCCTGAGTAAAAAGAAAATGCAATTTGACATCCTGCCGTACCTGGCATTGAAACATTTTCCCCTTAAGAATTGCATGTTCATCTAAACATGTTCATTTTATTTCCTATTTTCATATTAAAAGAGTGTACATGATTTTTTTTTTTTTGTTAAAAGAGTGTATATGAATTTGTTCCCTAAATGTCTGAACTCACCTATGATTTTGCGCTCCATGACATGGTTCTCGATTATTGCACTTTTCCTCAGAATGTCTTCAGCCATACATGCATTGCTCTCCTCAAGGTGACGGACCTGTCAGAGAGTAGGAATTTAAAACTCGTCAGGTCATGTTTGGTAAATTAAATATTGAGATTACACTTCCATCGTCCTACCAACTTTAATAGTTCACGGAAGCCCTCAAATTCCTGTCACAGTAGTACACATCTACACACATTTCAGCTAATATCAAATGTTTCAGAATGCTTGTATAGGAGTTGGTTGTGTCACATACCTGCAGAAACTATCTCGTAAATATCTTTTATTACGAAAAAACAAAGAGGTATATCACGTATCTGTATTAAAATACCGTGATTGTGTGTGAATCTATTATGAATATCATAGAAATAATGAAATGAAATTGACAGCACAATGTTTCCTGGTATTCTTTCATGAACATTCTAGAATGTTTCAGCATCTTGTACACATGCTCAAATTATTTTCTTTATTTTTTTTTTATTTTTTATTTTTTATTATTTTTTGGAGGGGGGACATCCACTAAGTTGGATTGATGTAACTGTATACCTGCATACACTCTTTCATGTGGAAAACGAATGTTTAGGGTTACACTGATATTATTTCAAATCTTATATACAGCTAACATATCTTAAACATTCAACTAGAAATGTCGCTTTGGCGACTGGTATGCCTCCGCCATAATGCATGATTTTCCCAATAGGTCTAGATAGTACATGTGGACACTGTGTGATTACATTTTCACAAATTGGCAAAATATTGGAATGACAAGTTTGTCACAAATGTGTTGAATGTTCACCTTCCTTGACGTAGGTTTAATTGGATGAATAGGAGAGCATGTATCTAGGGATTTAAGGACTTTAACTTGACTTTGACCCATTCATACATTTAGGCATTGAGTAATTTTCAAGGTACAGGTGTGGAGAAAAAGTTCAATTTCTGAATTGAATAGTAAATTGTTACCATTTTCATCTGGCCCTTGACCCTAAAATTCATAAGATAATTACTTTCAGGTAGAACATGCATAATATGTACTAAGTTTCAAGGTAACTTGAGCCACTTCCAAGATATGGAGGAAAAAGTTAGTTCAGCACTTTCACTTATCTTTGACCTTTTGACCTTTGAGGCAAAAAGAGAAAAAAAAAACTTTCCAGAGAATTTCTATTAGGTTAAACACGCATACACCAAGTGTAAAAAAATAACCCTGCTGGCATTGCATAAATATGAGGGTAATAGTAAAATTTTGAAGTCTTGCACTTGACCTTTGACCCCTGACCTTCGACCCCATGAACCCTACATTCTCTAGATAATCACTTCCAGTCAGTACATGTATATACTATGTTCCATGAAGATACCTTGAACAATTTTCCAAGGTACGGAGAAAAAAAAAGAAGTTTTAATATTTTTACTTGACCTTTTGACCTTTGACCTTTGACCTTATGACCTAAACTTTCACCAGAGAATCTTCATTGGGTAATACATGTATACACTAAGTTTCAAGAAAATATCTTCAGGCATTCAATAGATATGGTGGAAATAGTGAAATTTTATGTATTTGACCCTGACCTTTTGACCTTTGACCTTTGACCTCATGACCCAAACTTTCACCAGAGAATCTTAATTAGGTAAAACATGTATACACTAAGTTTCAAGAAAATATCTTCAGGCATTCAATAGATATGGTGGAAATAGTGAATTTTATGTATTTGACCCTGACCTTTTGACCTTTGACCTCATGACCCAAACTTTCACCAGAGAATCTTAATTAGGTAAAACATGTATACACTAAGTTTCAAGAAAATATCTTCAGGCATTCAATAGATATGGTGGAAATAGTGAATTTTATGTATTTGACCTTGACCTTTTGACCTTTGACCTTGAGCATGTGCACCCAAAAGTTGATAGGCACAACTTCACCCCCTAATACACATACATGCCAAGTTTCATTAGGATACCTCAACAGGTTTCGATAGTTACCTTGTCCACAAAATTCATTACGGACGGACGGAAGGACGGACGGACGGACGGACGGACGGAAGGACGGACGGACGGACGGACAACCCGAAAACATAATGCCTCCGGCACCACTTCGTGGCGGAGGCATAAAAAATTTAACAGTTTGGCATCATGACTGATGCAATTTCTTATTTTATTCCATGAATGTAAAATAGCACCCTCCCTAAAATATAATCACAGCATGTAAGCATGCTTGTGAATGCACCATGATGAGCTACTGTGCAAAGAATGCCTGCCAGGCAGTAGACATCAAGGGCTACATATTGAAATCACACTCGTAGTCCCTTGGCAATGACACATCCAGTACTTAATAGAAAAGATCAAATTACGAGGACCAGAAATGCTCAACCATATCTTTTAATACTGTCGCACTGAAAGATCAGCATGGTGTGATGAACAGACCTTCTCCTCCAGGGCCCAGTTTTCCTGCTGCAGCTGAGTCAGCTTGGCAATCAACTCAGTCGTCTCCTCACTGAGTGATGCTGACATCATGGAATCATTTGGTGACTGCACTCAGAGAGAGAAGGGAGAGTTACAATAAATGGGTAACAATCTGATGAAAACATCTTACAATGAACAGAGATGAATGATTTTTAAACACAGCCTGTTATTCTTGCACAGTGTTAATCATGACATGAATTGACACGAAATGGCAAACAAAATCACATTTCATGAATGGTGAGAAATACTTGATATTGGTGACCCATTTAGAGACTACATGGACATGGGATGAAATGGATCCCTACAACAAACCAAAACAAAATCTATTCTAGACAAAAATAATCACAGTTGGTCTTCTCCTCTATAAACCTTTTCCCACAATTCTGATTTGGAAAAGTATGACATGTGGCTGATCTCGATGTAAATGAATAAATGAATAGAATATGACAACACACCAAGGTCATCACAAAACTGCATCTTGTACATTCATTGATAAGCATGGAGTTTTGTATTTTCTTCAATCAAGAAAAAGGAGACCAAGATGAATTAACTGTTTTTGATGTGTTCAAAATTGACACGTAACATCAAGAGTCTAGAAGTAAAGAAAGTTTAAGAAAGTTTATCAAGCTCATGAAACAAGTAGGGCAATGCACTACCAAGCAGAGTGGTATAGGACTTATTAGAGTGTTGTACTCACCGGGGCAAAGTCTGAGTAGTCTCTACCAGTCCCACTGTTACTCAGTGATGAGATACTACTGCTTGAAAAAGCACAGAAAGAAACAGATGCATACACTAACCACAAGGCATTGTAACATGCTGTCCAAAGCCCCGCGCACAGAAAGGGTTTAACACCCGTTCAATACACAATACCCACTTAAAGCATAATGTAATGCAGCTAAGTCTGTTGGTTTGGTCACAGGCAATTTCACATTTAACAAATAACGAGGAGACATTAACAAAACTCTTCATGAATTCTCCATTAAAATAACTATCATAACTGTTAGATTTTTGTTGGCTTGTTTGGCCGGGGTTTTTAACTCATGACGGTCTCAGATAGTGGTCCTGTAAGTTAACTGAGTTAAGATTACAAATGTTGTTGACTGTGACTAATTAAATACTGGCATTGTCGTTGTCACTGCATTTTATGTTATTGGCATCTCTGCATTCATGAACTCTTATTTTGCCTTCCTTCTTTTCAATATTTTTCCCACATTGTTCAAGTCAGAGTACAAAATGCATTGCATTGAAAAATGTGAAAACCCCAAACAAACACATAATCTTAAATGTGAAACATATATCAAATTTACTGCTGCCAACATACAAACACCATGTATGTAATTACTTTCTAGTTTCCCCCAGGTGATTAAATCCTTTTCTGATGCTTATGCAAGTGTCATGTCTAAATCTATGCATTGTATTACTTTTACTTGACTGTTTTATGTCAATGCTACAATGTAGGAGTCACATTCAAGATGATTATAATTAATGAACACAGGAAATCACATTTACTGTTCAATGGATAACGAGGACAACTTTATTTCTCATGTTGCTGTGACATGGTTTTCATAGACCTATTCACACTTAAGGTCTCGTACTTATTTTATTACTTATTGTATTTGGCCATAGATGTGAAAGGTTACATATTACTTCAGTAAAGATGTACCATAGTCAAGAGGTGATTCAAATAGCACTGATCAGTAGTAGAGGCTTTGAATCATATTGCAAAATCATTTCTACCTCTAACTACCACATCACTATCTTCATTTCAATCATGAAGGATTGAGTGGTGGAGACAGACCAGCCTACATACCTGGTGTCCAGTCTGGACCTGTCCTCGTAGCTCTGATGTGAGAAGAGTGCATCCAAACCCTGCTGTCCTTGGCTAGTCTGGGTCAAGACCTCCTGGAGTCTCTCCTGAAGCTTGGCTGCCCGCTTCCTCTCCTGCCTCAGCTGTCTCTGCAGATCCTTCACCTGCAAACCAAGGGCGGGGTTAAAACACATCAAATATAAGGCACAAATTTTCGCTGACTGAACTGTCCTCTGTCTGCCTTTATTTTACTTCTCAAACATTTTCTTGTTTCACCTGCCAACTCCTCAATTGCTTAAATAGCCTCTGAAAATTCTGCATCTCCAAATTCTGAGGCATGGCACATCTAGTGGATGCATGGCCTAGCTGAGCATAAGTAGTAATTAACAGATGCATGGCTAGCAATCTCTTGCTAAGTGCCTAAACTCCTGCTACTAGAGTGTGATAGCATGTTTACAAATGTCTACCATCAGTGATCACAACAATAATATGATATCGTACAATATGTGTGGCCAGAAAAATCAATGAACTGCTCTCAACCAATGAGATAACAAGATTTTCTGGTCCTCTCTTCTATAATACTCACCATGCCCACCCTTTTCTTCTCGCTGAGCTTGCGGTCTACCACCGAGTCCTTGGCTGCTTGCTCCATCTTCCTGATGGTCTCCTGGTGGTGCTCTATCTCCTCCCGGGCCCTGCCTACTGCCAGGTCTCTCTCTGCTATCTCCTCCTTAAGGTCCTGGTTTTTTTTTTTTTTTTTTTTTTTTTTTTTGGGGGGGGGGGGGGACAATGAATGACACAAGCATTATAGATAGGGGAAGTTTCATATCATCAGTGGCAAATAGTAATATAGTAGTATCAGTTTTAGTAATATCAGAAATATCAGAAATAGTAAGAAAATAACCATACTACTTCCTTACTAACATTACTACCATTACTCATTGAAACTTCTACACTGAAACACTGAAACTTCTACTTCTACTTTACACTACTTCCACTATTATAGGGGACACCTAAAAAGAATGTAGCTATCCAATCGGTCGATTGCCCATCAAGTGACATTCAATTAAAAGTACCATCGCATGCTGTGGCTGTAAGCCGTGCAATCTTGTTTGAGCAAAAAAAATGGCTTGTGTGACAAACACAAAAATTATGTGTTCCACATCTATACTCAGAGCCAGCCATAATGCCTACAAAATTTGGTTTCAATTGCTTGAAAACTGTGGAAGAAGTTCACTCCACAGGGTTAAAAAAAAACAACAACATGCGGTTACCATGGCAACGCCTTGTCCGATACAAATACAAAGGACATTTTGCAAAACTACACTTAAAGAGCATCACACACACCAAATATCACCTTCATAGATTGAATGGTTCAATTTGATACAAAAATGAGTGGTTACCATGGCAACACACTTTTCTTATATTAACACATTGGTGTCTTGCATAACTACACCTCCCGATCATCACACATACTAAATTTGACCTTAATTGCTTGAATGATGTGGAAGTTATTCAATCCACAAGGTTTTGATAAAATTATTGTTACCATGGCAATGCTTTGTCTGACAAACACAAAAATTATGTGTTCCACATCTATGCCTCAAGGCCATAATGCCTACCAAATTTGATTTCAATTGCTCCAAAACTGTGGAAGTTGTTCACTCCACAAGATTTAGAAGGAAACATGCAGTTACCATGGCAATGCTTTGTCAAGTACAAACACAACGAGTGTCTTGCATAACTACACCTTTAGATCATCATAGATACCAATTTTGAAATTGATTGCTTAAATACTATGGAAGTTATTCAATCCACAAGGTTTTGGTAAAATTATGGTTACCATGGCAACGCATTGTCCGACAAACACAAAAAAAATGTCTTGCACATCTATACCTCAATATCATCATTTACCCTAAGTTTCATTTAAATTGCTTCAAAACTGTAGGAGGAGTTCGCAACGCAAGATTTTGCAACAGACCGACCGCCCGACCAACATCACGGTGATTCCTATATACCCCCTTCACACTACGTGTGGTGGGGTATAACAAAACACATATAGTCTTTACTCATGCAATGGAACAGCTGGCAGAGAGACAGATGGACAAAAATATAAATGGACGACACATGAACTTGAATGCAACTGGCATATATACTCACCATTAGATCATGAGCATGCTCAGCTTTCAGCTCTTCAATATTTGTGACATGTTTTTCTTTTGTTCTCTCAAGTTCCTCCTAGCAATGGGACAGAAAAGGTTAAAATATATTTGAGCTGAAGAGCACATCAGTCCCTGGAACTTGATTGTGATGACCTTGATGATCCTTGACTGTGACAGTTGAGTAAGATTATTACCAAACTTCAACCACTCAACCTCTCCGCAGCTCAAAACAAATTCACTTTTTTATCCTTGATAAAGTCTTTTCACAATTTCCATGACATTCTTTAGGTGAAGGCAAGAAAATGTGGTGGAATTGCCTGACCCTTGACAAATCTAGGCTGACAGATTTGTGCACTACAAATATACTGCACCGTTCTACACTTACAACTGTTCATCTATGCTCCTTTTTCCTTTCTTTCTTTCTTTAAAAAAAAAATCCATGTCAACTGTTTTATCATATCAGATACTGTACAATAATATCAATAGCAATAACAGACCGACTTCCTGCTGGTCAATACGTCCCCATGCCGTTCACACATCTGCACTGTATACATTGTCTCTTGACAAACATACTGGATGCATTTGTGGGTGTATTATCTTGAAGAAAAAAAGAAAAGAAAAGAAAAAAACACACACACTCTGATGTGAAATTACTTCTAACATCCTTATGAACTATCACTACTTAGGTTAAACACTAGAATATGTTTCATACATATTTTTTGTTTCATACTTTCGTACAATCAATCTACCAATCAATACAAATGCAATGGTTTCAAATGATATACTTAATGAGCCCAAAATAACTTGTATCAAGTTCTCAACATGATGTAAGTGAGAAAATATCAACTTCCTTTGATTATGGTGCAGTGAGAATGGAAGAGAATGAGTGACAGGTGTCAAAATGACACTCACCTCAGATTCCTTTAGCCTCCTTTCAAACCAACCCCTGGCAGTCTCCACTGATTCCACCTGTTGCTCCAGCTGACTGACTTGCTCCTTTAAGGGCTCCAGCTCTTTCCTTACTCTCTGAGTCATTCCCAATGTGGTGGTAAGGAGAATTAAAAGAACAAATAGACGGGTGTTACCATGGCACATTCAGCTTTCTACCCTTTAGTGGTATGGTCTATTAGATAAAAATCATTTTGCTATTACAGATTAGCAAGTAAGTAAAGCATGCAAGTACATTCATGAAGAGATAGATTAGTAAATAAGTACATAAACAAATAACAGTTAATGTAATCAGTCTATCGGTTGAATAAAGATAAACCAACAAATGAACAAATGTTTATATGGACAAACCACCCCCCCCCAAAAAAAAAAAAAAATAAAATTGGGAGCAACATGAGCATGAGCATGAGCAAGTAGAGGCAATAGGCAATACTAATCTAGTTGGAACTATTTCTTTTCATATGTTATGATCAAATTTGACTCGTAGATTTCTTTGTGAACTGCCATTACTTATTTTTTCAATACTGTAAATTTCCGTTTCATGATTATCAATAAAGGGAGTTTAATTAACAAATAATGCATTCATATCTGTTTCGTAAGCATGTTATTGATAAAAAATACACTCACATCAAAGTGGTGATATCACACTGTTTGTCTTGAACTAAAATGACAAGAAATACGGGATAAGTCTTTAACAAACACAGAAAAACCCTGAAAAATTAAGATTTGTTCATAAAAAAGTTTGGTGCAATAAAACAGGAGCTTGCAATACCTTTTCTTCTTGTAATTGTGCTTTGATGTCATCGAGCGCTTCCTGCAAAATTGACAGAGAGGTATTATACAAGTGTTAGTATTAGAGGTCAGTTGCGGATCATATTTGACCATCACTGCAGTAGTGTTAACATTATGATGATTACCTTCGTACAGTGTACTCCAGTTATGACGAACATGGCCTTAACAAATGCTCATCACAACAAAGTAAAATTTCAGGCCCAAAAATTATCATCTATATATCTTTGCATAATTTACTGATTGGCTAAAATGAAATTTCGATATAACAAAAAAAAAAGAAAAAAAAAATGTGCTGGTCCCAACGAAGATTTTGTCATAACAGGATTCCCCTGTATATGGTTACATCAAGTATAATATGTTGTTTTTTGTCTTCTTAGCATCTACAGTCACTTACTAGACAAATTGCTTCAACATACTATAAAATATCTCCACACATACACATGCAGTGACCAAAACCATGTTAATAAAAACATCCCAACATGATATTTGTGATAAACTCAATTCATTTTGACTGGTTAACGATTCTGGAATTCTACATGACAAGAAGAGAAAGCCTGACAATAGCTGTATAGGATTCCCCTCTCTGTGCCAGATAGCAGTACTAAGTTGTATCAAAGTCTATTTGTGTACCTGGTGGGTAGTCTTCATTCCAGCCACTTCTTCTTTGTGTTGCTCTCTGATTGTCTGCATTTGGATGGCCATCTCGTCCAGCATGTTCTTCCTCTTGTCAGCAACTTTAGTGGTTTCCTGTTTATCAGAAGAAAAAAAAAATCACCCAGTGGGTCAAGATGATGCCATGCTCGAACTAAGACTATGAATCTACAACACTGACAGCCGTGTCCAGAGACTATAGATGCTCACAGATGCTCACAGCTTACGGCGTAAACATTCACAATTGAATGACACGCGCCTTAAAAATTGAAATAACAACAACAATAACAATTCAATATGTGCGACAAATGACGGGTGTAGGTCAGTGGTGCACGACTAAGAAGCCTGCTCATTGTACGAGCTGGGCTGACCAAATTTTGTCATCATCATGCACTAGGACTTATCTGCCCAAACCATATGACAGCAGACTGCCCCCCCCCCCCCCCCGCACAAAAATATAAATAATAATTTATTTATGTTTTGAGTAATCATTCTTATGTAAAGTATTGATATTATGCAGATAAAGGTACAAATATTCAAATGTGGATGACACCCCTCTTAAACATAACAACAATGTCAACAACATTCATTGTAACTGCTGTTTGGGTATGTTTGTGTCTTGACATCAATGACATTAAAGCTGAGAAGCACACAAACATGCCTCTTAGTTCATCAGTTACCAACAGATAACTATGTCCCTGAAATGCCCACAAATTTCCCTAAACTGATGTATGGTTGAGAGGAATACCACGAGCTTAGGCTCAGCTAAAAGACTCGCCTGCAATTCTCTGCTGACGCTGTCCCGCTCGGCCTGGGCTTCCCTGAGCTGGTCGCCTAGCGTGGCGTTGGCTGCCAAGCAGTCGGTGAACTGTCCCTGCAGCTCGTCCCGCTCACTGCTCAGCTTGCTGTGGGTCAGCTGCAGCTCCTCCAGCTCACGCTGCGTGGACTCCAGCTGATTCTTGGCTGTTGTTGACAGACCCTGCACGACAAACCAACGAATACTGTCAAACCGGAAATTTTCGTGTTCATGAAACTTTCGTAAATTTCGTGAGGAGCCACGAGTCGCAAAAGTTAAATGCACATGAAAGTTTTGTCTATACAATCTAGTACATGTAGTATAATACTCATAATTTTTTCCATGGTCAGCAATTTGTGAACGTGCCAGTGTTTCTGGTTTTACAGTAGTCCATCCATCCATCTTCGCCATGTGATCAATGTTCGTCGACCAATACAATCACTGCTTACCTCATGATAATGTATTTCTAAAATACTGACACAATTTGCTTCATTTTTCACTCGTAAATATTGTATTGTATTGTGCCATCTGTGACATGTGTAACATTTTTTTTTTTCCTAAGACCGTTATTCTCCAATGTTTGGTCATAATTCAGAAAAGTCGGGGAAGTGAGCCTTTGGTATGAAAAGACCCTCATATTCACAGCAGCTTTCTTGTACAGACTTCATTGTCTGTATTTGTTTCAACAATAGCCAAGAGAAAAACAAATATTCTGCTGTAGTTGAGTGAATGAATGTGCAAATGTCACAATACTCTCAGTCTGTCATAAAGCACTGTGATTACTGCATCAAAGCTATATCTTTTTTTTTTCTGTTGTGTAACACCTTCCAAAGTTGTATCATTTCTGTTGTGTAAAATCTTTCAATGAAAACATATGGGAATTCAATCTAGAACATGAATGACTCACCTGTAATCTATTAGCCTCTTCAGATGTGGAAGTATATGCCTGATGAGAAGAAAAAGATTGATACAAGAAAACCAGATGTTAGAAGCACGTTTATAAGAATATTTATGAATATACACTCATGTTGCAATTTCATTTACTATTCTCAATCCTCTGATTCTCCGTATTCCTTTTCATTTATCATACATTTACTGAATATTCTAAATTCTCTGATACTCAATATTCCTTTCTTTTCATCATACCTCTTGTTACGACCACAATCACTCTGAGAATGATCGCACAAAAGAAACAATCAACTACTGTTCAGGCGGTTTATTAACAGCGATATTGTGGGTACAGACTCGTAATCGGTTTTCACATCAGTACAATAATGATCAATAGAAACAGTTACAAATCAGTAATAGAATCACTTACATACATTACAGCCAATTAAATGACATAGTCCTTGAAGTGTCCAGATACGATGCTCGATGCACGGATGAATGATCCTTGACGCACCGACGAATGATTCCTCCGACGTAACTCCAAAGGCACTGGTTGCAATAATCCACGTTATAAATCCGGGGTAAAGTCCAAGTTATGTGTCCACAGCAAAACGTGTAGAATCCAAAAGTTATGACGACCACGTCCAGTTGATGCGTTGAGTGATGATTCACTTTATAATGTCCAGCAAGGAATCCAGCCCGTCACAGCTTTGCCGTAATAATGTCCGTTGACACTAAAATATGGAGTCTATCTCCAACGTAGGCAAATTAATTCTCTGCAGGCAAAATGTCTCCCAGGCCTTATCTCCACAAACACAGTTTGTATAGCAGGTCAGCAGGTAACACAGGACTGACTATAACAAGTCGCTTCAGAGCCAGAAGTGACGTAACTCTCAGAGCAGAGGTGTTGGGTACTCTGCCTACCTCAGAATTTCTCCTGCTTATATACTATCCATTCACCCCCTTTCTTGAACATTCTGTAATTTTCTCCAACCTGGGGCTACACACCTGAACATACTAGCAAGTCCAAATTCCAGGAATCCTGGATGACTCACTTCCTAATATGTGCATAACATCATTGCCAAAATTAACTACCAATCACATTGGGCTACAAGGGCAGTGCCTCACTCAGCCAGCACTTCCTAGAATTTTCTGGAATGGGTTAAATCATTCTAGATTGAGTGAGCTATAATGTATTTCCTGTCACATGCATACATGTACTGTAGCTACATTGTATACCATGTAGAAAATTCTCCACTGATCTGGTCAGCCTGTATGTACTACATCTAATATCATATAGAATGTTCTCCATTAATCTGGTCTACCTGTGTACATACACATTAAACAACCATGCATACAGCCTTGATACATGTACATAACTACTTGTGTGTACATTTGTGACACCATCCCCCATGGGAAAAAGAAAGCCTTGCCGTAGCAAGGGTTTCTTTTACCTTCACAATTTCTCATTGTTATTTACAACGAATGTGAGGTAAAATCCAAGTCAAACAACCTTAATCACATACTATCACATGCCTTTTGAATAGCTGCATTAATTCCATGTTCTCTTTTCATGGATACCATTTACAATGATATTGCTTGGATTCTCGAAGCTTATACAATCATGTCAAACTGTTTTGCATACATTAATGGATATGCTAAACACACACTGTAAGTGATATGCAGTGAAAACTTTTCACCTTTAACTTCTACTGTGCTATCCACTACCTATGTCACACCAACTGACTTTCTGTCATAACACTCTTTCAACATATTGACATGACACATTCTCTGATCTGTGCTCCTGTCTGGTGTGCTGATCACATAGTTCACATCATTGAGTTTCGTTTTGACACAGTATGGGCCACTGAACTTGGCTTTCAGTGGTTCACCTTGTATGGGCAGCAGTACAAGAACTTTGTCACCTGGTTTGAAGGTTCGGGCTTTGGCATTTTTGTCTGCCTTTCTCTTCATTGAATCTTGTGACACTTTCAAGTGTTCCCTAGCTACCTCACAAGCCTTTGAAAGCCTTTCACGAAACTTTGACACATAGTCAAGTAGGTGGACCTCATCATCCTCAGTCATGAATTTCTCTTTGATGAGCTTCAGTGGGCCCCTAACTTCATGACCGTACACCAACTCAAATGGGCTGAAACCCGTCGACTCATTTGGGGAGTCCCTCGTTGCGAACAGCAGGAAAGGGATGCCCTTATCCCAATCCTCGGGATACTCCTCACAAAATGCCCTAATCATTGTCTTTAGGGTCTGGTGGTAGCGCTCCAACGCACCTTGGGATTGGGGATGATAAGCTGATGACTTCAGCTGCTTCACACCCAAACGATACATCACCTCTTGAAATATGCCTGACATGAAATTTGACCCTTGGTCAGACTGCACTTCCTTGGGCAACCCATACCTAGTGAAAAACTGCACTAGAGCATCTACCACAGTCTTAGCAGTGATATTTCTCAATGGGATAGCCTCTGGAAACCGTGTAGACATATCCATGATTGTCAAGAGGTACTTATGACCCGACCTAGTCCTAGGCAAAGGTCCAACACAGTCGACTAGAACCCGACTGAATGGTTCTTCAAACGCAGGTATCGGAATCAATGGCGCCGGCTTCACTGAATGCTGTGGTTTACCAGCCACCTGACATGTGTGACAAGTCTTACAGAACTCAGCCACATCCACATTCAACCCTGGCCAATAGAAATGCCTCATGATCCGATCCTTTGTCTTTCTGACGCCTAAATGGCCGCCAACAGGTAACTCGTGAGCAATCCTCAAGATCTCACCGCGGTAACAGGGAGGGACAACAACTTGACGGACCACCGTCCAATCCTCATCAGCTGGCCTATGGGGAGGTCTCCACTTCCTCATCAAAATGCCATCTTTGACATAATAGCACTCAGGGACCTTTTCAGCCTCAGCCTCAGAACACGCCGTCTGAGACAAGCCTTTCAACTCAGAGTCTGCCTGCTGTGCTTCAACCAAGGAAGACTTGCTAAACAGCCCATCACTGTTAGCCTCGGAGCCTAATACAGCAACCCCATCATTCAAATCCTTGAAAAAGGTTTCTGCCAACCAAACACCGGAATTCTCCTCCACATCAACAGAATCCGCATCATCTTGAACAGCTCTACGAGCCTGAGACCTAGTCACAACACAATCTGGGAAAATCCCAGGAAACTCCTCCTGCAACTGCTCAGTTTCAGCAACCACCACTGGTTTATTCGAAACAACTGGAGACGCAACCACCTTGTCCCCAGCCAAGTCATTCCCCAACAAGAAGTCAATGCCTGCCATGGGCAACTCAGGAACAACTCCAACAGTGACAGGACCAGAAACTAGGTCACACTTCAAATCCACTCTATACAGTGGAACTGACATATAACTGCCATCAACAGTCTGAATCAAGACTTTTGCATTCACTGCACTATCTGGTGGAAAAGTCATACCACCATCCACCATCAACGACTGAGAGGCCCCCGTATCCCGCAGGATGACTACTGGTTTACCTGCCTCACCAGAAGTACATGGGGTCACCTCACCATCAAACAAAAAGCTACGATAGCTCTCATCCACCTGCTTAGTCCTATCTTTGAACTTGGGAGATCGACATTCAATGGCCTGTGTTTCACTGAAAGGGACACTATTTTCGGGTAGGACACTTTTTGACATGACAAATCCCACCTCCTTCGTTGCACCATTTTGCAACTTCCAACACTGTGACTTTACATGCCCTGTCTTGTTACAATGAAAACATTTGATGACATTTGCACTTGTACTGGACCCTTTGTCAGATTGAGGCTTTGGTGCCGATGAAGTTTCAGAACTCGTGCCTTTTTCCGAACCAGCATTCTTTGGATTGCTCGATTGATTTTTGTCTCTCTTATTTCCAGAGAAATTCCTGAAAGGTGGTCTGTTGTCATTTCTGTGGGTCAGCTCATACTCATCAGCCATCAAGGCTGCTTTATGCAAACTTGTCACTTTGTGATCATCCAAATGCGACCTCACACTGAAAGCAACACTCTTTTTGAATTCTTCCAAAAGAACAACCTCACGTAGGTTATCAAAATCCTGATCCACTTTCAGGGATCTGTACCACCTATCAAACATCATTTCTTTTTCACGAGCAAACTCAACATGTGTCTGGCCTGATTTGCGGTACGAATTTCTGAACTTATGTCTGTAAGCCTCTGGCACCAACTCATAAGCATTCAACACTGCTTTCTTGACTGTAGCATAGTCACGTGATTGCTCTTCAGAGAGAGATGAGTACACATCGGCTGCTTTGCCGACAAACACACTTTGAAGGAGCAAGGGCCAAAATTCCTGTGGCCAGTTCAAACTGTTAGCCACCTTCTCAAATGACACAAAATATGCATCGACTCTGCTTTCTTCAAACTTTGGCACCAATCGAATGTTTTTGGCCAAATCAAATTCAGAGGGAGCCCTTTCACGATTTTCAACAGTATGTGCATGAGTCAATTCCATCTCACGCAATTTCACTTGTTGCTCCACTTCAAATTTTTGCTGTTCCATTTCAAGTTTCTTCATTTCAATTTCTCTTTCCACTTCTCTAGCCCTTTCCCTTTCCTTCATTTCCATTTCTCTTTGTTCTCTTTCCCTCTCTCTTTCCATTTCTCTTTGTTTTTCCCTTTCCTTCATTTCCATTTCTAATCTCATCTTCTCCTTTTCCATTTCCAATTTTGCAAGCTCAAGCCGTGTTTGTTCTGAAATTTGAGCTTGATCTGGAGTACAAATTTGTTCTTTGAGCTCCATGTGACCAGCTACTAAGTCAAGAATCTCTGCCTTTCTAGCACCTTGTGGAACATCAACATTTAAATGCTGTGCAATTGCAGTCAAATCACATTTGCGCAACCTTTGCAAATCTTTGAGGGACAAATCTGTCCTCTGAACAAATGCCTGAACATCCATTGTACTGATTGACATTGTCACATGTATTACACACAATGTACAATTGAACAATCAACTCACTGGTATTTTGTCTGTACCAATATTCTGGATTCCGGAACGTTCCAAATTCTAAGTTTTGGCTTTAAATTCACCTCCCGGACAAGCCCCCAATTTTGTTACGACCACAATCACTCTGAGAATGATCGCACAAAAGAAACAATCAACTACTGTTCAGGCGGTTTATTAACAGCGATATTGTGGGTACAGACTCGTAATCGGTTTTCACATCAGTACAATAATGATCAATAGAAACAGTTACAAATCAGTAATAGAATCACTTACATACATTACAGCCAATTAAATGACATAGTCCTTGAAGTGTCCAGATACGATGCTCGATGCACGGATGAATGATCCTTGACGCACCGACGAATGATTCCTCCGACGTAACTCCAAAGGCACTGGTTGCAATAATCCACGTTATAAATCCGGGGTAAAGTCCAAGTTATGTGTCCACAGCAAAACGTGTAGAATCCAAAAGTTATGACGACCACGTCCAGTTGATGCGTTGAGTGATGATTCACTTTATAATGTCCAGCAAGGAATCCAGCCCGTCACAGCTTTGCCGTAATAATGTCCGTTGACACTAAAATATGGAGTCTATCTCCAACGTAGGCAAATTAATTCTCTGCAGGCAAAATGTCTCCCAGGCCTTATCTCCACAAACACAGTTTGTATAGCAGGTCAGCAGGTAACACAGGACTGACTATAACAAGTCGCTTCAGAGCCAGAAGTGACGTAACTCTCAGAGCAGAGGTGTTGGGTACTCTGCCTACCTCAGAATTTCTCCTGCTTATATACTATCCATTCACCCCCTTTCTTGAACATTCTGTAATTTTCTCCAACCTGGGGCTACACACCTGAACATACTAGCAAGTCCAAATTCCAGGAATCCTGGATGACTCACTTCCTAATATGTGCATAACATCATTGCCAAAATTAACTACCAATCACATTGGGCTAAAAGGGCAGTGCCTCACTCAGCCAGCACTTCCTAGAATTTTCTGGAATGGGTTAAATCATTCTAGATTGAGTGAGCTATAATGTATTTCCTGTCACATGCATACATGTACTGTAGCTACATTGTATACCATGTAGAAAATTCTCCACTGATCTGGTCAGCCTGTATGTACTACATCTAATATCATATAGAATGTTCTCCATTAATCTGGTCTACCTGTGTACATACACATTAAACAACCATGCATACAGCCTTGATACATGTACATAACTACTTGTGTGTACATTTGTGACACTCTGTTTATCTAATATTCTCAATTCTTTGATGTTTCATATTTTTTCTTTTTTTTTTTAACCATACCTCTGCAAACACTGAGAATTATATACTTTGACTGATAAGGAAGCAATGAAAATACTAAAATGTCTCTTACCTGTCGTATCGTGGCAAGTTCATTTGTCAGCATAACTTTGTCTTCCTCCAACCTCGTTATTTCTTCACTGTTTGCTGCCTACAGAGGAAGAACACGATAAATCTTTGCTTGAAATTAAGTCAAAAGACATTCAATTTGGACACACTATCCAATGGACTTCAACAGGAACGTACCTGGTAGGCATGAAAAAGTTGGCATTCAAGGATTTGAACTTAGTATATAATGACCTTCATTTAATTTGATACACATCCACAAGACCTAGAAGTATTGATTGCTCTTTGTTTGTTTGTTTTGCTTTTGATGGTATGTGATATTCATAACATGCTGAAGAGCCCACTCAATTTTTCTTGAGACAAGAGTGGAGAGCACTTTAGCACAATACATGCTTTGGACTCTTTAAACAGGGGGTTATAAATTTGACTCTTGCCTGGCACATTTACATTTGACTAGATGGTTTCATCAACAAAGTTTCTCTTGACAAAGGTATAAAAAACAACAAAGTTTCTCTTGACAAAGGTATAAAAAACAACAGAGTTTCTCTTGACAAAGGTATAAAAGACAACAGAGTTTCTCTTGACAAAGGTATAAAAAACAACAAAGTTTCTCTTGACAAAGGTATAAAAAACAACAAATAAATGTTTAAGAAGAGTGTCTGAGGTAAGACTGATAGTAGAGTCCTGGAAGAGAAGGGTTGATATAAAAAGGCTACTCCATGGGTAATGAAGACCACTTTACCATAAGCATTACATTGTATATGTGACAGAAAAATATATCAGGGCTGCCAACATTCACCCATCAAACTCGGGAAGATTTCAAAGAGCGCTGAAGGAGATACTTGTGTGCTATATGCCATTCTAGCTAGAATTGTTCTAGCTTGAAATGAGACCTGGAGACTTGGCAAGCCATCACTTTCATGGAGAGAAATGTCCCAACCTGTTTTTTCAGTGACTCCACTGTCTCTTCCAGTTGTCTGATCTGCTGCTTGGCACTCTCCTGTGCCTCCTGACGACTCTGGGAGGAGGAATAAAAGGTACAACAGGTGCATATTCAGGGCTGCCAAAACTATCTCATCATGAACAGGTAGATTCTTGATACCCTTGAGATATCAGGGAGATACCTGTTGCATGTTAACCACACACTATACAACTTTCGGTTGCAAGACCGACTGACTTTGGATCCGAAATGTATCACACTTGCCTCAGAATAAATGTGCTTGTTTATTTCAGATCCAAAGTTGGTCAGTCATGTGACCGAAAGTGTATAGTGTGCACTGGCCCTTAGATGCATCTCAACGGGCAAAAGTAATTCCAAAATCAGGGAGATTTTCACATTCCATTGTTCAAAACATGAAGAGATATTGAAATTTTCAGGAAGCCTCCTGTAGAATCAGGGAGACATGGCAGCTCTGCAATTTTGCAACAATCAGAATCTTAGTATTTTTTCATATGACTGCAACTAATACTTGGTATGAATGCATATTACAGTAAAAACATGCAAGCGAGCCAAAAGAAAGACGACCCTTTTGCTGGCATGTTAGTTCACAAGACATTGCAGTTGTCAGTTGATTTTACACTCATTACATGTGGGCCCCATTTCACAAAGAGATACTGTGATAGCAACTCTTTCAGCAATGGAAAGTGTCATGGCAACAAGAAGAATCCTGCTTCCTGATTGGCTGTTGCTACGGCAAGTTGCTATCCTAACATTTTTTTATGAAATTTATAAAAACATCTAAAATAAAATTTTATGAAATCCTGGTACATGTGTATTTGTAGACAATGGGTTACAGAACTATGGGTGTGAATAATTTTCTTATTGCCCAAAATCTTGAATGACATCAAACACACAAATATTGAAGAGGTACACACTTGCAGTCGCCTCTAACAGTCTTTTTGAACAGGTTCCATTAGGTGGTAAATATGAAACACTGAAATATGTTTTTACATTTGTTCACATTTAAACTGAAGTTTAACAGGCAGGACACACACACACACACAAAATATGACAGGAACTTACTTGCTTATTTCTGTTCAGGTCAGCCTTGAGCTTTGCATTTTCTTGTTTTAAACTCTGGAATCAATCAGATCAGGGGCAGAAAGAGATAATAAATGATAATTAGAAAGAGTTATCTCATGCAATTTTTCTTTCATTCATTTATTAATTTGCTCTTCATTATTATTATTATTAGTAGTATTTATTTTTTTATCTTATCTTTATTATTATTATTATTATTATTTTTTTTTTTTTTTTGGGGGGGGGGGGGGTCAAACAAAGAGGGTTACATACACTGCATAATACATTTAAAGCAGACAATATTTACCTCACCTGGGTAGAATGGAAGCGTATCATTCTTAAACTTAATATACTTGCCAACAGCAATGACACAAAAGGCCAAACCAAATTTAAGATCAATTATCCAGCTAGTGAATCAAATTGTACAGCTAAAGTACACAATCAGACTGTAGTGACTCCAGTGCATTTACTACGTTGGCACACAAATCAAATATACTAAGTTGACTATTTACACATTGCTCAACCTATGTAATTTTTCATTATCTTCAATCATCTTCATTCATGCAGTACTTTGGGAAATCCTACATTTTGTCTATTAAGAAACACATCACAATAAATGTTTCTTTTCTGAGGGCCACAACCCCAGTATAATCACCTCTACATCTTTGTCTTTGGATCCATACAGCTCCTCAACTTGTTTTCTGAAAATTACCAACAAATGAAGCAAAATCAGAAATTTGTTATGTTCATTTACCAGCAAAATCCCCAAATGTGTTTTAAAGAAATAAAGAAACACACCATTCACAGTTTAACTTCTAAGACTGAAATTCCCAGGAATTGGGAAGTTATGTGCAAAGTATTAAAGAGACCTGAAATATTAGAAATCACAAAGTATAGCACATTTCTTGCTGTGATTTCTTTAAGCATAATTCTAAGATACTCCTCATGATACAGATTTTAACATTTAATGTTTAAAGCTATTTTTTGTTGGAATGACAACACATAACATTAGGTACTGAAAAACAAACAACATAATCCTTCTTGGCAGCATTTTGGTTTGCTAAGTGGCACAGCCACAACAGAAATGGAAACCATGCCTTGCACTCAACAGGTTCATTTTGAAATAACACATCATAAAAACGCTGCCTCTTAATTTCAACACTGCAAATTCATTATACACCCATATCTCAATGAACCACAGTTTGCAGTATTGATATACTTTGTATGCTGTACATTCAATCCCTGAGAATATATGCTAGCATGTAAGAGAGGGTTATAACACTTGGCCAAAAAACTGCATGACCCGTGCTTAAACATCACCTCCTAATGAATGTTTGCTCTAGCACCATGGTGAAGTCAGGACAAAGGCACGTTTAGTGGTCCTTCCCAAGGGAAAGACACGGAGCACTGCCTGAAGATCTGTTCTGGTGCATTGACTGATCACTCTCATCACTCCCTATACTCACTCTAATATGAATATCGAGTCTGTACTCACAAAGAACGAAGCACAGAATATCTACTGTAGAAGTGGAAATTTTTGCGGTGTTGAAATTTTTTTTTTTTTTGCATTTCGTGCAACCAGAAACTATTGCGAAAATAAAAGCACCCGAATAGTTTTGCTTTCCATATATTTCAATAGTTGATGTCTTGATTCTGCGGAATTACAAACATGGGAAACTCATCTTGCCCGGCCAAGCACAAAAAATTACTCACATGAAAATATCCACTTCTACAGTATACATCATATGTGATATATAGGAGATAATATCATGGGGTTGGCACTGTGATTTTATTTAGTAGAGGAGTTTGTTGGATTCCTGCATGAGATATAGATCTACTGCTTAAATAGTACCTAGATCATTTGTACACTTATTCACTTTGTCTATTCTTCTGCATAACAGATATATGAGCAACGGAAGCAGCAAAAAGTAGAGAAACAAGTGAATTTTGTCTTTGAGAAAAAGCCAAAATGTGATCCTAAATAAGGTGCACTGTACTAAAATCAAAATGCTGACTTACCTGTTATTTTCATACATTTGCTCTTTTTCTTGCTGGAGCTGTAACAGACTGTGTGTCAATTTAGGGAGAAAAAGTAACAAACAGTCATTGACAGACATTATCCTTTGCATAAAGCTAAAAGTCTGATGACTGCAACTAAATCCATATCAAATTTACATAGTAAAACCTGGCAATTCATCTACAGTCACCACCCCATTTACAAAACCACTACAAACTGAATTACTTTAATACAAAGAAGTTCTGCATGTACATGTGCCATGCTAACAATCATTTGTTGTTATTGTTGGTGTTGTGTTGGGGGGGGGGGGGGGGGTGTAATGGGGCTAATGGGGGGGGATCATAATGTTAACCAAGGTCTTAAAGAAAATAATTTCCCAAATATGGTGAACATATTTCAAAATAATTAAGATGGTTATGAACTGTGATAGAGCTTGCAAAGATGAGTGGCTTATCACTGAAGGTACCTACCTTTCTTGCTTCTTTTTGTTCTTTTCTGACAATTTCTCTACTTCCTGTTGAAGACTGGATACCTCTGCTTTGTGGGACACCTGAACACAAACATACCGAAAATAACTCATGAACACAAACACACTCTGAAACAGTTCTTGTGGGACACTCTTCTTTTAAGTTACTTTATTATACATCTGATCTCAAGGATTTTGCGTAAATATGAAATTGTGTAAATCTATATGAATTCAATGAGCTTCCAGCAATGAAGACAAAAGAGGAAATGACAATGTGACAATTTTTCCCATTTTGTCAAAGCAGTTTTAAGCAATCAAAATCATACTCCGTCATTGTATGATAGCATATCTTGATCTCTTTTTGTTGATATCACATATATACTGCAGTGAATCTTGATTGACTAACTGGATATCACTCGTCAGCTCAAGAAGATTCACATTTTATGAGTATAGGACATGTATATAAAATATTTGGATGTTAAAACATCAAACGTTACAAATTATTCCCATTCAAAAGAAGAAAAAAAAAATGGCCTGTTTACACACATACATATAAAGGGCATTAACATCCATTAACTGTACATACAGAACATGTCATAACTTCCCATTTGTATGGGGGGGGGGGGGGTAAAAAAAGACAAACACCACAATGTGCAAACCTCTAGACTGTGTAGTTGCTGCTTCAAGATCCTGTTTTCTTCTTGCTCAGTATCAACTCTTAACTGCAGGTCTGTATGAAAAGAGAGAGAAACAGTTACTTATTTAGATAACAGTAAAAGTCATCATTGCACTAGCTCTGGGTAGTATTATATTCATCAATTTCAAACAAGAACTATGCATAGTTGAATATGGCCACTGTATGATAATTGTTATGATAATGTTAAACTCATTTTGCAATCAATATTTTACTTGCTTAAAATGAACATGGGAATTTCTCTGTCAAATTTGATAGTCATTCGCATATCTATTCCCACTTTAGAAAAGAGTTCTACTATCTTGTCTTCCTATGCCATATTTGAAAAAGAGGAGCATTCCATTCCATTTAAAGTCAGGTTACATATGTGTAAATTGTACATCAATAGTTTCACTAGGATATGGAAGTCATGAACAAAATAAGTTATTTTCCTCCTAGAAAAAATATGAGGAAAATTAGAACATAAAATAAAGAGATATTCTAAAACATCAATCAATTAAAAGTGATTGTGACCACAAATTTTCTCATGACAAGTGAAAATTAATCCTAAAGCACTTGTGAAGACTACTGTATATGCCACATATCTTGTGGCGACCTTATTACTGCAAATTTTTCGATTCAACTGATATTTTCAACAGTAACAGACCAAATGGTGCCTTATATACCACACATGCAATGTATTTTGTCTCCCCAGAGGAAAATGGCCAACTTCGCTTCATGAAAAGGGATAATACTTATGCCTCATTCCACTGCTAAGGTTTTCAATCACAAATCTGATCATTTATGAAATCTAACCCTAATCCTAACCCTAACCCAATTCCCAAATATCAGGTCACAAAATATTTGTATACTGCATGAGAACACTATGAAATTGATTAAGTTATCCTTCTAAAACACACTGACAGAATCACTTAAAATAATCTGAATTTTCCCTTCTCTTGATGCATGCCGATAAAAAAGGAGAAAAAAAAAATATAAGAAGGATGTACAAAGAAAACAAGTAATTAAGAACTAATTACTACATACCATTGATTTCTTTCATCTGTTCTTCTAACTTTGCTATATGCTGATCACCAGGATGCTGCATGGGAAGTATGCAGAAAAAAAAAATGATATAAAAAATATACTGATCTAATACAGGCAGCATACATACACAACTCAAAACTCGAAAAGGGACAAAACATTTCGTCGCTGGGCGACAAGACCTCATATCTGCAAAATGTTAAATGTTCAGGAGAACAAAAAACAAAAAACAAAAAAATAAAAACATGGCAGTCAAAGCACTATATCAAATGGGATAGCCTTCCCTTTGACATGCCATGGTGGCTTCATTTTTGGGGTAAGACAGCTAGAATTTGGACAAAAAAGTCCTTTTCACCAAAATTTGAGAAACACAGTCTTGTCACCCCACCGACAATTTGTTACTTATTATTAAGATCAGCTTCCATTTCACGTGACCTTCATATTTCAAATATTTTGAAACAAAAGGTGGTACTTAATTATTTACTTATTTCCACATAATCATCAGTGGCGGATCCAGAGAGGGGCGCAATCGGCGCACGCCCCCCCCCTTTATTTTTCGTTAAAAACAAAAGAAATACAAAGAAAAAAAAAAGAAGAAATGAAACCCGGAAGTGGCACCAGAAATACTAGTTGCCCCCCCCCCCCTTTTACAGAATGCCTGGATCCGCCCCTGATTATTATTCTTTTGCTTCAATCAAGGATTATACAAACAGCAAATTCATATTCGTGAATCTGTCATAAAAGTAAAGTTATTACTCAACGAGTAAAACTGCAAATTAACTCATAACACAAATAAATATGTTATGTATTTCATTATTGCCTCTGATGTTTGAGTATTCACTCAAAACTCTCGAACAAATGCATGCACATGTGAATACACATATCATAACTTTAAAACTTATATTTTCAATTTCCTCAAACTTTGTGTCATTCGTTCGAAATCCATTAACTGCTACATTCCTCTCACACACAATCTTGTGTACAGTAAGTTTTCAAACACTTGTTTCATACTGCATGGTTTGCCATGGATTCTACATGGGCCTTTTTGTGATCACTCTTGATTATTTGTGATGAAACTTCTCACCTGATCATTTGGCTCTGCAAATGAGTTCCCTCTGCTCTTGCTTCCTTCATCTGTATAATGATATACAACACAGTCACACGGTAGTAAGTTCTAAGCCATCTTTCAGCCAGTACACAACAGCCTTGCTCCACACCATATTAAAATGTTCTTACCCTCATAACTTACAGCTCTAGAAAGGCATAGGGTAGATGTCCCCAGCAATTAAGAATTAAACTTTGGCATTAAAAAAACAAAACAAAAAACCGAATACAAGCAATAAACTGCATGAAAACAACCTCACATTCACTAGAAGAAAAAAAATGCTCTTATAATTTTTAAGGATTCAGGTAATTTTTCAAATGTTCTAACCAACAGTATTTAGGCATTGCAAAAGCAACAACTTGATGACACCAGCATGTTAGCATTCAACTCTGGTGCAAAAAGCAAATAATTTTTAGTTTTAATTTATTATAGTTTTGCTGGGAATGACGCATTTAGTGCCAGCCACAAGCAGACTGCAACAGCTGACCGTTAGCAAAGCTTAACGCAGAAAATCTGAAAGTAACATCTATCTGGGGAAAGTGAAAAATAACCGCAATAAGGTGCATTTGGTACACATTATTTATTTATTTATTTATTCATTTATTTATTCAAGATTTCATGCTTGTTCACAAAATAGGAATGCATACTAATGTACACAAGTACATCTCATATAGCCAAGACAGAATATATACAATAAGTATACATTGATAAGAAGTAGTTACAGGATAGTATACAACTCCACTAAGAGAGCTACATTATTTAAGGTAACGAACACGCAAAGGAATTGCAACATAAGCTTAAAGCTTGAAAATTGTTGCAACCCCCGTGAACACAATCTATATGCTTGCAAATAGTTTAAATGATACTTGATAGGAGTTGGGGGGGGGGGTATTTACAAAGAGAGCATGGGAACATGAGGGGGAAAGAAGAAATGCATGTGTGGTGCCTATTTGTCCTGTCGGACATTGACAAGAGAGAGCAAGAAAAAGTTTAAAATGTCAAGTCATTATAAGCAAATTATACTGATTAGATTGATTAAATTTCTTATAAATCCCATTCAAATGTCGATTTCAGAGGAAATATATGATCGCAGCAAGTTTGATAGTTAATAGTATCCAGGAGTTCAGCGTGAAGCTGATAATAGAATATGTTTGATCGATCTTTTGAAAGTAACTATTTTTTGTAAATTGTGAACATGCTGAGGTAGCGCATTCCAGACATCAGGACCGCTATATCTGACTGATTTATAGGCTAGTGCAGTACCAGGGTTCACTAAATGTATATCTGATGCTTGTCTCGTGGGATACGAGTGAATTGCACTGTTAAGTTGAAACATTGTCGAAAAAGAGACAGGTAATAGGTCTTGCTTAGAACGAAACATGAAGAGGGCAGTCTGTAGGAAATGTATATCATCTACTTTTAAACATTTTAATTTCAAGAACAATGGGTCTGCATGTTCTAGGAAACCAGACCCTGTACATATGCGAACAGCTTTCTTTTGCAACAAAAGGATATTATCTGTCAAACTCTTTGACGTTGCCCACAGAATATTACAATACGAAATAGGAGTAATCAATTCTGCAGCACTATATGTACATATGTAGAATTCTTAATGTCCCAAGACTACTCACAGACGATACTAAAAATTGAGAAAAAAAAAATCAGTATTGACATAATATTGATGAACATATATGCATTTTTGGAGACACTTTCAACATCATACTCATGTGATTTTTCACCATAGTTTGCACCGAGTGCACAGGAAACATACAGGAAATTTTTGCCATCTGATTAACAACAGTAGGATATTTCAGTTATCACAGGCAACATCGGTTCCTGTGTAGCAGACATGATGTGAAGTCCATCTGGAAATGCCATGTCAATAACATCCGACTGTCTGTTGTGTCGTCTTACTTTAATAACTGGAAGTCACCACAGTGTGAAAGAATGTGACATCTATATCCACTATATTCTTTTCACAGTTCTCATGTATGCCCGTACAGCATAGAGGAAAACAGTACAATAACTCAGCATGCTGTTGGTACACAGTACTGGTATCACTACCACTACTATCAACTGCCATTACAATTACTACTACTACTACTACTACTACTGCCACCACCACCACCAGCAACAACAACAACAACAATCATCATCATCATCATCATCATCATCATCATCATAATAATAATGAATATGCAGAGAACAAAGACTTAGACTTTCAGAATGCAGGTAAAATAATCGACAGAGTGTGGGGGGGGGGGGTGCTGCCAGTTCTGAGGAAAAAAAAAAACCAAAACAAAACTTTAAACTTTTTTTATTCACTTTTAACAAACTACTCATATCAGTAAAATATACATTCATATATCATTGACAGATGACAATATGTAGTCAATCACACAATTGTTGAGTGAGCGGAATCTCACTATAATATCCGCGCATGCTGTGATTTGTGGAGGGAAGAAGACACAGTAAACTCACCCTTTGAGACCATTTTGACCAAGCTTTCCATGTTTCTAACCAAAGCACCACTAACCCTTTTCTTCAACTGTTTGGCATGTCCTTGTAGTACTGTCATTGGATCTAACGAAAAGATGCAGATGCAAAATTATCAAAAATCAATTAAAGAAACAAGTAAACAAACAAACACACCACATATCCATTTAAATTGTAATATCAGAAACACAACTTAACAAAAATGTTATGACTAAGTCATCAGTTCATTCATATTAAAATCTTTTCAAATTACTGGATGCAAGTAATATCGAACACAGATCCATTTAATTTGCTTTTAATAGCATCAGTGGATATGGATACATAAGGCAGAAGAGCATCATAGTATGTTTACTACAGCAGTATTATGTAGCCACATGTCACATGATACCAGGCAGTAATACCCTCCTGTGGAAACAAAGTAATTTTTCAGTGGTCTTGAAATATGCATGAGTGTCACTACTTAAAACAGCTAAAATTTCATGCTGCAGCTCAATGTTGAAAAAGGGAAAAAACAAAACAAAACACACACACACACACACATAAAACAGTCAAACAAAAACAAACACTCTTGAGTATCTGCTGAGCCTGTTGCCCAGATAAATTGATGCAAACGAGAATATTACAGTTATTTGATTGACATATCTGTCAACAAAATGGTGGCCTCCGAGTTATATCATTACAGCACATGTGTATTTCTAGTTTAAATTTGCCATGACCTTGACCTTGACTACCAGAGAGTGAGTTTCATAAATATTTTCATGGAAGACTAAATAACATGTAAATTCTAGGATTTGACATGATAGGAACTCACAGTGGTTAAAAATGTAAAACAAAACATCAGTCTCGTATCCTGAGTCATTTCCTCTAAAATGATCTACTCAGAGGCATGCATAAACAGAGATTCACACACACAATGCTAATGGTCTACAAGTCACATGACATTATCATTATGGTGGTTAAAAGCACAATTACAAAGTTGTGCCATTGCTCAAGGTACTTGCAACACAGGACACACTTTTGATAAGAATGACTCCAATATTTTAGTGTGCAAATCGCCTTGCATTATTATTGAGGCACAGAGTCCATGTGGACCACATTCCACTCAAAAAGAAAGGAGGAAAGTTCACAAATGTAAATTCACAAATAACGTGCATGGTAGGTGCTTTGCAAGATAACACTGTGAAAGATGAGAATTTCTCCTTTCTTCCAAAAGACTTGAAGCACATAATCAAAATGCAAATCACAACAAGAAAAGTCACATGTAGAACTTGTAAGCTTAAAAAACAGAACAACACATTTTGCTGACTGTGCTGTACAATGGTTGTACAAGCGTGTGGGGTGTGTGTATGCATGTATTTGTGTCTATGTACTCTTTGAAATAAAGATGTTAAGGAAAGTAGAAGAAATATACAGACCTTTTGGTTCTACTGCATCATCAAAATCACTTGTAACTGCTGTTAGCTTCAGGTCCTCAATAAAAGCCTCAAATTCATCATTCAAAAAGCGCTCTAACTCTGGATATATGACACAAAGACAAATTTAAGTCAAGTACAAAATCATGCAAAAATAATGCCTTTACACAGAAAATCAGCTATGTGCTCATAAAATGTGGCATAAATATGGGCGATGTGTAGAGCTACACTGTCATGCTTTGAAAGTGAACTTACAAAAACATGGATTTCGAACAAAACATGAATAACATGCTCAACAACCGCTGACAAATGCCACTCACAATCTCCGAAAAAAAAAATTAATTGCATCTCTTAATACACAAAGCATGATATATTGAAATATCACTTTAAAGCACATCTAAATGTATTAAATAATTCTTTCAAACAACAAAAATGCATGCATTTCATATACAGAAAGTAAATTGCTTACAGTTTATGATCACACAGAATAACATGCTTATGTCATTTGCAAATTGCTTTGACAGTACAAGACAAAAGTTCTTCATTTGGCAAAAGCTGCATTTCAAGCAAGGGGACGAGCACGGAGGGCCCCATAATATACCTGTGCTATACAAATCTCAGCTTGTACAAACCTGCCATCTCTGGCTGTCTTTGAACACTGCAGTCTATTTCAATAACAGTCATTTGCATCCCATAAAAATCAGTATGCCTTAGTAATACCATCACTGCTGGATGACACACTCTTGTTGTTATCAATTTTATTTTCTGTCTTTATATGTGGCAGACGCTGTCCAGGTAATCTTGTTTGTTGGCCAGTTATTGGCACATGGAATTATAATGTGATTGTGCTACTGATGATGTCCGTACTGTTACACACACCTACTTCCTAGCACCCTAGGAGTCTTACGCTGTAATGTGCTTATCAGCTTACAAAATACTGGCATCCCAGCACATTCCACCACACACTTGCCAAATCAAAAATTTTTCCTTGCACTGATAGATGAAAGGCATTATAATTGTCTGCGATTCATTTGCATCCTGATTCTAAAAACAACATTTTCTTGTTGCCAGTGATTAACAAACTGCCCTTTATTGAAATACATAAACACAAATTATTAAGTGTTTTTTAGTAATAGCCATGATAAACATCATAGGCACACATACTTGGGTGGGATTTGGACCCATGACCTCCTGGATGCTAAACAGGCGTCATATCCACTAGACTATGGAGCTTCTGCCCAATAGCCAGTGATGTATCTATTCAAATGAATGATCCTTGTGCTGAAGAGTTTTTTTTTTTGTTTTTTTTTTTCATCATATCTGGCTGCATTCTGCCTCATCATCACAGGATTGCCAACCTTGTTTAATAACACCACTGCAGTATTCACAGGGCTGAAATATAGTAGTGCAATTTTGGCAGAAAAATAGTAATTTTATCTTTCCTGCAATAGGTGCAAGTAGTAAAACAATTTGGGATATACTGTAGTTTCCACGAAACCTGTAGTATTTTTGGCAAGAAACCCCCAGAACTACAGACACTGCTAAAATACAACAGTCAGTATCCCTGTCATCTGCAACATCATCAACACTTATTACGATTACTACTGACTAGCATACCTGCTTCTAGGGGAGACTGGTCAGATGTATTTCCATCTGGACTAGAAATGGGAATCTCTTCCATTTGGTCGCCTTCCCCTGGGTCCCCTGAGGCTCCCGTTGGGGTGGGGCGTTCTCCCAGGAGCCTGGTGTACCTCTCTTCTGCATCGGCACAGGCTTGGGTTAACATACTGCAGAGAAGATCATCAAGGTGACAAAGAGTATTGAAAGCTTGCAAGCAACATTCAATTCAGTTTCAGTTTCAGTTTAGTTTATTTTGCACCAAGCATTAAAAATATACAGGGCATAGAATAAAACATGAAAGTATGAGACACAAATAGAGAAAAATTCATAGGACATACAACATACAATGAGAAATAATGTGGCAGTATGACTACAAACAAAGACAATACCATTGGTGGGGGAAACAGCAAGAAAGGAAAAAGCCCTTGTGAGTTTGCAGTGTGACATCCAGCTGACCATTAATTATAAATAGCAGGATTTAGCTTGTAACCATTGATTCCATCTCACAAGTACAATATGCGGCATAATAATTGTTAAAGCACAATAATTTTTCAGCTTGTAACCATGTATTCCATCCTACATGAACAATATGATTCATAATAATGTTCATGTACAACAATTTATTCTGGCTAAATACTGGTACTCTCCATCTATAAGGCAATATTCAACATTGCAACAAACAGACATCATTTAATTACTAGCAAGGAAGGGTAGATAAACCCGTAAACCAGTAATATTTCCTAGATGCAAAAAACTGCTGATGTATTTCTGCTCTGTTTGCTATTGCATAATCTCAAGTGATATTGCTTGCAGGCTTGAAAATTTCAGACAATCATACTTCATTGATTTTTGTGCTGCAAAATACATACATACATACATACCAGAACAGATATTATAGTTAATCTTCTGAAATTAGCACCTTTCTCTGTGAACTATATAAACACCATGAGTTAAAAACATACTTGTGTCTTTGCACCTACAGGCCATTCTTTCAACTCACTTTACATTCTGCCTCATTCCATTCAGTTCATCTGTGTACCTCTGTTGAGTGCCTAAAAAACAGTGATTAAATAAAAACTCAAATTCAGTTGAACAACAAACAATGTGAGGAGAAAAATCCCTGATCACAAGAAGTGGCTCATCCAATGCTGGTGAAATTCATACTATCTCTTTTGAAGGAGTGGCATTAGGTATTAGCACAGTTAAATATAAGAGCCAAAGGTAAAACCAATTCCCATTAAAGAAATGACAACAAAAGAACTCTCTGAATTTCCTAACACTTTGATTGACTTCAGAGTAATTTTACTTTTGTGTTTTTCCTTCAACCAATTTTACTTTACTTTCCTGTAAATTTTGAAACCACTTCAAGTTTTCTTTGAAATGCAAAAAATGTTCTTCCTGTTGACAAAGGTGAAATACTGAAATACATTTTCTTGATGAATTTTCACTTTAGATTGCAATGATATTAATTCCATTTATGTTCAAAGATTTCTCTTCAACAGCTAAACAACACACAAGATGACCACGGCACTGGGTAAAGCAAGTTGTAACAGCTTGAATTACAATTTAAAGAAGGATATCTGTGATGATATGATCATCCAACCAGTTCCAACACATTAGCGATGTGTCATCCCTTCTATTACTTTACGCTCCTGAGTTCTATTCTCTCTGCATGAATGCACTGATGTCACAAACTTACTCGCCAAGTTTTTCTGAAGAGCTGCATTTTCTGCCTGGAGCCTCCTGATCTCATCTTGTGACTCTGTGCTGCTGGCTGCGGTAACCTCGGGTGGAGGTTTTTCTTTCTTGAGGTCACAGATCTCCTTTTCAAGCTGTTCATTTGTTGCACAGAGCTAGTAATTCAAATTGACAAAGAAGAACATAAGTGCTAATCCAGTTGACCTTTTTCATATTCATATAAAGTATTACCTGTAATATGCAATGTCACAGAATAGAGTAAGCCAAGCTGAAATTAATTTCATAATGTATTATTTCAGTGTAGTTATCTATCATTTCACAAATAAATCATATAAATCAAAAGTGACATCATGTGAGATATGTTATTCAACCTGGATCATTTAGCTAAGCTTTGGCTAAATTGAAATATTTATGAATTTCGATTTGACCTTGCATATCATGTGAAACAGAATATCTGCCCTTAATCTTGTGACCTTTGACCTCGTGACCCCATCTCCACTTATTTCAGCTCCTCATGGTCACATATGTACCAAGTTTCCCTAAAATGCAATCAGGTGATACACTGTGCCATACAAGAAGAAGTGGTTTTCAGGTCACTTTGACAACATGAATAATTACAGTGGAACACATAAACAGGCAAACCAGAGTCTTATTCTTTTTAACACCACTGCAAGCTATGCATAAAATTAAAACAAGTTGCATCATATTGCTTCCTGTTATCTGCACTCAACCATCTCCCTCTAACGATCGCACCTAGCATAAAACCTCACACAAACATATGCACACAGTATTCAAATGCTGTAAACTCAATTCATATGCACTCTATTCCGATATCAGATCCACAATACCTTTGACAATTCTTCAATGAGAGTTGAGTTCTGGAGCCTGAAATCTTCCTCCTGGCTTTGTAGTTTGCGTTGCAGGCTGTCATTTTCAGCAAAGAGAGCTTCTACATCCTGAATATCAAGAAATAAAGATTTAATACACAAACAAACCATGTCATACTCTGAAGAAAAACAATTTGGCATTTGCGCTTCAATTGGACCCGAGCAAAGGTATAAGGTATAAAGGTATATGGGTATAAAATATACAACTGGACAGTACTGTAAAAGTGGTTTCTTTCGCGTACAGATACTTTCGCGGTTTCCATCGGTGCCGACTTTTTCGCGTGTGTTTAAATTTGCGGTTGGCAAAATTTGTGAATTCAGTCAGCAAAAACTGTTTTATAATTCAATTATTCTTTATTTATTACATAGAAATTAAAATCAAATGCAGGCTTACCTGAAATCCCATCTCTCGAGTACTTTATAACATGCTTGTACCTACATGTACATTGTGGGGTATCGCTGTGTGTGTGTTGACCATCAATACACTCAATGCGCGGAATCTTCGTGTGTGCATGTGCGCAATAGCGTTGTAACAAGCGGTGAGTTCAAAACATTTCCTTGTGTGGTTAATTTCACTCGACATTTCAAAACATTTTTGCGTGATGTTAAATTCTCGGTTCAACCTCAAAGCGCGAAAATAAAACCACTGCGAAAGAAACCACTTTTACAGTATCCAGTACCCTGCTGGAATATGATTAGGGATATTTTCCTTTGTACCATTAAGTGAAAGAAGACCTTTTCATATATTGTGTTTAGGCAAACCACCATGTTGCATATATATGCAATTCTTTTGCATAGTACTTGCAATTGAAATATTTTCTGGCTGGTATTCCAATCCACAGTGATAACAATTTTGCTCATTACATTGAGAAATGATGGCATGTTTACCTGAAATTAATGGCATTGAAACCTATTATTTTTATCCCAGTAAAATTGCACAGCCAGGGCTTCTACACCCCATGGGATATATAAGTACAAGTTATTATCATATGGCTTACACAACAATATGGTGGCGTGTACCCAAATCTTAATGATGCATGCAGGACAATATTTAAAGCTTAATCATGACACAATGCATGTTTTCAGTATAGCACAGGCAATTAAGGACACAGCATAAGGTCACAAATAAGCATAAAAAATTAAATTGTCTCCACTCATCTGACCAACAGGCATGAATGAACCCTACTCATTTAGAGCTATCAGCCATAGTGTGCTGACTAATTTTGAATGAAGTGTGGTCTGTGTTTGTTAAACATACTATCCATTTAGAAATACCTCACCAACTGTGCAATATTTCAAAAGCAAGCTCATACTGAACTGTTGACAGGGTATTCACATAACTTGTTCCATCCACAGGACAAAACATTTCCAAGTTGATAGGTGGTTTGATAGACAGAGAGATTTGATATGAAGGTCAAATGGGGTTTACAGTAATTCAGGCTTGTAACTGTGCCAAGATGAAAGCAATTACAGAGTGTACAGAAACTGCTTGCTCATATTAAAAGGAGAGTAGTTTATTCTTGCATTACTATTCCAATGGAAAGGATTTATAAGTTTGCTACGCATTACATTCAGTGTTGTCCTAATAATCCTTACTACATTTATAATTTCTTCTTTCTAACATTCTGACATATGCCTTAAAATCTTGTTTGTTGCTCGCAATTTAAGGTTTGTGTTGAAAGTGTTGCAATTGGTTTGGGAAGGGACAATAATAACTTTTGCTTTGATTTCTGCCTTATAAATCAACTGATGTGTGCTGTATATGCAGTGCTAATCACAAGTGCAATTCTATCTTTATGCAAACTTTACACAACTATGGCTTAAAACACACACACTTATGTATTCATCCCGACATGAAACACAATAAATACCATGTATGCCTTTACATCTTTGCAAGGATCGTGAAACTGTGTAACCATGAAATGAGAAATATGATTGTGCCAGTAAAATGGCTACAATCATTGTATTTTTTTTTTTTTTTTGCTATTTTAGAAATCTTGTCCCCCCTCCACTAAAAATGTCTTGCATGTAAAATTGATAAACAATACATTCATAACAGTGTATACTGCATCCTGCGCTTCATCAAGTCATGCATTCATGAACAGGAGACTTGACAAAAATGAAAACTGTGATGATGACCTCATTGCGGTAAATAAATAAACAGCTGACTTGGCTCTCAAATGAAGGTACTTGGCACATTCCCAGGAGTTATTTGGATGGCTGATGATCAATCCCAAATCATCAGCGCATTTGCTTACAATCAAACACTATTGATATTCACTGGGAAGATTACACCACATGTACCACCTCACCCCCCCCCCCCCCCCCCCCCGCCCTTTTTTTTTTTTTTTCTGGCTATATGCAATACAGAGATTTAATACATCCAATGTCATTTCCCCCAACATAAAAAAAGAATAAAAAAATAAAGCACAAAGAATCTGTCCTTCCTAGCTAATCAGTCTCTGTGGTAGGGTCAGTTTGAAATACTTTCCATACAAACATAATCATATTGAAGAGTTTGTTCGCAAAAACCGATAAGTCCATATTTGACAAATGGAGATATTTGCGATTAAAGGTCAAGAAAAATAAAGAGAATAATAAGAAAAATTTTGCCTCTTTTGACCATAACTTCAAAAATTTACCTTTATATGTAGTGACCAATATATCATTTAAAAGGTATTATTTTGTACCTAATGACAGAGACCGTACTTCAAAATCTTCAAAAATGGACTTATCGGTTTTTGCGAACAAACTCTTCATATATATATTCATAGAAATAAATGATATCCGTCCATATAAAATGAAAGTATTCATTGACATTTCAAACTTACCTTGGCCTTTTTACTTCTGGCAATGACCTATAAAGAAGTTCAAAAAGTTGAATGTCAAAAAAAAAAAGAAAAATGTCTTTCTCAGTGCATATACACAGTATTTCAAACAGTTGAAGGTTTGAGGAAATTCTATCACTTGCTCAGGAACCTTCATAACTTATAACATTTATACAACAAACCATAAGAATATGGTACAAATAGTAAGATTGGGGTTAATGATTAGAGTTCCAGGTATAATGCTGGGAACTGCACACACTGCAGTTAAACTTTGACTGGTGACATCTGTATACACCAATACAGTGCACTGCAAATTACTAAAATGAGTAAGATTATAATGCGGTAATGTAATTTTCACTTCATACTTTCAAGGTACTTTACATGCAGGACTTCATCACTAAGTTTTATATAGAAATAACAACAAACAAAACTACTAAGAAACCCTCATCAAATCCACATTAATATCACACAAATAAACCCTAGTAACTGAGAAAATGTAGTGAATTTTATATACCAAAACATTGGAACACACACACATCTTAATTGATAGTTTCATGGATTTATGTTGTCATTATTTGTCAGTTTTCCAAGGTCTGAACACACCTTTACATTGCAGTCATTCAGTTAAAGAATACATATTGTTAAATAAAAAAAGTTAAAAAAAAAGGGAAAAATTCTGGAACAGTTTGTTGCTGTTGTTGTTATTGTTACCTTTGTGGCCTTTTCCAGTTCCTTCTCATTTGCAGCTGAGGTCTGTCTAAGACGATTGAGCTCTGAAATTAAAGAACAACCATAAATGAATTAAAAATCAACCAGACCATACAATGAAAGAGGTCTGAAAAAAAAAGGCCCAATAAACATGTACAGTCTAACAAGGCAGAAAAATATGCACCCTAGACTACCTTCATCAAGATATTACTAAAATGGATAAAGAAAATGGATCTAAATAGATTTCCAGTCTCATATAAATCTATAAAGCAATTCAATTTTCTATGCAGTTCAATTTTCTATCACAAGTTTGTAAAACACTCTGAAATACACACACTGCATTCCTGCATCACTACACTGTACATTAACCCGTTGAGGACGAGTCCCCGAGTATACTCGGGCAGGTGTCTATGGGAAATGTGTGTTGTAGCAAAATCAAACCGTCCTCAACGGGTTAACACTATTAGACATGGTTATAACATGGTCTCCAACCTGGAAGTTCAAAACTGTTTTACACAAACTGACCATTTGCATAACTATAAACATACAACAAACTTTCACAACGAAACTGCATAACACTTGAAAAGCAAGGCAAAGTTATTCTAGTGCACACATTTCTCATATTGGTAAATTTCAAAGTGAGATGACTTGAGTAAAAAGCTAATGAACAAAATTGCATTTATCAGAGTCATTCCACATAAAAAAACATATTTTTCATATCAATGTTTCCTACAAGGATTCTCATTTCCTACGCATTTGGTTGAAGTCACATAGTACATTTAATGAAGAGGGCTACAAGTTGATTTGCTGTGCATATCAACAGAGGACATTACATGTATGTTCATCCCGATTCATAGCTTTCTCTAGACATTGTGAATTTTATGAAATGATGGTTCTTACCATTTTCCAACTTTTTAGAATGATCTTTCAGTTGGTAATTGGATGTTCGAAGTTCAAGCAACTGACTCTGGACAGAAACATGTGAAACAGAAATCACAAAATGTCACCAGCACAAATACATATATTTGCAGTCAGCTTGAAAACGACCAACACTTTTCCTGCTATTAAATCATTTTCATTTATTTATTTATTATTATTATTATTACTATTACTACTACTACTACTACTACTATTATCACTACCTTCATTATTACTAAATCATTTTTATCATCATCATCATCATCATTATTATCATTATTAATAATCAGAATACAAGAAGGCAATGGAAAATACACTGTAAGTGCAAGCTTGGATTGGAGCTATCAGATAGAAAAAAAAATTACCAGTACTGAAAATGACAAGAGCAATTCATTTCAGTAAGCCATCCCTCTATCTAAAACAACTATATTTTTTACACATCATTGGTACCTTACTTTCACTCTTTATACTCATTGCTTTCTGGAAAACATCTCATGAGGTTGCATTGATTACTGTATAGCATGACTCAATGTGCTTTTGATTCCATCATAAAATGTGGGAAGAGGTATTGAATTAACAATTGTTTAACTTTTGTCCCCATGTTTATGTACCGGTACTTTCCTTTGACCAAGTCCATGCTTGATTATAATAACTTACATTGTTCCTTAACAATCTCCATTCGTTTTCTTGTCTTTTTTCAGGCTGCACTTACATTTCAAACACAACCATGCACTCATGTCATAGCAACAAGGTCCATAAATACAACCATGCATTCAACTTTGTGTGTATGGCATTACATCTACCACACAAAATGACACATTAAGCTACACTGTAGTTTTTACTTGTGATGACCCTGTGCATTTTTTTAACACTAATTTTTTAGCAGTTTTTAATGATTACAAATGAGGTTATTATTCAAATATCTTCTCTACTGTACACATTTAATGTATCTCTTGTTTTGACAATTTACAAGAGCCTATAATAGTGCAAGTGTAGTAGTAGTTCCTTTGTTTCTCTATAAAGGGGAATCAGATGTATTTGTACAGTGTAGAACTCTTCACAAATGTTCTATGAACTTGCAAGTAAACATCAATGTGTCATCATATTGCCATGTACAACCTACAACTGATTTAATCAGAATGTAAATGGATCTATATGTACAAGGTATGTGTCAAGGAAACTGATAATCTCACTCGGTATCCATGCCCACTCCTCCAAAGTGATATGAAAATATATTTACATTGTCTAACATGACATCTAAATACAGATTCCCAGCTCTAATAATTTATGGTTTCTACTAGATCAAATGTTCAATAAATTTAGTTGAATGTTTGAACACAGTAAAGACACTCTAATAAGTGAAATTCTACAATGTTATGAATACACTCTATCTCTATATTATGGCAACACAATTGAATGGATGGGTTCCATGTTCCTCAAAACACAAGTTTGCGCATGATAATCAGACAGGAAATCTATTTGCCAGAACATGGTGAAAACTTATAGGTGGCACATGCACGCAGTATGAATGGTTAGCAGTTTCAACACACACAACACAGCTGTCATCGGGATTTTGGTCTAACATATTACCGTTAATAGGCCTAGAACCTACTGTGCTAACTGTACTGTACTGGAATGCAATATGCAAATAATTTGATAAATTGGTGAAACTATTACAAATGGTCTTGGAAAATTGTTACAGACACTTCTCTCACTTCATGTACAACTTTCCCATAAACTGTGTGCATGACACCTTGACACTTAAGCTTGCACCTCATAAGATTGACCAGCTGACTGACAGTGCAGTGACAAACCCTGTCGTTATATGGCAATGCATGGTTCTACCGCAGGGAAAACTGGGGTAGATCTCTACATTGCATACACAGTGCCACAACAGGCTAAAAAGCAAGTTACTGTAGCAGTCATTGATAGGCGGAGGCCAGTACAGTGCAGAGCTCGGTCGGTCGGGAGTAGCCTAGGTTTCTTACGTTATCGGCTACCAGGATACAAAACCAAACCATTGCAAGAATGTTACGATTCGTTCTTTCATGGTCTTGCAAAGATTGGGCAATTTATTGATTTCTTTAAAATGTCACTACATCTTAGATACATTTTGAGCACAATTTCTATAAAATTTTTATTTACCTGCATTCGCTGGAACTCGTCATCCGACAAGGACTGCGCCATCTTTCTGCTATCGTGATTGCACCGATATCACTCGGATCGATCACATATCGACGTTGAACCCTCTCTCGGCCCTGAATAATGAGACATCGGATTTTTTTTTTTATTGTTTTATTTATTATCTTCTTTTTTTTTTTTTAATTCAGAATAACGGGGCCAGAAATAGAAAATGAAACAGGAAGAAAGAGTGTGTTTAGCGGTTTGGATTGATGAAAGAACAGAAAAATAAAAAATAGAATAAAACTTTTGAGAGAGACAGGCTGTTAATTCAACAAAAATTGTGTATTGATATATTTCATGAGATAAGAATAAACGTTCATTTTGATATGATACAAAATATTCAAAATATTTCGTCAGAATTCACGTGATTATAATTGTTTCTTTTTGTAACCACTGATCATCTGTTTGGTTAAATCAGGAATAGGGATCATATTTTCTTGATGCCCCAAAGTCCGATGGGTTTACTACATGTGGACAGGATGAACTGGTATTTAGGCTATATAGGCCTATGATGTAAAGGGCCAAGTATACTTGTATGAAAAATTGTGCATTAATTGTGTGTACATGATATTAATTGCATGGTTTTCCCCAAATTAAGCAGCTTTAATGAATGTTCGAAACATTTGAATTGTATTTCACATAAGTGAGATCAGGCAGGCCCATGTGACCTTCATAAACGACCATAAACAGTTTTAGAGCCTATTGTGAGCAATTGGTAGGAGTATAATATACTCCTACCAAATATATTGCTCAAGTTTTGCTAAGTTTAGGTCCCAATATTGATTGATTGACCTACTTCATGTTCATACTTGTACTCATGTTCTTGTTAGGAATAACTATCTCTATTAAGTTGTTTTCACAATAGTGATTACAGTCCATAGTCAGACTTATGCAATGCTCAATAATGCAAAGGGAGGATTAAGTCTGTATGCTAAACGGCAATGTCCATTACTCAATGATTCAACGGAATAGCAAATCATTGGACAGCAGTTGGTTCCTGAATAGAGGCAGATGTTTTCTTTCTCTCCCTCTCTTCATTGTTATTTATCTAGATCTTACTCTCTCCTGGATTAATTCGTGTTTATTTTAATTGTTTCTGTGTGTTTTTTTTTTCTTTTTTTGCATACTCGTTTCATGAAGGTCGTCTCAAGAAGCTGTTTTTATATTTGGCAATGTGAGGGCATGGGAGTGTTTGCTCTCGGGTATACTTACAGGTTATGGACCTTTGCTTTTATCATTTTTTTTTTTGTTCTTTATTGGCGTTTCCTTTGTTGGGCTTTATACTTGTAATCGGGTCATAGAGGGTCAGTCAAGTCAGTTTGATCTCCCCGCCATCATTCTTTATGTTCCTTTTGTCATAAAGAGGAAGAGATGTATATATATATATATATATATATATATAAACATTTATTTTATAAGAATTCTCTAGGAAGGTTTGGGAAAAATGCAGTACTTTTTTTTTTATTATGTTGACTTGCAACAGTTGAGTTGGGAAGAGATTCTTTTTGGTATAGAGTTACCATACAGACAAAGGAAAAGCTCAGTTAGTTAATCATGTTATAATTTTGGAGAAGAAATTGTTTTTTTTTTTTTTTTTAGGAAGGAGAAATAAGACACTCCCAACGGAATATTTTATTAAAAGTTTCGTAGAGCAAGATAAGTTAGAAGAAGGTTAGCAATTATAGGCCTACATAATACGTTTTTAATACATTTGCAAAAGTGGGGAAACTGGAAAAAGAATTGAAAATTTGTTTTGCTTTTGTTTAATAGAGTAGGGCATATTAATGTACATCCACCAGGAAATGCCTTTTGACGCACTCGTACTGAAATATGTGTTATAATGTATGTCAGGTCGACATACACGTTTTAGTTGTCTCTGAGGTTTTGTTGGGATGGGGGACTTTGAAGCGGGGGGGGGGGGATGGGGTAGGGTAGTAAGGGGGAGAATGGACGGCTAAGGGTGATCTGGGTGGTTTTTGTGTTGATGTGTGTTTTTTTAACAGGAATAAACTTCAATCAATGGATATTGATATTTACCAAGTTGGTTAGAATGAATGTTGAAAGGATTTTTTTTTTTTTTTTTGGGGGGGGTAGTGATTTTAGATAATAGAATTCGTAATGCAATAAAGGAATAAAATTAAAAAGAGAATGTGGGGTTAGTAGTGAAAAAAAAAGTAAATAAAGAGGTATGTATATGGACTGAAAAAATGCATCAGAGTGTAAAGTTCTACGAAATTGATGTTAAGAATTTGGTATAATTCGATTTATACAATTTTGTTTCCATTGATGAAAATGATTACGAAATTGATGTAAAGATTTTGTATAAATTTTTTTGTACATTGTGTTTCCCATTGATGAAGAATAAAATATTATTAAAAAAAATGACGCGCTTAAAATCGATCGGCTATCACTCACCTCGCTCAGCACTTGAAGTGAAATTTATGTAGCCGAGGACGCTTTGATTTGAGGCTACGCCAATTTCTGGGCGCTTGTAAACAAACCCTGGTGCGGCATAAAAGGAATCTCTTTCGCAAGGCCAGGAGGGCAGGGTCGAGGGTCGCTCATCACTGCTCAGGCGCCAGGCGTAACATCACCACATACATAAACAAGAGGTTGGCTCGTTTGACGTGCGGTATACCGGTTAGTGAAGGAGCTCCGGAGCCCTATACTATACATTCAGCCCAAAAAGCAAAGCAGAGGAAACATTTACCAAATGAAACATTTGCTGTTTAGAAGCCGACATTCGTCTTTGGTGGAGTTCGGCCTGTGCCTGTGATTCAGCAGTAACAGAGGATTTGTGATTGAACATCCGTATCTGGCACATATAGAATCTAGCGGTAAAGGTTATGAATGTTCAACCGTTTCATTCTCTGAGTCTGATATAGACTATTCATGTCATCAACTCGATCGATTAAGACAATTCAATGTCTAACTCTAACACCGTTAGAAATACCAGGCCAACTATCATAAGCACATTCCGCAACCTATAGCTCTGATTGGTCTAACATAGGCCTTTAATCCGATTTACTTCGCGACATTTGCTAATCTGCTGTTGTGTTTGGGAATTGGGAATGCAGTAAATAAACCTCTTGAATTGCAATTGCAGATCGAGGTGTATGCTAGCACTTCTGTGACTTACCCAACCATGCCTTTCCAATGTAGTCTCAATGAACCAGTCATTATCTGCCACTAGAGTAAGAAATCATTCTTCCCAGATGCCATCAGGTTATGGAACACCCTGCAAGAAGAAGAGTATAGTCACCACCACCACCTGTGCAAACTCTAGCTCGATCTGCCTCTCTGCACTCCACTCCAGTGTAGTCAACATGATCGTAATACTTGGGAAATGGAAGTCTAAAGTTTTGGTTTACTAAACATTCTAGCTTTGATTTATATTAAACATACCGGTAATTACAATACAATATAGAAAGTACTTCAACAATCAGACTTTTTAGTATTCAAATTCTTGTCTACACATGCACACATAAAATTTTGTCGGGCATATTTATGCATTCCCCTTGCAACACACGTAAAACGTCTAACAAGACTCTATAGATCTAGATGTTTTACGTGTGTTGCAAGGGGGATATGCGTACAATTGTATGCCCAACAAATTTTTTGGTGTGTTAAGATCAAATGGCTCTTAACCCGTTGAGGACGAGTCCCGAGTATACTCGGGCAGGTGTGTATGGGAATTGCGTGTTGTAGCAAAATCAAACCGTCCTCAACGGGTTAAAAAAATGGCTGCAGCCTGGCAGGACATTGACAGAATTGGTCATTAGAAAAATGCACTTTTTTGTGTGTGTTTGTTCCTGCCTATTTAGATGGCCCAGGACAGGAGGGACTTCTTTGACTGCTGCAAGAGGGGCGATCTCTCAAGACTGTCGTAAGTTTTATTTCTAAATGGCACTATGTTTCATTCAAAGGAGATTTAAACCCAAAGAAAAAGCTTCATGTAAAATAAGGTTTGAGAAATTTAAAGGACAAGTTCACCTTCATATACATGTGGAATGAGTGAATGCAGCAATATTATTAGAACACATCAGTGAAAGTTTGGGGAAAATCAGACAACTCCATAGGCCTACACAAGTTATGAAATTTTAAGGTGTCTGCGCAGTCACTGCTGGATGAGAAGACTACTACAAATTGTACAGTGTATGATGTCACATGCGTACAACGATGTAAGGAAAATATAAAGAGAATTTCACAAATTTTTATTTTTTGAAAGAAGTGCACATTTCCTCGACTTGTCGCTGACGTATGTTAAGGGTAATATTATTCCCCCTGCCTTCTGAAAGAGGCAAGTCAAGCATTCTTTTATTAAGCGAGAAAAGTGAAAATATGTTGAATTTTCTTTATGTTTTCTTCACATCGTTGTACACATTTGACATCACAAGCTGTAGTAGTCTTCTTGTCCAGCAGTGACTGAGCAGAAACTTCAAAAATTCATAACTTCTGAATGGATTGTCCAATTTTCCTCAAACTCTCACTGATGTGTTCCACTAGAATTACTGCATTCACTCAATCCATATGTCTATGAAGGTGGACTTGTCCTTTAAGAAGCGAGTCCTATACTAAAGATATGTCTGGATTTAATAAAAAACAAAACAAAACACCTACTATGATCACACTCTTTACATACAATATGCCAGTTCAAGGATCAATCATGACATCCTATGGGCACTTCAAAATAGTCGCTCTTTTCACTTGACTGTGACATCCCTTGAATATTTTTACCCCCGCCAAGGAAGGAGGATGCTAAGTGATCATTGGCGTTGGTTTGTCTGTTTGCAAAATAACTCAAAACTTGCATAAAAATTTGATATGGACACCAAGGAACACCTCTTTCCATTGTGGTAGTTATCTCGGAATTTTTATGGACTTTTGAAGGATTTTTGATCTTTCGGCATAATAGCTCGACGAACCTGAGTTTCAAGGTCTGCGTATTTACTGGAGGTTTACATACGCGCACTAAAGCATGTGCTCTGCTCGGGCAAAGGTGCCGTGCAATGACGTAAACATGCATGCCATTAATATGGAAATGGCATGCGTGTAAGGATGGAAATGGGTTGCTGCCTTGGCGAAGGTCTGTGCTCTCCTACATGTAGTGCTTTTGTAGTTTCTTTAGTTGGTAATCAGTAATCATGAATTTATATTGCTAAACAGATGTGATATCCATCCTTGGGGAACTACAAACAGGCACTCTAGGCCTATTCAGTGACTTTGGAATAGATCTTTAAATTTAATAGTATTTTAGCATCACTAACTTTTGCATATCACCAAGGGGGAGGACTGGAGCTCAATAAAAGAATAATATATATTCAACTGTTTCTATTCCTGGATGGAGCTTGAAGCACACCTTGTAGCTGTCAGTAAATATTGTATGTGCTTGGCATCCCCTCATTATTTCAGCTATCTTCTGGAGGTGAAGGAGGTGGAACCAAACCAGAAGGATGACTGGAACAGCACTCCTCTGTAAGTCATCAATCTCTCACCTGACATACTTTTTTCTCTGTCTCTCACTCGGAGAATAGATCCTCACGACACAAACTATTTAACATCCCAAGGATTACCAATAATGCAATCGTGTTTATGTAATGGCCAGTGGGCGAGGTAGTCACATCAGTGGACACACCCCCTTTATAGAAACCTATCTGGAGAAGGTTTTGGTGTGTGTCTGTTAAAACGGTACCCCTCACTTTCATACGTGTGAAGTTTTATTGCCCGAGGCAAGTAATTTTGTTCTGACGTTGCAACATTGTCGCTGTAAAGTCTGTTAAAAATGGGGCTAGAACCACATTGTGTGTGGTCTCAGCAGACAGTGACTCTCTGTATGAACAAACTAAGAATTCAATTCAAAGTGCTTTAGGAGTGTCTTTGTAATCAACTTTGTGTGTATATAACTGGGGTGTTGAAGTGGTTATTTTATCTTGTTGCATATATGCGGTGGTATTCTGAAAATATTCCTAAGTTTTTTCCTAAGTCAGAAACTTAGGAAGTGCCTAGGAAAGACAAAATTGGTATTCTGAAATTTCTTCCTAGTAACTTCGTAATGCTAGTTAGGCCGTCCTTATCCCTGCCCACGTCCTTTCTTAATGCCAATATGAAATGCCGTATCATAAGGAACCAACCAATGACAATCGCATATTACTATGACATAGGGTCAAATACACGTGTGCGCGGCATGTCCCCTTTCTCACGCTCATTTCGCGCATCAAATTATATGTGCGCGCAGTGAATGACAAGCACGTCTATGCTATTCTTAACAACATACTTAGGACAGGGGTGGTGTTTTCCTAAATATCTTCCTGAAAGTCTTTCCTAAGTGCATTCTAGAATACCAACTTCTTCCTAAGTCAGAAATTTGCATATATCTCATCCTCATTTCCATACTCCTGCCCCCTTTCTAAGTTTCTTCCTAAGTTCAGGAAAAAAACTTCGTAACAGACTTAGGAAGAAACTTAGGAAGATTTTCAGAATACCACTTAGGAAAAAATCCTGACTTAAGAAATTTCTTCCTAGGAAGGATTTCAGAATACCACCCATGGTACTTTGTTCTTTAATTGGCCGTAAATTTCTGAACATTTTCCTTTGGCTAGACTTTCCTTCATGTGCAAATATGTTGGCGAGGTACTGCTTGTTCAAAACGTATCGATCTGTGTGTACATGACGTAGACTTAAATTTATTGTGCCTCTCTGTTTTGTTTCTGTGTCTTTTTAGATATTATGCTTGCCTGTGTGGTCACAAAGACATCGTCACTTACTTGTTGGAGAATGGTAAGATCCCATCATCCTCACCAGCTCAGGTTACTGACATTTGTCATGTGAAATTACTTGGAATGCATAAAGTCACAGAATTATTTACTGCACAGTGTTTGAGTCTACCATTATACTTTTATCTATGGTATTAGACGATGCTGATTGTACCTCAAGATAAGTGTACCAGTATGAAAAGCCGTAGAGAAGAATTCGAAAATACGGCAAATAAAGACCTTTTTTTTTTAGTTGGTGATGACTAAACATTATGTCTCTTTGCATCTAGTTGTCAGACAATTCCCTGAAACTAGACTCCATCCTGAGGTACACAAGAGATATTCAAACTCTTCTTGGTATGGGTTTAATGTTTGCTTTCAAATACTGTACTATAACTTTTTTTCAATTGCTGAATTAAGCAGAACTTTTACTTTGGTTTAACCTTTTAAACTCTTCCTTGAATGCTTTTAGACCTTGTTCTGTCAAGCAGACTCTCATTAAAGTCCAGGGAAGTGAAATATGCAGCATAGTTGTTTTTTTTTTTTCTCCCAGTCTTATTATTTTCTACCAAGTAAGATTAGTTACGGTTGGTTGCATATGAAGCAGTATAACAAACACATCTGACACCTTGCCAGAAGTTGTTTTCCTAGATATTTTACTACCTGCATGGGGCATTCAAGTATGTCTTTGTCACAGTGCGTTAGCAGCTCTAAACATCCTCTGTGATGGACTGAAAAGCTCTTGGTATGTGCTTTGCTTGTTTTTTTTTTTTAATTACATATATAGAACATTATTTTCATGTTGAAAGGAAGAATTTAACGTCTCTTGCACCTTTAATCATGGTAGTGATGTGTTCGTCACTTGAGATATAGCAGACAAATTTACGCAAAGATTTAATTCCTGTAGGTTGATTGCATTGCAGGTGCCCAGTGCGAGGCAAAGACATTTGATGGTGAACGCTGTCTGTATGGCGCCCTCAATGATGAGATCAGAGACATCCTGAAATCATACAAAGCTGTAAATACTGGCCATGCAAGGAGGAATTTATATGTTGACTTCCTTAAGAGGTATGGAACACATAAATTTCTTAATGCAAGTTTTTTTATGCTATTTATTATGACTTGTAAATCATTAAGTGTGCGTTTCCCTTTTGCAACCCTAAAAATTAGATGCCTGACTTGTGTTGGTGTGTTGTAGCTGCTCCTGAGAATAAAAAAAATTGGAATCTTCTTTATCATGGATGTAGAATAAAAACAATATATTTCCAATGAATTTATTTGGACCCTGTAAACATTCAATTGTCAGGGAGTGTGTTCTCAAGTAACATGGGTTGGTTTCTATTTCTTTTTATAAAACTCTTGAGATGTACCACAAGGTTTCATACACAGTGTTTGGAGTCATAAATCTTTAACTATGCAAAATTTCATGACGTTTGCAAATGGTATATGACCTTTATTGGACCTGTCATATTGTGATGTCAAGACAACCCCCAGATATGACTAAGGCTGCGTTCATGCGAAACTAGAATTGTGTTTCTAAACACGTTTAGTCGCTAAACGTGTTTAGTTGCGTTCATGTGATTTTTCTATTTAAACGCATTTCAAAACTCCGATCTGAAACGCGGAAAAAAGGGTGTTTTGAATCATGATTCTGCCAGAATCACAATCGCAGAGACCGTATGAACGCAACCGTGATTTCAATCATGATTCCATGACGTCATTGTGCGCTGTGCGCATGCGTGTCTCACGGGGTATCCCACAGCTTCTGGTTCTGTTCGTGCGCTTGTGTACGTCTTGTGAGTCGTGTGTTTCGGTACCATACCTGCACTAGTTTGTTTACATCAACGCCATACACCGATTCTATGCTATAGTATCTAGCTAGCTATTTATTATAATAATACATAATAATACATGTAATTACTCTCTGATTGAATTGATAATAGTAATGGCTGCAGCTGTGTCTACCAAGAAAAATGACAAAGAATTAAGATTTTTCCTCAATCTGTGGGCAGAGCCTGAATGCCACAGCTTATTGGAAGGTATTCACCGAAATAAAATGGAAAGGCATACAATAAACTGACTGATCAGTTGGCAGAAGGATTTTAACAGGAGGTCAGGCTCGAGTTGCAGAAGAGACAAGGTCAATCTGTGCAGTGCGCTGCGCAATGGCAATGGATGAGCTGAGCCAGAATCAGGGTTGCGAAAGCCCGCATGAACGCTCTTCTGCGGAGATCGTGATTTGAAACGCCGTTTTGAATCGTGATTCATGTTTGTGATTCTGGCTACGAAATTCGCATGAACACGCCCAAAATCGTGTATGTACAGACCAGAGTGTGATCTGTTTTGCTGTGGTTTTATCACTGGTTTACTTTGATGAAATGATGAGGCTATATGTGCTTTATGACAATTTGCTGTGTCATAGAAGGGTGAATTCCATATATACAGCAGCATGTGAGAAATGTGTAGGCAATATTTTCCAAGAAATTAATTTATGTCCTAGCTGTACATCACTCCCATTGTTTAATCTTCACCAGTCAGTCATAATTTTCTCAGTTTTTGTTTGGAAGGGAGATTACTGTAAAAGTGTAAATTTTCGTGGTGTGGAAATTTTCGTATATTTATCACACAACCAGCAACTAGCGCAAAAATAAAAGTATTTGTTAATTTTTTGCCTGTTATATGTACCGCTTTGTAATGTCTTGATTCCGTTGAATTCAAAGCAAGCGAAATTCATCTTATCAGGCAAGCGTGAAAAATTACTTGTGTGAAAATATCCCCACTTTTACAGTATATGCACTATATGATATTCACAAACTGCAACATGGTGGTAATAGTGAGGAGGCATGGGGCATTTATCTGTCTAACATGCAATTGCACCCAAACAAAATACAAAATATTCTCTTTGCACAAGTCTAGCTTTTCACAGTAAGGAGAAATTATGAAATGATGGTTAATTATTCATGTGTAAACAATCTTTGATATAATACTGCTATCATTACTCATATAGTATCATGGTGATACCTATCTATAATATCTGACATCATGCCCTCATGTCATGGTTTTTGCCTGCCTTCTCTAAATGGCTGCTCTACGTGTAGGCTGCTGGAGACAGGCTGCTTCCATGACATTGTGTTTGTCATCCAAAATGATACCTTCACAGCCCACCGCTGCATCCTCCAGGCTCGCAGCGAGTATTTCGCAGAGATGCTGGAAACGAGATGGAATCACAAGAGTACCGTCCACATCAAATCCAGTCTGGTATTGACCTTTTGAGTCTAGAAATCAATTTTTTTGTGGGTTTTGTGCTAGAAATTATTGTATTTAATAATTGCTAGTTTTCATTGCTGGGGTTTCATTAGGTAGAGTAAAAATAATCTACTTTCATGTAAGCCTTTTTTTTTGTTCATATAACTGTTTGTTTCAGTTTCAGAATTTTCAAAAGCCACTTCATTACTAAATTTGTAAGTAAATCTTGCATCGGCAACACATTTATAAGAGAAATTCCCGCTGTCCCTCTCAAATATGTCGGCATTTATAAACTTTCTGATTTTGTGGTGGCTTAATGAATTCTACGTGTTCCAGAGACTCCAACTCTCCCGTTTTCGACGGGAGATCTCCCGCCGAAAACCCATTTTTGCAAAATCTCCCGTTCTCCCGTTTGAGATTTAATTTCTCCCGCCCTGGCTCTTTGTCTCCCGTTGGAAGGGATTTCTTACTTATTTCTATCGTATGTTGAAAAAATAAGCCTTAGATAGCACAAGAGAGCATCTAGAACCCTAGGAACTTCGCGCTTCGCACACATCAAGTTGGAGTCTCCCGTTTGCTAGGGGTTTCATGCGGGAGAATCTCCAGATCAGAAGGTGCTTGGGGTTGGAGTCTCTGCGTGTTCTATCTAGTCTTTCTCTAATATATGATATGTAGTGAAATTCAGAGGTGGCAGTGTAATGTTGACAAGGTGAATTGCTGAAGCTTGCATTGTTGCATATATGCTTCTGTGTCCCTACAATTGTTGTTTGTGAACTACAAGATGTGTCACATTAATGATTAAAAAAAAGAACTGATATATGAATAATTTCCAAACTCTCTTTATCTGTTTTATTACTGCAGGTTAGACCACAAGCATTCAAGGCAGTTCTAGAGTATATCTACACAGGTAATGCTATACCCTTTGGTAAACAGGAATGATTCAGTACACACAATAAGAGTTCTGCAAATGTGAATCAAGTCTATTATACTCTGCTTGTGTTTAGTCTGCAGAAAAGAATATGCTTTCATTCAATATATGTCAGAAAACGATATGGTAAGCATATGAAACAAAAACCACCCTCCCCATGGAAGACTTGATTTGGCGAAGTATTAAACTGGGCAAGTTATACCTCTCCAGACCAACATTACCCTTAGTTGCAGTGCCGAGAAGAACACCACTGCATTTTCTGTGTACTCTAATACATAGATTGTGTGAAATGACACAAATGGAACAACAAAAGTTGCATTATAATTGGCATGGATTAGCTCCTGAGTTACTTGCGCTTTCACTTGGATTTATCAAGGAGGTTGAAGAGATGGAGTAACAACAGAGTTATTCACTTTGATCTATGTTTGAAGCCGCCGCTCAAAAATATTTGAAGCATGTGCCAAACAGGATCTGCCGTGCCGATATGAAGACAATTGACTTGTGTCTCATTGCATAATCACCAGCTTCTTTGTGATGGTAATTACTTTTCGCTATCCCTTCTTATAAAAGGTAGGTGGTACAGACACGAGGATGCGCGAACAGAAATTGAGGAAAAAATGCTGAAATGAAGATGAAAATTACTCGATTGGGCATATGCGGGCACTAATCTGATATATCTATCAATAAAGAATTATACTTGAAGATTATTACATATTAGTTTCATTTGGGGAAATTAAGTCGAAAAGTGATAAAACCAGCTTTCCAGGATGGTACAGTTTTAAACATTTTCACATAATACAGCTTTGATTTACACTTATGCGCAAATTTCTGAACAGAATTGACTTTTGTTTTACATGCTTTATTATTAAGTGAAATTTCATTTCATTTAATAAACAAATAAGCAAAATATGGTCAACATTATGATAACGTTCAAAATGAATCTTCAGATTGCTCAGCAAGACGGCGGCTTGGAACATCGATCATCAAAGGCACAAGTGCACCTGTGGAATTCTTTAGTACATCAATAGAAATCTGACTACTGTTTGAATAATTACAGCCAGTTGGAACTCCATGTATAAAACCTCCTTGGATTCATCACAACAAAAGCCATAACCTTTTGTCTGCTTTGATTACCATATGACTGCAAAAGCCCCATAGCATTAGTGCATGCTTTCTAAAGTCCCTGGAATAGGAAGGGTTATAAAGAAAGTTTTTCTGTAGATACCATGATTGTAGAATTTGTAAGATTTTCTTAACTCCAGCAACTCCTTCTTGGCTATGACAGTACAAACATTTAAATACAAAATATGATTATAGTCAGAAGATCATAGTAAGAATACCAAATTTGCAAGTCAAATAATCAATGTTATTTGACTGTTTGGTGACTTCAAGTACAGGCGGCTACAGTGTATTTTTAAAAAAATTATTATATGCAGTATTGCATACAAATATCTGCAGTTTTTGTTTTTATACCCCCGCCAAACGAAGTTTGAAGGTGGTATATAGGAATCAGCGGACGGTCGGGCGGTCGGTCGGGCGGTCGGGTGGTCGGGCGGTCGGGCGGTCGATCGGTCCGTTGCAAATCTTGCGTCGCGAACTACTTCCTCAGTTTTCAACCGATTCCCATAAAACTTGGCACAGATGTGTGCCTTGGGTTGTAGATGTGCAAGACGTATTTTTTGACAGTACCCAAAAAGTACGTTGCCATGGTAACGGCATATTATGGGCAAAAATGGGTACAAATCTTGCGTCGCGAACTCCTCCCACAGTTTTTGATCAATGTTCATCTGAATATGTTAATGTGCAAGACACATATTTCCGCAGTGGCAAAAAGTGCGTTGCCATGGTAACGGCATGTTATTGGTAAAATATAGGGCAAAATGCTTCATGGCAAAACTGCTTCATCAGTGTTCTTCCAATTCTCATGGAATTCATATTGAATGTTTGTCTTAGGATATAGGTCAGCATGACACATTTCTTGACAGTGACAAAAAGTATGTTGCCATGGTAACAGCTCACATATTATGAGCCAAAATGATGGAAAATTTTGTGTTGCAAACTACTTCCTCAGTTTTTTGCCCAATTTCCATGAAACTTGGTACAGATGTGTGCCTTTGGTTGTAGATGTGCAAGACGCATTTTTTGACAGTACCCGAAAGTACGTTGCCATGGTAACGGCATATTAATGGCAGAAGATCAAGGAAAGATCTTGCGGATTTAACTACTTCCTCAGTTTTTTGACCAAAGCTTATGAAATGTGGCACACACCTTGATCTTGGTGGGAAGATGTGGAAGACATATTTTTCGGACGTGTCGGAAGCTGCGTTGCCATGGTAACAGCATATAAATGGCAGAAGATCAAGGAAAGATCTTGCGGATTGAACTACTTCCTCTGTATTCGACTGAAGCTCATGAAATGTGGCACACACATTGGTCTTGGTGGGAAGATGTGCAAGACATATTTTTTGGACGTGTCGGAAGCTGCGTTGCCATGGTAATGGCATATTAATGGCGGAAGATCAAGGAAAGATCTTGTGGATTGAACTACTTCCTCAGTTTTTGACAAAAGCTTATGAAATGTGGCACACACAATAGTCTTGGTGGGAAGATGTGCAAGACATTTTTCGGACGTGTCAGAAGCTGCGTTGCCATGGTAACGGCATTTAAATGGCAGAAGATCAAGGAAAGATCATTCCTTGGGTAAGACTGTCGTCACGGGGCAGGGGTATTAATCACCTTCAGTGATATTTTTAACAAAATGTAACACTAGCATTGACATATGGATAGCATTACACAGGTCTTGCATCTGTATAAAATTTGATCCACTGTTGTAAAGATAGTTCAGTGTTTACATATGTCTTTCATTACAGGAAAGGGAGATAGAAGTGGATAATGAAATTCATGTCCTACATCTGAAGAAAATCAAAGATGGCACTTCATGTCATCCAATAACAATTTCATCTCATAGATTTACATAAAATCTGGCTTTAGTTTCAGGTTTTAATATGTCATCTGCAATGATATGATGCTTTAATACAACATGTACATGTGTCTCATTGTTGCAGGTTACCTGAAAGTTCATATCAGCGTTGTCGATGACTGTCTACGGTTTTGCAAGCAGTGTCAACTAGATTCACTCATCACGGAGATCAATGCAAAATTATATGAGATAGAAAAATATGGTAAGCAGGATATATGGTAGCCATATATGAGGTATTGAAATTTTAAATGGAAATTGATGAAAGAATCATGGCAGGGAAGATAAAAAGGCATTTAGACCAAAACTTTAGCATGCAGGCATTGTTCAATACCTTCTGGGCTTAAAAGTTTGATGTGGTATTTGTGGGTGTTGAATGAAGTACATGTACTTGATACAGTATCATGTCCTCCTGCATTGCAGGAATGCAGTGATTTCACCAACATTTTGCATTCTTCACACATTCTTGGGCATTGAATTTCAACTTTAATGCACACAAGTTTGGCATGCTTGTTAGCTATCTATTTTGACCAGAACCCTACACATGTCAACTTCCTCTAGTGCCATGTATTTCATATCTTCTCTCTCTGCCCCAACCCTGCCACTGTCCAACGTGCAGTCCCAAGTAAACCTGGTACACATATCAACATCTTGAGTGTAGAACCCGCAGCAGGCAACTCAACAGTACAGGACGACCTTGGTCAACTGGCGCAGATGGCGTTGCCGGTGGAGATGAGGAATCCAGTGAGTAACTACAGCCATGACATGTGATACCCACTATCTTCACTTCAAAGCCCTTGCATGTCAGATGGGATGTCTGTGTTTTTAAACACCTGGCTGCTCATGCAGGGTTGGGGGGGGGGGGGGGGGGGGGGGGGGGAGGGAAGGAGGGAGGGAGGGAGGGAAGGGGTAGACAGGTACTACCACAACAAACCTGGAATGATTACAAGTTTTTCCCCTGTGTTGTTCAAATTAAGTTGTATTAAGAGTACTGCCCATAATTCTTGTGAGATTCCAAATGAAAGTGTGTGTATGTCTCTTGTGATGAATTATAGATGGCATTTCAAGTTTATACCATTAATCAAGGATTTGTTAAAAGTGACATTTATGCATTGAAAGAAAACTTTGATGTGTTTTTTTTTATATGATGCAACAATATACAGCTTGTGTGATATAAACTGATTTCTGCTATCTTTCTACTTTTGCAGTAATAGACAGCAGATTCACAGTGAATACCAGTAGACAACAAAACCACAGTACATGAGGAGTTGATTGAGAGAGAGAGAGAGAAAAAAAAAAAGAGTAATGACTCCACTAGGTAAATAATGAATGATTGTTTTGTTGTACGACAGTTGTTATTGCTTCCATTGTTCTTGTACAATTCCAGTTAGCGCAAGGTGTCTTTCCATTCTGCGGAGGGCTGTCGCAATGGCCGCCATACACGGATGTCTGCTTCGAGGTGGAGAAAGAGAAGTTTTTCTGTCACAAAGTAAGCAAGCATATCGAGGTATATAGGACCATACCATATTGACCAAGAGTTTGGGAGGAAGAGCCAGATTGACAGCCGTAGTTTAGACCACTTAGAAGGACAAGTTCACCTTCATAAACATAAGGATTGAGAGAATGCAGCAATATTAGTTGAACACATCAGTGAAAGTTTGAGGAAAATTGGACAATCGATGCAAAAGTTATGAATTTTTAAAATGTTTGTGTTGTAACCGCTGGATGAGGAGACTACTAAGGCTCGTGATGTCATATGAGTACAACAGTATAAAGAAAATGTAAAGAATATACAACATATTTTCACTTTTTTTGCATAATGAAAGAGCTCATGACTTGCCTCTTTCTAAAGGCAATTGGAATAATACTACCCATAACATATGTCAGTAACGAGTCAAGGGAATGTGTACTTTTTTCAAAAGATGAAATTTTGTGAAATTCTCTTTATATTTTCCTTATATTGTTGTACGCATGTGACATCATACATTGCAGTAGTCTTCTTATCCAGCGGTGACTGCACAAAAACTTTAAAAATTCATAACTTTTGAACGGATTGTCCGATTTTCCTCAAACTTTCAGTGATGTGTTCTACTGATATTGCTACATTCTCTCAATCCTTATGTTAATGAAGGTGAACTTGTCCTTTAAGCATTTGGGAAGCTTCAGTGTATTTGTGTCAAACACATGAGGCGAGATGTCACTGAGACAGATAAGCATCTATTTCAATCTCTGTGCATTTACCTTGGTCGATGCGTTACAAAGAGCACATTCTGTATTGATGATGAAAGCTGCAACACATATCTGGTGATATTTATAAGATATTCCCTACAGCTTGGCTCCCTGTACCTGTTTCAATTTATGTGAATGTGAATTCCTTTCTTTAGTTATTTAGTTCATGATAATGATGATGGTAAATTCTATGTAGTGTCAAAATATGTGCATTAAAGGTAGAATGTTGGGATTGTGTGCATGCAAGATGTGTGAAGGTTTGCCCATACAAAGCGGAAATTTTATTTTTAATATCAAATCAAATCATTTACATACCAAAGATTAAAAAAAAATAACAATAAATATTTCCCTTCTTGTCATGCAGGAATGAAAGTCATCCAAATCCATTTATCCAAAGAGCATTTAAAGCAAAATACTTGATGTTTAAGAAAAAAAACAAAAAACAAAAAACAGACTCTGGCATGGATTGCATTGAATTATTTCAGTGGTTGAATGATCACAGGAGAAAACGAAAGTCAGATTTAAGGTTTGTACATGAAGATTGGAGACTCATTGGCTGCAAAGGTTCCTTACATCAACTCTGTTGTGATTTGTCAATTGTATTGCCTATACCACTTGCTTCGATGTATTGTCCTCACCCCCAGATGTTTTTCAGTGAGAGGAGTGATTACTTCAAGGCGCTGTTTGCGGACCACTTTTCCGAGGCGATGCTGGATCATAACTCGATACCCATCCTCAGCCTACATGACATATCAGCAGATGTCTTCTCTCAAGTGGTCTTGTATCTGTACACGGATGACGTCAAGGTATTAAATGTTGTGTGGTGCACCAGCGGCAAAGCACCAAGACAACAATCATTTTGCAATTTAAGGAGTGTTTTTGTGAGGTGGATGCCAATATTTAAGAATTCTGACTTTCCAATATGCAACAATCCTGATCTCTTTTTCTTTATCTCTTTTTCTGAAATTTTGTTCAATTCGATCAAAAACTCATTCATTCTCCTGTTAATGAAAATCTACTCACTTATTTTCTTTTGGTGACACTGCAGAGAACAATACATCATTTCTATTCATCTTTTTTTTTTTTTTTTTTGAAGTACAGTTGTAGTACATAAAGAATTCTCGGTATACCTCATATCTATTCTTTGTGTACATTTTGATGCATGAACTTTTCAGAAGTTTGGAACTGTGTTTCCATCAGAGTTTTCAGACTCTTCATGCAATATTTATGTATTTTGAAAATGAGATGGTTAACACCTTGTAGTCATTGTTTGATTACAAAGTGTGATATCTGAATCTGATTGCAAACAGGATATTGTAATATTTGCACTGGAATCTTTCAAATTGCTAATGATTATTTTCTGTGTGCAGTAAATAACTAGGTTCTAGCCGTTTATATATATACAGTATATATATTTATATGGGGAAGAGTCTGTGAAATTACAAATTAAAACTGATTTGTCATACTTTGCAAGAATTCAGTGATCATACTTCTTTTGATTAATTTTTTATTCAGTTGCATTAACCACCATCCTAAATAATGTTTGAAAAATGGAAGGGGGGGGGGGATGAAAGCTATGAGCATGAAAAAGCAAGCACTATTTTCTCTCAAAAGAGAGATAAATATAGATTTTAGGCAGTGGGTGTCACGCCATTGGTAATATTGCTTGACTGCGCAAATGCTGTCAAGCAGTAGTGCCAATCTCTAATTGAAGCTCTTACAAATGAATGGATATATTTATCAGAAACCTAAAGAATAAAAACAAAACAAAACTAAACCAAACAAAACAAAACATGAAGTGATTAGAAAAAATATTTCAACATTTTTATTCCATGTCCCACCTCGTATTCCCCCCCCCCCCCCAAAAAAAAAAGGTTACAGAAGAGCTGACGTATGAAGTTCTAGTGGTGGCAGATCTGTACCTCTTACCCGGCCTCAAGAAGCTGTGCGCCAATAAGATTGGGTCTCGGTTGACAGAGGAGAACGTCTTCCAGGTGATAAGGGTCAGCCGTATGTTCAACCTGGTCAAGCTGGAAGATCAGTGCGTGGAGTACATCAGCAAGATTGTGGAGCGGGTGAGTGCCAAAAGAAAGAGGGATGGAGTGAGTAAGAATGTGAGTGAGAATGTGGAGTGAAGAGTGTGAGTGAAAGTGAAAGCGTCAGGTCAGTGAGTGTCAGTGAGAGTGTGAGTGAAAGTGTCAGTGAGTGTCAGTGAGAGTGTGAGTGAAAGTGTTAGTGTCAGTGAGAGTGTGAGAGAAAGTGTCAGTGAGTGTCAGTGAGAGTGTGAGTGAAAGTGTGAGTGAAAGTGTTAGTGAGTGTCAGTGAGAGTGTGAGTGAAAGTGTTAGTGAGTGTCAGTGAGAGTGTGAGTGAGAGTGTGAGAGAAAGTGTCAGTGAGTGTCAGTGAGAGTGTTAGTGAGTGTCAGTGAGAGTGTGAGTGAAAGTGTTAGTGAGTGTCAGTGAGAGTGTGAGTGAAAGTGTTAGTGAGTGTCAGTGAGAGTGTGAGTGAAAGTGTTAGTGAGTGTCGGTGAGAGTGTGAGAGAAAGTGTCAGTGAGTGTCTGTGAGAGTGTGAGTGAAAGTGTCAGTGAGTGTCGGTGAGAGTGTGAGTGAAAGTGTCAGTGAGTGTCGGTGAGAGTGTGAGTGAAAGTGTTAGTGAGTGTCGGTGAGAGTGTGAGTGAAAGTGTCAGTGAGTGTCGGTGAGAGTGTGAGTGAAAGTGTCAGTGAGTGTCGGTGAGAGTGTGAGTGAAAGTGTCAGTGAGTGTCGGTGAGAGTGTGAGTGAAAGTGTTAGTGAGTGTCAGTGAGAGTGTGAGTGAAAGTGTCAGTGAGTGTCAGTGAGTGTCAGTGAGAGTGTGAGAGAAAGTGTCAGTGAGTGTCAGTGAGAGTGTGAGTGAAAGTGTTAGTGAGTGAGTGAGTAAGAAAGAAGAACAAAATATATAAGGGGAGATTGGGATCCACGGATGGATTGAAAGATATAGGAAAGGAGGGAGAAAAAGTGAAGGATAGGGAGGGAGAGAGAGTGGTCAGAGATGGAAAGGGAAGGAAGGAAAGAAATGGAGAGGAAAATGGAGGGAGGGAAGGAAGGATAGAGGTGAAAAAGAAAGTCCCTGTTTCTTCATAAGAATTACATTTGCCTCAGACTACAAGTCTACATTGAAAATTTCCTTGTAGTTGCAAATGGACTGCATTCTTTTGAAGTATGCTTTCTAGCATGAGACAGTTGTCATGACATGCACAATGTGTGTGTGTGTCACAATTTGTAAGGATTATATGTCGAGGGTGCAATCAAACATTGCTGTGTGTTTATCAGTTGCAGAAAGGCTTATGTTTGCTGAGAACAAGGTACTGCTGATAACAAAAAAAGTTAAGGTTCCCACCAACCTATGCTGTACTAGAATTTCAAGCATCAGTTATGTGTGTATTCTATGAGAAAAAACAAAACAAAACATGAAGGCTGTTAGTGGATAAAAATAAAGCAGAATATAGCAAAGGATTCATAGGAGCATTTCATTCATTTTTCATTTCATTTCATTTATTTCATTTCCAACAATGCAAAACATTTTTATACACAAAATAACACAATATCAACACAATGTACATGTAGTAACAAAGAAAAATATGTGCAATTAACAATACTACGCATCACAAAAGCAGATGAAATTGAATTAAAATTAAAGTTGCAGGAAATGGAGGAGACATGCTGAAATGCTAAGCTTGTATTTTGCAGTCTCCTCGTGGACAAAATAAGTTAATAACATCAAGAAAGCAAGTTGCTAGATATGAATATACATAAAAAAGTGCACAGTGACAACGCATTCAGACCTCTACAAACAAACAAACACAAACAAACAGACGGACAAACAAACACAAGTAAGCTCTCTCGTTAAAGAGAAAGAGAGAGAGAGGAAAAAAGATACTGTGAAGAAAAAGGAGTATGCTAAAACCTTCATTGTGAGCACAGTGGAAGTGTGTTGTTACTCAGATTGTGATCAGCTTTAAATCCAAGTCTTTCATTTCCAAACTTGGTGCCAGGTGATTGACAGGGAGGAATTCATTGACCTGGTGAAGGAAGACGCAGCGGTGATCAAGAACCGTGAGGAGATCGACACCATCGCCGTCATTGACGACCTCCGCTTTCACATCACCAACAACCTGAAGACCTTCAGTGAGGTGCAGGAGGCCCAGGAGAAGCTCAACAGCTTGGACAATCTCCTGCAAGAACTGGACATCGACTGCTGAGCTGTGATTCCACAAGGGGTCAACTGGTCAACCAGACCAACAGCTGGGAAGAATGTGTGACAAAGAAGAAGAGAGAAAAGTTTACTGCGAGTGCCTCCGTTTATGTGGACAAGATCTTCAATGACCCCCGAATGCAGGAATTCACCGAGGTTGATGACTCGGAGGATGTAAGCAGATATCGTGTGATGGAGGTGATCTAACATTTGGGGAAACTAAATCTTTTTATTCCGACATGTGGTGTGAATCTGAGTCTGGGTATGTGTCCAGCATGAGGGAACTGTATTCCTGTCAGCGATGACCATATTCCCCGAGTCATCAGTACCCTTGTTTGATACTCGGCAATTTGCATGATGTTTGTACCCGAAGCGAGAAATAACAACTGGGTGTATGCTTTGAACCCGGTTTCCTCGGTCCATCTGTTGAGTTTGCCTTTTCTTGCATCATACCTGTGAAAAATCATAGAGATTAGAATGTGTGTTGGGCAAATTGCATTGACAAAGCATTGTGAGTGCCCTGTGTTTGTCAGCAGGATAGACTACTGCAACCTAAATTTTCCTACAGATTGGGCAGAATTTTGATTTCTGATGCAATGATTATTTGTCTGAGAGATGGGGATAGGGCTGGTTAGAAATGCTTTTGAGGGAGTGGAGTGGGTGGGCTGCAGGGGCAAGTGGGAATTCCAGTGACTGTGGTAATTGACCCGTTCCATACTGAATTCTGAAATCCCCATAGACTTAATACACAGGCCACCAGGTTTCTGTATGGGGCGGGTTGATAGTGGATTGTTAAGTGCTGTCATGGAAAGGCACACCACATAGAAAAAAAAAAATCCCCAAGACAGCAGCTGCAGTACTCTGCATAGGATCAGATAGGACCAGCTCTTATCCAGTTGATATTAGAGTACCTAATGAATAGGTAACATAATTCTGTTACATTAATAGGGGCTGTATTTATTCTAATCTTACCCCAAAAATAATAATAGACATTAATCACTCGTTGAGTGCAGAAACTATATCTAAATATTCTGCTGCACTGCAAGAGCTCCTTAATGCTATTTTGCTGCACTATCCTGAATGATTTGGATAAGTGAATATCAAATTCATGACAAAGCATACCCATTAACTCCAAATGCAAATACTGTTTTAAACCTTATTATCATTATATCATCTATCTTTTAAAGCACAACCATACATATGGACATGAAGGGCTGCTAACTTTTCTTGGCTTTCCTACAAGGGTCTACCTCACACTATTCTTCACATCATTATGGTTGCTGTAATGAGAGTTGATTTAAAAAAGAAAATCCTTTTTGCAAGACATGGCAACCTTGTTTCATTTTGGCTTTCAAGAAATGCTTGAGGCAATGTTCATCTTTGCCGAAATCCTCAAGATACTGCTAGTATTCTTACACAAATTAACATGCACATCCAATTTTTATTTTAATTCTCATAACCATCATGTCATGACAGCAGTAACCACAAATCTGTTCATATAGATACTCTTCCATGGTAAAGAACCAAGCTGTTCATATAAATTTTTGCTATGCACTCACAACATGATCTAGAATCATTATTGAGCAGCCTGCACTGAGCTCTGTGAAACAGATGAACTGTATGGTATATGATGGTATATGGGAGTGTTGTGTTTAAGTGAGTCAGGTCACATTTTCATGATTTCTACCATCTCTTTTTACAAGTATGAGCCTGGTATTTGCCATACCACTTAAGAGCCAGTTATCATTCCAGCAAATGGCTTTTATTTGGTTGCTGGAACTTTTTTCTCATGCAATAAGATATCCTATAGCAATATACTTGTAGATAATTTGCACATGATAAAGATTGCATCGACAAGTTTCAGCAGTATTATCACCTTTTCAAATTGTATCTGGAGGATTTCAGATATCATTTTATGTTGGTTTTATTGTTACTTTTTCAAAGAAGTATCAAGTATGCACAAGTGCACAAGAATTCCAACTGTCCAGATTTAAAAGATAATTGTGTAAACAGATGCCTCATGACACTCACAAGAGCAGGTAACCCCTGTCTAATATAGATGTGGCATTAAAGTTACATTACTGTGAGTATAGCGTTATTTTATGGCCCACGAGTGCAGATCCTGCACTTTACTACATGTTGCCACATATTGTATACATATATTTTTGTTTTTAGTACCACCATTTATATCCATGCAGCTTACCAGTACTATCTTTTACTATATTTTTATGTACTAAGTTTGTCTAAGAGAACCTGTGGTTGCTTCTTGGCACTAATATCTATGTATACTCACAGATTTTCCAAAATTGTTTGTCTTTTATCATTGCTATATCATTGAGTTGAGTATATGGTATGCTGCTGTGTTGTTCTTGTAAGTTTTGGGGGTAATGTGTTCATTAACCCGTTGAGGATGAGTCCCAAGTATACTTGGGCAGGTGTCTATGGGAAATGCGTGTTGTAGCAAAATCAGTCCATCCTCAACTGGTTAATAAGATGGCTAGTGTGTGAAGAGAGATGCATAAGTAGCTGCAGTGCATTTGAACCATAGTGTTCATACCAGATTTGTTGGTCCCAAATTCGACCATGGTCTTTGCTGCCATTTGAATCCCCAAACTGGGGCTTTTCAGATAATATTTACACATGTCTTATTGTGAGAACTGCAATGAATATGGCGATGAACTGTTTTAGCTCCAATGGCAACATTATCCGTCAATGATATTTATCTTTGCTGCAACATTTAGCTGCAAGAATGCACAGTGATTTATCTGCCCTCAATTTCACTCTAATGCATTGAGCCAGCAAGTGGACCTATTTTGTTTTTCCAAATGCATGCATCTGATTAGATCCAATGTCATAAGTTCGGTTTCTTGAAATGCCTCTGCATATTTGAGGTTTGTGGCCTCATGGGAGCTTAGGTTTCAGGCAAATTGATATGTAGAGAAGATTGTAATTATAACATGGAGATAAGCCTTTGCAGGTTAGTATTTCTGTGTGTCATGTTTGCAATTGCTGTAAATGCCTGTAACTGTAGCTTGACATGTGTATGAGTGTATTAAAAAGGACAAAACTCTCAGATTCACTGAAAAAAAAATCACAACCTTCTTTGTTGCCCAATTTTCTTTGCAACTTTTGATTTGGAAGCCAAATATATTAGATTATAGTCTTTTGGGGAATAAAATCCCGATATAATTTTGTTGCTTTTCCAGGTGTTATGTCTGTAAGCTTTCAGAAAGTTGATGAGAGGATACCATACATCATCATGTTGTCACTACTGTACTATGATTGCATTCCCAGGGAATTAATGCATCCTATTTTTCCTTTCTCTTTAATACAAGATAATGTCTCCTTATTAGGAAGAGCTACTAGTGAATGTAAAAGTGATACAGCCTACTGGCTAATTGTGCATTGATAAACTTACAATGAATGTCGCACTGATACGGAATGAATGCATAGCATAATTTTCTTTGTCAAGTTAATAGCTAATGGAAAGTATCATCGGCTTCGTGTGAGAAGAATTTGTATGTGAATATAAACTTTACACTTGAAATCATTATGGCTTGCTTATAGTCTCACCTAAACACCAAAACACTTGTCCAGATTCATATGTACACCTGTAGGTTCAATGTAGATAGCTCAAAACATGGCTTGACTTCTAGTCATTATGTAAATATGAAATGTGTGTCTCCTGGGTATAAGTCACATTTTAAGATAAATGTATGGCATGAAGTCAAGCATTGTCAAAGTCAAGGCTTTTGTGCATGTTTGATTTCATACATTCGTGTGGTAAGGCCAAGGATGGAAATAAGACAATGAAAAAATGGATTTTATTCCAACTACCATAAATAGTGGTGCATTAAACGCACCAATGTATTGATTGCAACTCCCCCCTTTTTCGGGGGGAAAAAAAAAAGACAGTCGAGTGTGGATACTGCCGTGCAATCGGCAGAGATAATGCTGACGTGTTGGTTGACTTGAGTGAAATGTTCTGGGGAGTAAATATTTTGATTTTGTGCTATAAAAAAAGAAGAAAAAAATGTACAGTAGAATGCCTGACGAAAAGGAAATTATGTCCCCAACAGTTGGTATAGATATGACCGAAGAAGAGAAAATAACAACTTTAATAGATAAAAATGGTTTGTTCTCCATTATTTGGTCATAAATTATATTTTCTTTGTTTGCCAGTGGCATGTTCCTTTAGGTAATGGCTATAATGGTTTATTACTACACCCTGAATTTTGACCCATTTCAGTGGGGAAAAAGTGTGCTTAATTCACCATTTCATACAGTACTTGCAAGCTTAATCAGGCTTTAGATCAGCATGAATGTACTTGATTTGGAAAGGAAAGAACAAAACCAGTGGAAGCTTCATATAAAATGATCACATTTTTGTGAGTGAGATAAAAGGTGTCTGATGTCCATATCCTATCATTGGATTAAAATACCACTTGTATGTCCATGCTGATTTGAACAATCAAAGGAAAAACTGTTCTATCTGAATTTATGAGGAGTTGGCTCTATTTATTACAGTCAGCGTGAGCCCAAAGTGGCATTTCACTTTAAGTTATGACTGTGTCCCAAGCTCCAAGAGTTTGGTCCTTAGATTTTACTTTTTGTGAGCTGCAGCCACGATACTCTGCATATGATGCAAGGTGATTGTGTATATAAATAGAATTTCATGCATTGATGTACAGACTCTGTGATGTCTTTTGTAAGATCGTTCTTCTAAAACATTTGCTGTAAATCAGTAAAAGAATACAAAGTATAAATATTGGCTAAATACATTGTAGATTTTATCATAAAACTCTCAAAGAGAGCAAGAGACAGATTAACAAAACTAGGACTCTTATATATTTGATGTCATAATATATCTATACAAGGTAGCTATTGAAATAACACTTAAAGAATACTCTTACTGAATTTTCTTATATATTGTGGTGTATGTACATGGTTCACTGGAATACATGTAATTTTACATACTTCTCTAAATTATTTTGTGTTCTATGTCATTCTTTTGTTTGTCTCATTATGATGATAATGCACTTTCTTTAATGTTCAGGGATTTTGTAGCATCCACTGATGTATCTTTCAGCCAGCATGTGTTTTCATAGACTGAAAATACAATGTACTGAAATCTTCCTTGTACCACACCTGATAAATTGTCCATATTATATCATTACTTACAATGCATGTGCTCCTCAATCCGTGAATCAATAATGATGCATGGGTCCACTTGGTGGGTAGGAATTGTGTGCAAAAGGTAACAATGGAATTGTTTTGCCCATGAGGTGCAGCCGAGTGGTTTTGACTATATTTCCGCAGTGACCGCTTGTACACTATTCCTTGTGATGTACAAAAGGCACATGCATCATCATTTGTTTAATAGAATGGTGGACAGATTTTCTTCTTTTTTTTTTGGGGGGGGGGGGACAATTACTGACATTTGTAAATTTACTGAATTCAATTCTATTCGACTTGCCAAAGACGCAAACCATATAACAAATGTGCGGATGCAGGAATTTCGTACAGGTTGGCGCCTTTACAAAATTAAAGGGGGATGCACGCCGCCCCATTTTTTTTCTTTTCTTTTTCTTTTGTTTTAACAAAAAATAAAGAGGGGGCATGCACCTGGTGCAACCCCTGTGGATCTGCCACTAAATACTGACTGGATACATTAACATTTTAGCGATGCATGGCTAGAAATCTCTTGCTTAGTGCGTGAAGTCTTGCTCCTTGTTTGTTATGTCTAAGGTTTGTTAATAAAAAAATGGAATAAGGTTTTGTTCATTTGAAATTCATAATTCCCAAAATGAAATAAGGTTTGTTCTTCCAAAGATTTGTAGATACATAAATGAAACAAGGTTTGTTGTTCCATGGGTTTGTTAATCTGAAAGTAAAAAAAGATTCACAATTCTGATGGTCCATAAGTATCCACTCTCTTTGTTTTCAAATAAATGAACCTTCAGAATCAAACACCTTATTTCATTTTCGGTGGTACTACCTTCTGAGTAATGAACCTTGTTTCATCTTTGATTAACAAACCTTTGGAGTAAGGCTTTACCTCTTGTTACCATGGGATGCACGGTTTGTCATTTCTTGCTAAGTGCTTGAACGTTTCCAAATACAACAACAGCAAAAAAAAAAAAAAAATGTATGTGATACACATAGCGGTAACAAAATGCACATTTTGTTTCAGCCATCATTTTAATGATTATCAAAGTCTTGAATCTAGACTACTCGAAAGGGGAATTCCCTGTACGTTTTCAGTGCGTGCGCATTCACGTCGGGCCAGGAAAGTGTACTGCTGTTGTATGTTGGATGTGTGGCCCGAGAAAATTCGAGAACCGAACCGTGCTTCGGAATACTTCGTAGCATTCATCAGCCTCAGCTCACCAAACATCACACACGACCTAGGGCAGGCCTACCACCCACGAAAACATACATGCAACTGTCACTGTATTTCAGTACGCCAACACGTCATGACTTAAAATGGCTACGCTAACACTGCGTACACTGCGCCACATGGCCATGGCGGCTTTCGGTGTTTACTGTTTTGCTTTTTTGAAGGTATGTATTGCATCATTACCATTCACTGACAGAAATAAGTTTTTACACGTTTAAAAGAAATACCTTTGTGATTGAAATATACAGTGTAATTCAATGAATTCTTGGCTTTCTGCCCGTGTGTGTGTAGGCCCTGCTGTGGTAAATTTTAACTGGTAGCCCTACTAGTGGTAGCCTGACCAGACACCACATGCACAGTAGCGCGCCGTCGACTTCTGTTCTGTAACTAACTTAGCTTAGAGAGTGACGGCCTAGACCTAGATCTAATTTACCGGAGTCAGGGGCAGTAAAATTTACTGTGCCTGTGACAAATCTGATCTATTACTATATTACGTTGTTCTTAGTAAATTAACTCGTCTGGATGAGTTGTGAAATTTAAGATGCCGATGCTGTGTGGGTGTGGACTGTGCGTGGTGTGGATCTACAAACGAAAGTTTAAAGATTTTGATATAGACTCTACCATAGTCTATGTAAATCTAGGGTCTAGTGTAAAATTTTAGACTAACACTAACAGAGATCTAACGTCTGCAACAAGTAACGATAGGCCTAGCTGGCCTAATTAAACTGCGACCAGCTCAATGTGAGTACACTACAGTATAACTCATGTGTTGAGGAGCGCCCTGGGCTGGCTAGCCATCTGGGGGTAGGATTGTAATCAGGTAAACTTATAATAATCGATACGGCCCGTTTCACGGTTAGGCGCCACTTTTTGTCAACCTAGGGGTCAAAATTTCAACTTCTCTTTAAGAGATGGAATGTCTTGATTTTTTATTCCCTAGAATGTGAATTTAATGGAAAATGTAATGCCAGAGCTTAATTATTATTACAATATCTGATATTATGAATGGTTCTATAGGGGATGAAGGTAATTTTGCTGAAAGATAACACTATGATACCATGGACAGAGCTGACACACTATGTGTCCAACAGGTAATTTGATACTGTAACATGATTAAGTGATATTTAAGCAAACTTCGTGCCAGATTTTGTGTTCTTATTTGGATTTATTGGAAAATTGTACCGCTTTGAAGGAAAAGTATGGTGTGAAATAGAGTAAATGACTTCAAAAAGTTTCTCTTGTTTTACACTTCCTCATTCAGGATGTGTAATATTTCATGGAGATAATGCTTATGTTGGGGGACATACACACACCTAATATTAACATTGTGAGTGTCCAACTTTTATATTTAAAATTTCAGCTGGAGGATGTGGTGGATGTGACAAAAACAGATGTGAACGGACATTTTACACCTTGAGCAATAAACAAAAGAAATAAGCCAAGTGATTACCCAATGAACAGTCAGCACAAGTCAGTTTACAGTAAGAAACAAATTATGTTTCACAAGAAAGCTTTTTTTTTTTTTTTTGTCAGCATAAATGATATCAGTAATATCCAACACGGTGGATGTGACATGTGAACGGAACACCATTTTTTTTCCTGCACACCTTGCATTGCAACCAATGATTATAATGCATGCAGTACCATCAAGAATGCTGTATTCAAAGTACAAGTCACTGCTGACAAGGTTCCATGTCCTGTAAAAGTTATGAATGCCTGAAATTCCTTATAAGTGGTGGATGTGACGGATTGGAGATGTGAACGGACATTTTACTCTTCTTCAATTCATACTTAATAGTAATAGTTGAAATCATTACTAACATTTCTATTGGCTCACATGCACTGAATGACCAAAGTATTTATTAGGTCTTTTTGCAGACATACATGTACACTGTTAATTGTACAGTTCACTTAATTTTCTTAAGAGTAAATTGGATCCAACACAGGGGATGTGATGCCAAAATTGTAAACAGAATTCCGAATTTTAATCTTTCTTTATCATAAACTGGTAACAGTAATCCTACTTGGAAGAACCACATAGAAAACCACATTTTAGAATGCAAATCACTGCACACAAGGGTCCACATACAGTTGTATTCTCAAGTTTCAATGTATGAATGCCTGAAACTCCTTGGTGCAGATGTGACAAAATCAAATGTGAACAGACATTTTTTTTTTACCTTCAATTTATGTGAACTGCATATGACTAAAACAATAAATTCATCAACATAGTAATGACATACTCTTTAACCAATGAAGTCATACATAATGTTTCTGATACATAATGTTTCTGATAGAGCAATTATGCACTCAATTTTTCTCACAGTAAATGATATCCAACATGGTGTATGTGACATTTTTATTGTGATGAAAATCCCCAATGTGCAGTTACGTTGCAAGTGTTTTCCCAGGGTATCGAAAAGAAAAGGTACAAGTAATGTGAGTCTTAATCTTACCTTGACCTGTCCTACCTATAGTTTCTGCCTATGACAAACTTTAAAAGTGAAAACCTGGTATAAAGACCAATCCTCAATAATAACAAAAAATGCAGATTATGTGGTCATGACCCTGTGTGCATTATGCATTGTAAAAGCAAAAGCTACAATAACTCTCGCATATGTCACCTACCAGGATTCCACCCATTACTTAAACTTTATCATGTCAGTTAAAAGTCACATTTCTAATTTGCCATAGTATGTTGATATTGAAGCACCACTGTTAGTATGTTAATGCACAGGGTATACATAGGCCCTACATATTATTGACAAAATGAAATCTTTATTTGTATAGTTTGTGTTCTGTAAAAAGAAGAATTTTCTTCTCCTCATCCATATACCACCCTTCCACCTCTCCTACATCATCACCAGGATAAGGCATTCTTTGTCAATTGAAGACCATTCATTTTTTTTTTCTTGTGGAAATAACAAACTTTATTTCCTTTTTTGCTTTATGAGTATCATTATGTATTCAGATTAAAAAATAATAATTTAGGGTTAACAAAACTTGTTACACCTTCAGATGAACAAACCTTCAGAATAACATGCCTTATTTCATATTTGGATTTATGAACCTTTGGAATAATGACCTTTATCTAATTCTTGGATTTACAAAGCCTCAGAAAAATAAACCCTCTCTCATTTTTTTCGCTGAATGAACCTGTAAGTTAAGGGAATTTGTGTGTTTCAGAATAACAAACATTGGGAATAGTGAACAACCCTAATGAGCTTTTGATAGCTGGCTATAACATGTAATCTTGTGAAGCACATACAGCAAGTGTATTTTTTGTTTTAATCATGGCTAATACTGAATAATGCTAATTTTTGTCAACAACAGGCAATTTGTCCGTCAGTTGCAATAAAAACAACTTGATACAAGGGTTTATTTATTTGCATAAATATTGACTTACCCTCTGCTAAAAAGAATGGAAGGAGCACTGGTTGGCTGTTGGGGTTGAGGCAGTTTAGTGGATATGAATTACAATGCCTGCCTAATAATCAGGAGCTTGTTGGTTCCAGAGTTGTATGCCCGTGATTTTTTATTAGGACTACAACTATAAACACTGAATAATTGGTGCTTATTGTACATCGACAAGGGGCAATTTGTCAATCAGCTCCACTTAAAAACAACTTGATGTAAGAATTCATTTATTTGAATACCAGGTAAATACACAGTATCTACTGCACAGGATCACATACATGTACAAGCTTGTACATTGTAGAACTAGCACGGGCTCTGTAGCGGAAGCTTGGTAGTCTAGTGGATATGACGCCAGTCTGGTAATCGGGAGATGGTCGATTTAAATCCAGCTTGAGTATCATATGGCCATGATTTTTTCATCACACATTTGGTTATACTCCTAAAACACTGAATAGCTATGCAAGAATTCCTTTCTTTCTAAAAATGCATTGGAAAGTGGGGTTAAACGGACCCCTTCAGTGAGATGGACCCATACCATTATCTCTGTGAATCACCTTCACTGTACCTTCACTGAAAACTTAACATCAGGAGATAGCTGGTTTAAATCTGACCCAAGTTGAATGCCCATTATTTTTTTTTTGTCATGGCTACTACTAGAACACTGCATAACCGGTGCTTACTTATGTTGAAGGGCAATTTTCAATCAGTTGCAGTAAAGTGATATATAAATCAATTTAACTTTTTTTTTCACCCCTTAATCTAAGTTAACCATTCCAATGGTTGTGGATCATTTCACACTGTGTTCAAGTCTTGATGCTGCGTGAAGCATTGGGAACTAATGCTGAAAAATGCTGTGCGTTGGGGAGATATACTGTGTGTCCGTTCACACCCCAAAATGTCACATCCACCACATATTCAATCATTTTTAAACTTATTAAATACAGTATACAGGAGAGGTCTAATCAATGTAATTAAATAACATTTATATTCTTTTGCCTTTTTGAGATTAATTATGTGGAAAATTGATTAGAATATGTAGAACATCAGTTTTCACTGTCACAGTGACAAAATTGTACTACATCCTCACTGTGAACAAGTATTCTAATGTAAAATTATAGTGAATGTGGTATAAAAGTGGGTGTCTGATATCTAGATATCTTGGGAAAGACATGTTTTTTAAATCTAAACATATTTTGTCCCCCCAAAAATAAGTTGTCCCTAGATTTTACGTGATATTCACGGAAATGTCAGTTCACATCTTAAAATGTCACATCCACCAGGGCATTTCACATATTTTTTAAGTTTTTCAAATTTTTAGTTTCATAATAATCTCAAAATCAGTGGCATTTATAAGGTTACTAAAGAGTCTAAAATGTGTTGAGATTTAAAGTTAATTGGACCAGTATTTACTGAGATGCACACCAAAATGTGTTTCTGACAAGAAAGGCTGGTGGATGTGACATGTGTGAACGGACACCATGTTTTGTGAAATAAAAAAAAGCATTTGAATTTCAAATCCTAAATTGTTTCAGAGGGATAGCCATCCAACTGTGTATCATTGATTTATGCAAAAATTTTAGAAATAATCTAAACCATTAAAAAGTTATAGATTTATAAAATCTTGGTGGATGTGACAAAAATGTGAACGGACATTTAAATTTTGTTTTCAAATTACTGTCATTTCATCAGATGGAACTGAAGCACAAACAAACTTTCTACAGTCACTCATACAAAGCTATACTTTACTTTTACATTATTTTCCTGAGACTTGTCTTTGTTTTCTTACTTACACAACCCATATAAGCAGATGATTAAATGTGAACGGACAATGTCACATCCACCAAGAGAATTTTGGGGTGAAAAAAATGTAACAAAAAGGAGTTCAAACTTTTTAACTCTGATATGATTCATTATGGCTACTCATACACTTAACATAGATATGTTCACTTAACTCATAGCTAGATATGATACAGAATGGCAAAGTTTGCAAAAAAGGGATGTTTGCCAGGTTGACACACAGTGGGTCCGATTTGGGCACATCTTGCCTCACTGTGAGCAAATGCTTTGGAGTTGCATTTTCGTTATGCTATGGGAGGTAGACCCCATGGGGGTCTAACATATGCATATCAAAACATTTCATGAATCTACTCTTATTCTGTGTAGTAGACTGAAAACTGAAAAAAATGAAAAGTGGCGCCTAACCGTGAAACGGGCCATACACAGAAAATCTGTCTGTTCAGAGAACTCTACCTTTTTCCTTGAGTAAGTGCATTCCACTCCACCATCTGGTGTATTTTTGCGCTGTTTGGCGGGTCTGGTGTGGGCACTGGTGGTATTAGAAAGATCTGTCCGTTCTGCAAACGGAGTCTTTGAAAGTTTTATTTATTTTTTTTTAAACGTTATCGCTCTGTATAGGAGGGGATCCGTGAAGCCAGACACAGTCTCTGAGGAACATATTATCATATCCCCGACGTCTAGATACTATAAAGTATTAGCAGATTAGTTACCCCCTGCTTGTTCACAAAATAAGGGCAAATATCTAGGGTCTGGTGCCATATTCCATGATTTCCAGTGATCCTGACATGCATTGTACAAATTGAAGTTGAACATACAAAATGTATTATGATGTGGTTTCATAGATAGTGTCAATAGACCTTATGCATTGACGTCATCACTCGCTTGACAACCTCTCGTGACGCCATCTTAGAGGGCAAGCGAGTCCTTGACATCGCAGAGGCATGCAGCTAGTTATGTGCTTTTCCTATGCGCGCTAGCGGCGATCGCTCTACTCGCCGCCAGTCCCCAGGCTAGTGGCAGGGTTTTTTTACCATCAAACAAGTTTGACATGACATGACACATTATGCAGCAATATTTGGGTAATTTTCTCACATTGTGCAATCGAAATACTCACAGTAACTACAGAATTCCTAGGTTATATCGCAGAAATTTGTATCCATAGCACAACATCGCCGTTCGCTGAATGCATGTCGCCATTTTGAATTTCATTAGCCAATTACATGCGAGGTACGTGTTTTAGTAAAAAACACGTAGAAATCTACCTCACATGTGATTGGCTAGCGGATTCGTAGGTTGATGAGCTGTTACGACCGCTGGTAGTTGCATCTTTTTTCATGAAAATTGTGCCAAAATGTTGGATATATCATTAACCTGGTGAGTGCAATGCATACATCAAATGTCGATTTTGCTATACAAGCTTGAATTTCCCGATCAAGGGCTGTAGATTACATGCAATAGAAAAGACAGTAAAAGAAACACCGATGTTGTGTGTAAATGCCCATTGCCTCGCGTGTAAAAGCACGCCCTAGCAACGCATCGCTTGCCCTCTGAGGGAGGGCGCCCTTCAGTTAGTAAGACCGTGTGACGTCATATGCATAAGGTCTATTGATGGTGTGGGTATGGTTTCTTTACTTTGCGGTACTTATGAAGCAGATATGACGATGGACATTTCAAATATTCCTTGCATTGCCTTCCTAGGATGACATTCAACAGGGGATCAAGTCATAGTAGGTTCAATGTGTATATTTTTGATGTGTTATGTATTTTTGCCTGTGCATGCATGTGGAAATTTTCTTTGCATTCATCTGATCAAGTGATGGTTTTATTTTATTTGTCTTGTGTGCTCTGTGAATTATCAGGTAGATCTTGTACTATTTAATGTAGACACTAGCTGTCACAAGTCCATGTCTATTGTTACTTAGAGTTCTGTTTTGCATGTGCACAAAGAACTATAGATATTACAGAGAATTTTCCCTTTGCAGTTCATGTTACACTGCTTCATTAGTTTTTTGAATTGGGACTTCCAAGACATGTTATACAAGTTCATTAATATTTTACTGATTGGGAACCATAGTGACAGAATGAGCAAAAGGTATCAAACCTTGTGATAGAGAAAAAAAGGGTAGGAGGTCATGTTGACTTTTTGTAAAAACTGCATTTTTATGCCTCCGCCACGAAGTGGTGCCGGAGGCATTATGTTTTCGGGTTGTCCGTCCGTCCGTCCTTCCGTCCGTCCGTAATGAATTTTGTGGACAAGGTTACTATTGAAACCTGTTGAGGTATCCTAATGAAACTTGGCATGTATGTGTATTAGGGGGTGAAGTTGTGCCTATCAACTTTTGGGTGCACAATGCTCAAGGTCAAATACATAAAATTTCACTATTTCCACCATATCTATTGAATGCCTGAAGATATTTTCTTGAAACTTAGTGTATACATGTATTACCCAATTAAGATTCTCTGGTGAAAGTTTGGGTCATGAGGTCAAAGGTCAAAAGGTCAGGGTCAAATACATAAAATTTCACTATTTCAACCATATCTATTGAATGCCTGAAGAGATTTTCTTGAAACTTAGTGTATACATGTATTACCCAATTAAGATTCTCTTGTGAAAGTTTGGGTCATGAGGTCAAAGGTCAAAAGGTCAAGTAGAAATATTTTTCTTTTTTTTTCTCCGTACCTTGGAAAATTGTTGAAGGTATCTTCATGGAACATAGTATATACATGTACTGACTGGAAGTGATTATCTAGAGAATGTAGGGTTCATGGGGTCAATGGTCAGGGGTCAAAGGTCAAGTGCAAGACTTCAAAATTTTACTATTACCCTCATATTTATGCAATGCCAGCAGGGTTATTTTTTTACACTTGGTGTATGCGTGTGTAACCTAATAGAAATTCTCTGGAAAGTTTTTTTTTCTCTCTTTTTGCCTCAAAGGTCAAAGATCAAGTGAAAGTGCTGAACTAACTTTTTCCTCCATATCTCGGAAGTGGCTCAAGTTACCTTGGAACTTAGTACATATTATGCATGTTCTACCTGAAAGTAATTATCTTATGAATTTTAGGGTCAAGGGCCAGATGAAAATGGTAACAATTTACTATGCAATTCAGAAATTGCACTTTTTCTCCACACCTGTACCTTGAAAATTACTCAATGCCTAAATGTATGAATGGGTCAAAGTCAAGTTAAAGTCCTTAAATCCCTAGATACATGCTCTCCTATTCATCCAATTAAACCTACGTCAAGGAAGGTGAACATTCAACACATTTGTGACAAACTTGTCATTCCAATATTTTGCCAATTTTGTGAAAATGTAATCACACAGTGTCCACATGTACTATCTAGACCTATTGGGAAAATCATGCGTTATGGCGGAGGCATACCAGTCGCCAAAGCGACATTTCTAGTTATGAAATTTCTTTAAGATTTTTTTTATCTGCTGTTTTGAACATTGTCATGCTAAAAACTGTTAGAGAGTTCTCATTGAAAGAGAGGTACACATTGAATTAACAATATGGCTTAAAAAGTCATAACTTTTTAAAGGATTGACCAAACTCCCCTTACATGTACCCTCATTTAGGTTTGTTCTAATTTTTCTGGATTTCATGCATCTATGTCTGTGTATTTGGAACAATTTGACAAAGGGCAAAGTAGGTACCGTAACATTCTGCACTTGATTCCCAAGGCAGATCATGAGAAGATGGATGACATACATAGTGTATTTTGTTGTTGTTGCCAATTTGCAGCTATTATTTCAGTATTTGTGAAGCACCTTTTCAACTTGCAGGTGGAAATATGAGAACATGATAAGAATTGAGTAAGCTAACATGTCACTTTGCATGAATGTTTGTGTCTGTGATTGTTGCATTGCATTTCTTAGCAGAATTATGATTTTTGTCAGCACTTCCTTCATGATTTTTTTATTTCATTTTCAGTGGGTGCATGATGTGCAATATCTTCAGTAGCTGCAAGGAATGATATTGAGCATTTAGAAGGCGAATTAGTTTTCTTTTTGTTTCTGCATGAAATTATCAACTTTTTCTTTATGCACATGAACAGTTTCACAGTCAGCCCTTTTTGTTTTCTTCATCTTATCCATATTTTTAGCTGCATCATGTCTTTTTCTTTTGCAATCAAATTTACATCTCATGAAAAAAAAATGTTTATGATGCTGTGATGTTAGTGATCAATATTCTTAAGTTTACTTTTATTTAGTTGCATGTTTTCACATCTGCCTTTGCCTGATATTCGTTCAAAAATAGTCAAAATGATGTGTTCATTATTGTAAACACATGTATCTTAAATAATATTTGAACTGTTTGGGTAAAGATCCTTAAAGGTCAAAGGTTAGAGGTCATTGAAGTTTGGCTAAAAGGGCTTTATTTTGGAATGTATAGTGGTAGAATGTAGTTGAATTATAGGAAGGTTAGAAATGGACAATTATTTCCATTTTGTAATTCTGGTAAAATGTCCAAGTTGGTATACTTTTACACACATACGTATCATTCTTCTGTATTTTTTTTTTTTCAGCTGAATGTAGGTTATAATTTAAGTTTGATGAGTCATAGCATGGGCAAGATACAGTGGGCAGATGCCAAAGTTTAATGTCCAAAGATACTGTTTTTAGGACTCTCCAACCATTATTTCTGGTAGGAATATCAAGTGGTAATTATTGTCAGATGGGCAGAAATTTTAAAAAATGATTAGTTGCCTGAAGTGACAGGATTAAAGTCAAGGTTACAAAAATATGGACAAACTCTCATATTTTCTCCATGGTGGTGTAATTGGATGCAATGAATAGAAGCAGATTTGGAAATATTTTCCCTGTATATAAAAATGTAAAAGGAAGGGCTATGTGTGCTTAAATTGTGGGTATAACAGTTAGGATGCCTATGTAAGAAGTGGAGGCATCCCAGTCAACTGTGCATAGAAGTTGAATTGCTCTAGTTTTATATTATTACAATTTACATGCTCTTAAACAGCTTTTTTTTTTTTTTTTTTTTTTTTTTTTTTGGGGGGGTGTTTTTTTAAACGAAACATGACATGAATAGACATATACATTGTATGATAAGATATTACTTCAACTCACTGTGATCATGGGGTAGTGAATTTTATTATAAAGTGTTACAGATGCCAAATTTTACAGGCAGAACCATCTTCCCAAAGAGAGTTTGTTAAAGACCTGTACATTACTGGTATATTGATTTTCTACTGAGATTTCATGCATATTAATTGTGCCATTCATTTCAGTACATGTGTTTTTTTTTTTTGTATATTCATATTTCATTCACTACTTTTCATGTTATTAAAAATTGTGTATAGCTTGTGGAGTGTGCGGAGCATTGCCAGTTTACTGAGGCCAAGCTCTACCAAGAGAGCTGCCAGGGAGGAAAACAATACTTCAGCTGCCTAGAAGGTCAGAAAAAGGCACAGCCATGCCTTGGAGGAAACTGGTACGTATGAAAATACACACATGAAATTGTGTAGTGTATGCATACATGTATGTGCAAGATATTACCAAAGCAAGGGTTACATTGTCAACCACAATTCATCGCTAAACTTTACCTTCCTATGAGCAATCTGGTGACAGTGTTGATCATCTATGCTGAAATTTTCAGTCATATATGTCTATAATCAGAAGAGATGGTTTTTGAAAGTATTCAAATGGATGGAAAACACTTTTTTTCACATTGAAAGGTATATGTCCAAATGGACATTCTGAAATTAACAAATTTATAAGCTGATATATTGTATTATATGAAATTATGTATATATACAAAAGTATATCAAAGAAAAGTAGAAAAGTATAATTCAATTGTGCGGGATATCCAGGATAAGGGCTACTCAGTGTCATTCCACGCGATAGAAGTCGGGGCAAGGGGCTTAATAGACCGGGGGAACAAAAGTCGTTTAAAGCGAATTCTGAGAACAACAGGTTCAAAGATTCGTCCGAACGAATTTTTCCAGACACTCTCTAAACTCGCCATACTCTCCTCTTTTTCAATATTTTATGCCAGGAAAGAGAGAGCTTGGGGGGAGGTACGGCACCTAGATCCATGACTTAATAGTTATGCAATATTCACACCCACTATGAAGCCGAAGTGAAAGTACAGTAATGTGTTTGCCGGTCTGTAAGTCTGTTTGTAATCATTTCATCTGTCAGTTGTATGTGTTATGTATGTGATATAATTACAGAATATTGTTTGAGGTATGTTATAATTATTGATATAGATATTTATCGTTTGTATAATATACAGGCGCAGATGTCTATGGTTTATGATTATGTGGTATTGGCTGTAGATTTTTTTTTTCCCCGGGGGGGGGGGGGGGGGGGGGAGAGGAGGAGGGTAGCCGCAGGAAATGAGATGGGGATAGCGGGTGAAAGTTTGTTCTGCCGCTGCGGCTGGTTTGGATTTCGCATTTTTTTGTAATGTTTTGTCTTTTGTTGGGAAAGGAAAGGAATTTGAGGTTAAATGATATGTTTGGAAAGCTGAGATGAGATTAGTATTATGTATTGTAATATTATGGGTGAATGGGTAATTGAAAAAAAAATGTAGAAAAAATTTTTTGTTTATAATTTTTGGTTTTAGGTTGAAAAGATTTATAGTTGTAAATAAGATGGGTTTTGATAATTATAATATGTGGTGGGGAGGTATGAGCCAAATAAAGATTAACGTTGGTGAAGATTTGATGAGATGGTGATGATAATAAGGTTTATGTAGGGTTTTTTTGTATGTCTGTGTGTATAATGTATGTATATGCATACACATAAGGCCTATATGTGTATTTGTATAATTTATTATATTATATTTTAATGGGGATTATCGTATTAATACTGTGGATGATAACTACATCACTGCTGTTATTGTAACACAGATATAGTATATGTATTGATTTTTTTTTTTTTTTTATTAATTGATCACCGGTAATATTTGATATTTTATGTGTGATATGGATTGCAATGATGTAAACTCTAATATTGTTGTTTTGTACCCCCATGTACGTGTCTAAACCTGCCATTCGTTTTGAATGAAACGGTGGACCTGGTTCTTTTGTATATTTGTTATTCTCACACTTTCTTGAACTTGAATAAAGTCATGATTAAACAACAAAAGTATATTATACAAAAGTATAATATATTATATCAAATAAAAATATAAGCTGACCAAAGAACGGCAATATGTCACGAGACACAGATGTGGCTGTTGACAGGTCAAGTCAAATACCATTAGTCAGTATGATGCATAAGTCACCCGAGGAGGGTTATCCAATGGCATGGTGAGCAGGTGTATCAGATGATGTGCCATGATTTATCGTAGAAACTCTAATCTAAAGGAAAGCTGTGACATCAAGGTTAGATACCACCTTGATGGATAAGAATTGATTTATCTCTTTCCTGCAAGAACTTGCATCATTAATTATTTTGTTACTTGATTACAGGTCCAGTGTCACCTGTTTGCCATGTGAAGATGGCTCCTTCCAAGACAAGCCCAACAACTGTACAGAGTGCCGTCCCTGTTCAAAGTGTCCAGAGGGCCACATAGTATCCCAGCCGTGCACACCAGAACAAGATACTGAATGTGTGCCCGAACTAACATCAACAACTCCTGATGCCCGGCTGAGACACGGCTCAGTGTCGACTCGGTCTCCCGCATCCCGCACGACAACTCCGGACGGAGAGCTTGTCACCACAGCAACGCCAGCATCACTCACAAGCACAACGCAAGCCAAAACTAATCTCCCGGATCTGCAACAACACACAGACACAATGGGGTTGGTGCCAAACAACAGGACTGTGTCTAGTAATTTTCAAGGTATGTATACATATATATTATCGTTAAAAGACAAAATCTCTGCTTTCCCTTTTCTTCCCTCTCCCTTATAAAAACTCAAACATGTAATCAAACAAGTGAGAAAACACAAGCTAGGCACCATGACACACAAATGTAAACACATCAATTAACACACTAATAATGGTATATATGTATTTATACGGCATTGTACTTACTTGCCAGTGAAATGATGTGTGCAGTTGGTCATGAATAAGGTAATCATTCCATTGCTAGGTATTTGTTAAGAATTGATTTACGAATCGGTGGTTATTGCAAACAATTCATTATGCTTATTTGTCAGTGCATGATCTCAAATTATGTTTTATATCTTGTGTTAATTACATTTGTAGTTACATTTTTTCAATCGTGATATATATTCTTGTAATGTGTTAATTACAGGGGAAACTCGGTATAACGAACACTGCTATAATGAGATACCATTTATATCGAGGAAATTTTCCCGGTCCCAAATTTCCTTCCACACAAGTCTATGTAAAATGCTACTCTTATAGCGAGATCGGCTATAACGAAATAACTGCTGTAACGAGATAAATTTTGTGACTTCCAAACAAAGAAAAACATAGCCAATCAAACCTGCTATAACGAGATAAAGCAAAATGCCTTCGGTAAAGCTTTACTTAGCCTGTGCTATCATCTTCCGAGATTGTAAAGCTTGATGCGCCAAAAACTGTCTTGTACACACTTCATCATTTTCTTCAGTGCACTCCATAGCACTGCATGGTGTACGTGTAAGTGTGTGTGTGTGCATGCACACTGATACATGCAGAAAATGTGGTGGGACGGCCATATGTATACATGACATCATCATGACGTTTAGCAGGTGTGAGGCAATCTGATGCTGTGATTGGCTTTCTACGTAGGGAATTCCCCATCTTCACACACCCGCAGTCATAATGTACATACAGAATGTGTCACATACACACACAGCATTATATTCAGACCATATTCAAGCTTTCCATACAATACACACCCATGCGATAACCACATACCAATCCACAGACTATCTTGATACAATCGCAAGTTATACAAATTTACAAATTCAAACATATACAATTACAGTTGTAATAAGAAACACATTCTTGATATTGGATTTCCTTGGCGAAAAACATCTTCTTACCCATAAAGGTGAGTAATTCCCTCACACACAATATCAAGTTATCAGTATTGATTGAAATATGATGGGTAGTCCCACATGTGCAAATTAATGTCTTTATGTTATGCCTTCTTCTATGCCTACTGATATAACGAGATATCGGCTATAACGAGGAACATGACTCGGTCCCGACCATCTCGTTATATCGAGTTTCCACTGTACTATGTGTATTGTACTCTTCAAGAGTAGACATTTTTGTTGATTATCTTACCTAGTTTTGAGAGATAATCTATGTAAATTTCTTTGATAAAATTTTGTATTCTTTACTTACTTTTTGTTGTTGTACAGATGGTGCTATGGCGTACTGGAAAGTGGTTCTGATAGCACTAGCTTTCCTTGGCTGTGGTATCATCATCGGCATATTCCTGCCTCAAATCAAGAGGAATTGCAAAGGAGAAAACAAACTAAGTTAGTGAATGCATGCTTCTCTGTAAGATTGAGCGTCTGTCATGTTCAACATACTGTAAAACGAGGAATGTTCGTGTGCATTTTAATTTCGCGAATTTTGCAAGAGCCTAGTTTTGCAAAATTAAAATGCATGCGAAAGATCTTGTCTGCACTATATGCATCGAATGTCAGAGGCAACTCGTGAAAAATTCATGCTGCGAAGAAGGCCGTCGGCTCTCATTTCATGCCACGAATATATTGTGTTTTACAGTAATGCAAGTGTAGCTTTGACTTGATTCTTAGGTTCATACCAGTGTATGTAGTAGGCATGTCCCTTGTATTGCCAAAAATGATGTGCACAATTTAAATGCTGATTGCTTCTGAATTGTTGGGTCCTCTATATCAATACTGTGTGGGAATTTACTGCAGACCTGATCGACTGAGAGGAGAGTTATAGCGGCCTTGCTTTGTAAAACTTACCGTCTCTAAGAATTTTTGCACCAATGACTGAACCAAAATGAGGTGAAAAACATTTGTTATGATGTATTCCCCTCATATGTTCTGCCTCTTATTTTCATTGTATGTATCATAAACAAAACTGGATTCCAACAAGTGTACCATTTTGGTAGACCATGCAAATTTGTTTATTTTGTTGGTGATTGCAAAATTATGAGAGCTTTGACATACAGACATAAAACAATATATGGGACTGCTAGCAGTATGTAGCCTTGTGAATTGACATTGCAAAATTGGAAATTGGTAGGTGGGGATAGGAATAAAAGTTTCTAGACATGCTACATGTTTGTTTTTTAGTCAGCTGCCCTCTCTTTTTCCCATCAAGAAGAGTTGCCTCATTGAGAAATGAGTTAGAGAAAATGCAGACCAGTTTGAAATTCCATATCAAGTGTTCTTTTGAGTTCAAGTTGGGAAAGAACCACACCTGGAAACTTTCCCTAACTAATTTGAATATTCATATTCTTCAAGAAAAAGAAATATATTCTTCTTTTGTGAACACATGCTGATAGTTTTGTTTGTGAGGTGGATGAAAATTCCTGTTTTCCTGTACTTTCCATCATCCATGTCTATTTATTGAATAGCATGGCTGGCAAAGACATGGTATGTGTCCCAGGCACTGATAAGTTGTTGCAGGGAGTGATGCTAAACCGGGGCAAGCTCATGAAAGGCTTTGGAATAGGAAGGGAGAGGGATGGCAGAGTCAGGAGAAAGTGGTATGATGATGCTTTTAATAAAAGATAGTAAATGAATTTGAAAGTATTGCTGCAAAATGAAATTTACTGTTCAAGAACAATGCCTTTCCAAGATGCTGCTCTGCTAAGAGTAAATCTACCACCTTTGAGATTAGATGTTCTCTGGAATCTTAGCAATTTATGAAATAAATGTGCTTTGAATAGGGATACAAGTATGTCAAGAGTTGTTGAAATACTAAACTTCATGCTTGTTCTTCAGATTTATGTTGAAAATTGCTTTTAAAAAGTGATATAGATACCACTGAGAATTGAAAAAACACTGATCCTTTGTTCACTGAAGATGCATTCTGGTCTCCCGGCTACAGGGGGAAGTGCACCAATCTGACGACCAAAGCGGAGCATCACCGACTGCCTGGCAACCAAACAGGATGACTTCTATGGTGCTCATTGACTCCTGTACTGGTCCTCATTTCTCTTACCTGGGGCTTTCCACAATGTCATGTGCCTATTCAGAGCATTTGTATTTGCAATTTTGTACAGTGCCGAAATGCTCACATCATGAAACTAGCACAAAGATAAAAGCATGTTAATATTTTGTTATATGTAATGATATTATCTCTCTTTATTTCCACCAAATTAAAGAACAAAAACTTCATTTTATTTGGCTGAGTGTGAAGAATTAGTCACTTGAAATTTGCACTTTTACAGTATTCCAAGCAAGAATAGCCATCTGAAGTTTGAGTTAATTCTATTCCGTGAGTTGTGCTAGAATCTAAGAGGTATAGAGAATCAAAAGAAATATCATTTAGTATTGCTTGATTATTCAGTATTGTTTACCATATTTTTACTATACGATGTATGTTGTACATATTGTTCATAATATTTATATATGAAATGAATTAATGTTACAAAAAAAAAGACAGTAGCTGTATTGCCAGTCAGATATGTGGAGTGATGAAAATGAGTAAATCACAGTGAAAGACAAGAAAAAAAAATTAGAAAAAGGATAGTGGTTCTCTAAATGCTACTTCTTTATGCGCAATGAGTAATGTGTAGGAGGTAGTGAACCTTGGAATGTAAAGTGCAAGGGTATGCGTGCAATAATGCAAAATATAGTCAACCTTGCCTAGATTTAATCTGTCTGGACTAAAGAAATAACTTAGAGATTTTTCTTAGGGAAAATTTGACTTATTAGGGATTAAAATCAAAACAATCATATAAGAGAAGAGGACTATTCCACTTTTAATATGCGCGGTCAACTTATGCAAGGTTAACTGTACATACACATACAAGTATTGCTTACTAGATCTTTAGATGCCATAGGTGCAGGGTGGTGGTGAATCAATCATAGTAGAAAAAGAAATGAATATGAAGACCTCCGAAAGACAGCTTTTTATAACCCAATGATGTTTTATACTGTATGCCGGTACATAGTATTTGCCCATCCTTAGGTTGAGCATTGTGTGTGTTATTTGAAAGGGAAGCAGCTAATCACATGCTGGCAGAAAGTAAAAAACTCACTTGATATCATCATGATAGCTATGGTGCAGGTTGGATTTTTTTACCATAGTGGGGAAAAAATGAAAATGTAATATTGTTAGTATTAGCTGAAATGTCTGGCAATATATATGTACATGTGATGTACTGTACAGTATTATCACCTCCGCCAAGGGAGGAGGTTATGTTTTCGTTACCGTTGGTTTGTGTGTTCGTTTGTTAGTTATAGTTAGTTTGTCCGTGTGCAAAATAACTCAAAAAGTAGTTAACGGATTTGGATGAAACTTGCAGGAAAGGTTTAGAATGATACAAGTAACAGATAATTACATTTTGGTAGTGATCTGAGAATTTTTGGGGAATTCATGAAGGATTTTTGATATTTTGGCAGGTAGGGTCAATGAACTTGGGAGTTCAGGCTGCGCGTATTTGAGGTTTGCATGCGCGCACTAAAGTGCGTGCTCTAGTTCCTGCTAGGGCGAGGCGTGCCATGCAGCTGAGGGTTTATGACGTAACAAAGGCTTCTATATTGGGAAATCGGGCGACTTTCAGCACACAATGCTATAAGTACGAATGGGTAGAAATTACTGATATCTCTATGGAAGAACAAGATCAGTGGTGAAAATGAGCTGCATGCTTGGCAGAGGTCTGCGCTCTCAGAGTGCTTTTCTAGTTATTATTTGGTTTAATGTGCATTATGCATTTTGGGGTTGTGCAACACCCTCATAATGTGGTCAGATATTGAGAACAAAATAGAAAGGGACTTTCTGCTGGTCATGTTCAGAAGACAGGCTACTGTACATTCACAACCTATAAAGCAGTGTATCTATCACAGGAGTCTTCAGTGAACATTGAAGAAATAATAGCTGCTATCTATAGAAAGATGTGACTTGCACTTGGTTTTTAGGGGGCAAAATCTCGACGGGGGCACATTATGTGACATTGTGAAATACTCCCTCTCACGGTAGGGACTTTTTGTAAAAATAGAGTACAAAAGTCGCCTCTATAGAGCATTTAAAAGCAAATTTCTAGGAAATTAGACATAGTGAAAAAAAAATTTAGTGCAAAGGACTATGATTATAACATTTGGGGGGGGGGGGGTACATTTTTATGTGACGGTGTGAGATCTTCGGCGAGGGAGTGAAGCGACCGAGCAGGGGGAGGGTGTTGGAGGGGGGTATCAGGGTAGGGACTCTTTGTAAAAACAGAGTTTAAAAGTTGCGTTTACAGAACATTTTAATTTAAATTTCTAGGAAATTAAACGTAAAACAAAATCACTGGACTATCATCATAACTTATGAAAACTGTTCATTTTACTATATGTACGGGCAGAGCGAGTGAGCCACTTTCACTTTGCCATTCGTTTGAAATGTATTCATTAAAAGCTTAAACTTGATCGCATTGATTGTTCGAGCAATTGAAATTATTCTTATACATGTATTGCTAAAAAGCATAGAAGAAAGGGAAAATGTAAGGTTTACTGAAGATGTGTTTCAGGGGGCACACACGAGGACGCAAGGCTACCATCTATACACTAAATTTATTCATAAGTATATTAGTGTAGAGACGTTATAATGTTTATCAATAATGAATTATGATTTTTGCCCTGTTAAGGGCGAAAAAAATATGCATTTGCAGTTATGAAATTGATAACTTTTAGACAAGAAAAGTGCCTTTATTGTTCATTTTGGTCTTTAAATAATTGATTCATTATTTGTTACAAGTGCCACCCCCCCCCCCCCCCACTTCCGGCGCCCTTGGTGACTTGTCTCCCTGTGTAGGATACTTGCTGAAGGACATTCCGGTGGTCTTGTTTTCGAAGTGCAGGATTTGTCAGATTTAGCTAAATTTGGTAACTGATTTGTTCTACATGTATTAATTGTATGCACAACTTTCTGTTTGAGTTAACTCTCTGTTTGTTTTTTTTGTGTGTGTTTTTTGTTTTTGTTTTTTGCAATACACTACTAAGTTCTGAACAACTCCATTGTCTTCAAATGCTGTACATTAAAGCAGCGAAAAGTAAACACAATATCTGGAACTAGTTACTTTAATTACAAAAGGACATTCAGTAAGGTGTTGCTGTTACATGAAATAAATTAACCTTCAATGTGCATTGCAAGGAGAAATTGCACTTCAGGATCTGTGAAATTGCTCTTATGTGTGCTGCAGATTGTTGTTCAAAGTATTAGTATTCTTGAAGTACACTTTGTATTCATCTTGATTTGTGAAGACTTCTTGAAAGAACTGGTGCTACTGCACTCACTTCTCTCTCCCTGAGACTTTGCAGTGGCATAATGAAACTGTTACAGGGGGAATCGTGTCCAAATATAAGTTAGTCTGATAAAATAAGTTTAACAGTAAGAATTTGATTGAAATCGGATGAAAAATAAGGAAGTTATGAAATTTTAAAGTTTTGCTAATTTCTGCATAACAGTTCTTGTACAATGGACATGGATATGCAAATGAGTGATCTAACCATGTCATACCCTCACAAATTTTCATTGATCGTGTACAAAAAAATGATGAAAATTCAATGTTTCTGTCATTGAAGATTGAAACATGTTATTCCTTGTTAAATAACTTCAGAATAGTGATCAGTTAGATATACAAGAATTTGAGCCTCAGGCAAAATTGCACTTGAATGAAAAACAGGAAATTTCAAAATTTTATGTGCAAACTATATAGTAAGTTGTGAGGGGATGACATGCTCGCTGTGCAATTTGCATATTCATATTGACTGTTCAAGAACTGTTTCCCCCCAAAATAGCGAAACTTCAAAATGTCATACTTGTAACTTCCTTATTTTTCATCCGCTTTCGATCAAAATTATACAGTTGAACTTGTAATACTTTACTCTTTCTCATCAGGCTAACTTATATTTTGACTATGGATTTCCCCTTTAAGAGCAAAACTGTCACCTAAATTTGAATAATGTCAATTACGTATATCCGGCTTTTACACTCAGAGAGTCAGTCCTCTTTCAGTTTTGATAATTGCTTAGTTCACTGGTAAACTATGGCATACATGCTTATGCATGTACATGTACTGTGTGTGTGTGTGTGTGTGTGTGTGTGTGTTTAAATCTTAAGTGTATGCGCCTGTGTGTGTGATGGTTATGTGTGTATCTGTGCCAATTAGTTTATTGGCTTTGGCTGAATAATAATAATAATAATAATAATAATAATAATGATAATGATAATAATAATAATAATAATAATAATAATAATAATAATAATGATAATGATAATGATAATAATAATAATAATAATAATAATAACAATAATAATAATAACAATAATAGGGTACTTTTAATGCGCCAATTCCACATAGCTAATGTGCTCAAGGCGCAGGAGAAAGGTGAGTATTACACAGACATGCACATGAAAATGAATGCCACAGTAATGATGACTGTAAAAAAAAAAAATCATAACATACAATTCTACTGGAAAACGGTTACAAACAAATGAGTCTTGAGGGCGACTTTATAAAGGAGTCAATATTTGAAATGTAACGGATAGCTTGAGGGAACTGATTCCACAGGTAAGGTCCAGCATGTGCAAAATGACCGATCCCCCATGATTTCTTCGTGTTTGGAACAACAAGCAATCTACAATCGGATGACTTTAAACATCTGGGAGGATTATAAAATGTCGGCAAATTAACATTGTACAAGTGTATTATACTCTTGGGCAGATCCGTGTATGCAATGAAAAACAAACAGTAATAATTTGAATACAATGCAAGATTGAACGGGTAACCAATGCAATGAGGACAAAACGGGGGTAACGTGAGTATTTCTTCTGGTAACGGTACAATACGAGCTGCTGAATTTTGCAATTTTTGTAACCGTGAAAGTTGAGATTGTGGTTTTGCCCTTTTCTCCTTTTTTGTCATTTCTTTGTCTGAGTATCACTTGCATATGAGTCGTGCCAATAATAATGAAGTCAGCTGTTAGTGCTTCATGTAATGTTTTAGAGACAAAACTTCAATTCATGCAGCAGGGAGGCCCGGAGAAGAAGGTTGCTCTTCTGAAATTGAATAAATTTGTCTTATTAACATACATAAAATGATTATATTAAGTTAGAATAATACCACAATAGTTATATGGTAGATACGTATGTCGTTCACAATAAAACAAGAAGGATGAATGCATCTTGATATTCGAATGTATATAGAAATGATCACACAAATGGTTCGGCAGAATGTAGACAATTGAAAAGCATAGTAAACTTAACTGTGTAAGCTATTATTTTTTATACATATATTTTTGCGAATAAGGAGGTCACAGACATTTTCTTCCGTGCGATTTTGACACCGAGGCGATCACAAGTACACTTAAGTCTAATGCCTGACTGTTCAAGATATTTACGCATTTTGCTAAGTTCACAGTCCAACAGTATAATTCACAAACTTCCCGAAAATCAGATCCTGGTGACAATAACAGCTTATACAGGATATTATCATATCTGACATTATTGAATAATAAATGTTTTTTTTTTTTTTTTTGAAGAGTTTCTTAGTAACTGCACTTCTTGTTGATTTTTAATTTAAACAAGACGATCAAGAATTTTACATTAAAATACTAGATTTTTGAAAAAATGTGAAAATAAATTTACACCAAAGTAACACCAGCTGGTGTGGTCTCTTATTGAAGCTGGACGGGTGTTAAACCATTGATATTAACACCAGCAAATATCAAATCAACACCATGTGGTGTCATTTTTTAATTAACACCAGTACAGTGTCAAAATAACACCAGGTACAGTGTCAAATTAACACCACGAAGTGTCAGGTGAACACTTTTCAACACCATCACAGTGCATTTTTAACACCTGTGGGTGTGGTCCTCTATTGAAGTTTGATCGATGTTAGGTTTAACACCCGTGGTGTTAAATCTAACACCGATGTTTTTACAGTGTATATATATATATATATATATATATAAACCGTGACACAGAATCATCAGTGTGGATTAGGAAACAAAGTAGGTCGATAAGGGTAGGACATTATGATTAGGTTAGGTTAGGGTAGGATTAGGATCAGGGCATAATCCTTGAGTGTGCTTGTACACACGCTCTCCTATGAGTAATATGCCCAATTCAACCCATTCTTTTCCCCAGATGAGCTAAAAACATTATGAAAACCTTGCAGCTGGGTACTACATGGGCCTCACATGGGCCCCAAGAGGGGCATATACTTGGGCAAGCCCATTTACAACTAGAAAGTGATTGACTGTTAAAATGAGGGTTAACATAATGGTACCCATGATGCCCACCAGCGTCCCATCAGGCAAGCCCACATGGGGTCAGTACTGGCCCCGCGGCCAAACCATGAATTGGCCCCAATTGGGGCCAATGATTCAAGTAGCCCATATTGCCCACCGTATGGGCCTGCACGTGTTAACAACCCACTTCAATCCGTATTTTACCCAAATGGGCCCCACGTGGATGTATTGGCTATAGGTTCAACTTGTGTTATGAAGAGGTACGGTGTATTTTCATATACAGGTATGTTAATACAATATTATTCAAAGGTGTGTATGATTTAGTAATCGTGTCTTCATGCATTACAACATTTTGCGAGTACAATAATTATATAAAAGAATGTGATCACAGATTCATCAGTTGGGAATAGGATATAGTATAGGTATAGGTGGTAGGACATAGGAACAGGTTAGGATAGGATTATATAGGACTAGGGTATCATCATACATTAATCCCAGATTGTGCCTGTATGATCTCATAACTATATGTATATATTAAAATACCCAATAAAACAAACATTAAACGTTTTTAGTAGGTTTTCTGGACGTTCTAGACGGAAATGAAAGGTTCTCTAAACGTTCTTGAACGGGTCATAAGACCTTTTTTAGACGTTCTTAAAACGTTTTTTGAACGTTCTAGACGGTTTTCAAAGGTTTCTGGACGTCCACAGAACGTTTTGGATATTCTTGTCCAAGTTCACCACTCTTTGTGCAATTTCAGATGCTTCCAATTTTTGATCTGGTAAAACTGAATGTTTTGTTGTTCATGTTTAAATATTATCAAAATAACCATATTATGCTGCCCGATGTGTTCAGAAACATGTTCCAGATGAATTCCTCATTCCACTCATATCCCACCCGGGACCGCTACACAATTTTCTTAAACCTTATTTTACTTATTCAACTCTAAGATTGTAATCCATACGTTTTACAGGTGTCAAGGAATGGAACTCTATTGCACTATACATTTTCCATATTTAAAGGACTATGAACAGAGTGTATTTAGACAGATGGTATCCATGACTGACTAGACTTCCTTTCTTCCTCTACATTTCTTTGATTCTCATCTATTTTTCTATGTACACTTAAAGGATTGATGTTTGAGTGTGTGTGTGTGTGTGTGCCTGTCAACAAATCAAGCTAGGATATGTTTTTGTGTTCGATAACAGATGATTTAAGTACACATATAAGTGTTATTTCAATGTGGACTAATCGTCTATATTGGTCCATGTCACAACAAGTGTCGGTTGATTATTTTATCGTTTTTGGTTTGAGGGCTCCAGCCACAAGCACACAATCGCTTCTTAGAAGTCCTGACATGTATTTGTTTCTTTAAGTAATGACCTGAAATTGTATATTGTTTTATATTTTGCCAAATAAATGAATGAATGAATGTATTATTGTATATTACAACCATATCATAAATCATTTTCAACCTAATACCAAGAATTATAGACAAACATTTCTACATTTTTTTCAATTACCCATTCACCCATAATATTACAGTGTATAACGCTAATCTCATGTCAACTTTCCAAACATATCATTTGACCTCAGATTCCTTTCCCTTCCCAATAGAAACAAACAAAAAAAAAAACCGAAAACCTATATGCGGAATCCAAACCAGTCGCAGCGATAAAATAAACTCTCATCCGCTATCCCCATTTCATACCTGCGGCTACTCTCCTCCTCCCCCCCCCCCCCCTCACCTATAGGAAAAAAAAAATCTACAACCAATACCACATAATAAACCATAAACACCTGAGCTTATATATTGTACAAACAATAAATATCTATATCAATTACCTCAAACTATATTCTGTGATTATATCACATACATATGTAGTAAATCACAATTTTGTGGATGATAGCAGCAGAGTTCGGGTTGCAAATAGACTAGAGTGTGTAAACTTCCTGCAGGAAATTACAAAGTTAGTGTAGCTTTTAATTATGTGCCTGTATTGTTAGTGAAGTTGACTCATGGGTTTGTACAGTTTCTTGGATTTGTCAGGGTAGGCAATAAAGTTGTGTTCCCAGAGGAATTAAGTAGCTTTTGTATATATATGGGCCAAAACCATTAAAAATGTACAATTCAGGTTTCGAAATTTTGAAAAAATGAAGTTTTCTTAAAACCATTCCGACAACGAAAAATTGCAAGAGGATATACTAAATGTCAACTCCAGCAAAAATGAGCAACAAATGTTGCAAACTTTTTATGTTCTGAAATCTGAAGCTGAACATGAAAATTTCACCACTGTAACTTACGTTACTGCGCTTATTTTTCTTTGACCATATTCATTCTGTTTAGGGATGGACAATGCAACTATCCTTCTATTGGTGGATAGTTTCGAAGATTATGACCATTCTTATTTCAATGTGCCTGCGATATTTTTCATTCATTTGATGAGTTACTGTAACCGTGAATTAAAATATTGATAGATATGATGGAGGTTGTTAACTAGATAAAGTTAGATTGTTTCCTATATTTTTTTTATTCGTACACATAGAACATGCATATAACTGCCAAATGTTTTAGATGGATTTGTCCTCCACATATTCTCAAACAATCTCAGTCTCCATATGACAAATGAAAATGTGACTGTTTAAACCTTGGTAACGTTTGTTACGCATATGAGTCACGTATGTTACATAAATATATTAAACACTAAAAAAAGAAGATAAATCTTAAGAGTTCTAATAAATATCAAGAGTACCAATGTTGTAAGACCTTCAGTACTTCTGGAAGCAGATTTATTCAATTGTCGTCTGATGTTATCGTCCTTACAGTATACATTTGGCCTAAAATGGAAAATTGGAATAGAATATTTAAATTTCAAGAGTTTATTTTGTCTGAATATTATGAGTTTCACTGCAAAATTACCTGTTAAAGTGCCCTGTTTAAAACCAAAGGAATGCATTTACATAAGAGTCACAAAAGACGTTGTCAAGAACCCCTAAAATGTATCAGTGTGTACTATAAACGATTGTAACGTATGTTTCAAACGTTTCCAGATTGAAATATTAATCACTCGAAAGTGGAGATGCATTGGAAAGTGCATTAAAAAGGAATGATACATTGCTATTCAAAAACAACATTGCACAGTGTGAGTTCACAAACTGGTCAGCACTTAACTGTTTAGCATATTAAAGTTTACATCAATAAGGTATATCAGGCATAAGAGTGAAAAATGTGAAATAAATCACCGCGAGCCTATGAAGTTTAAAGGCAGCCGGTCGTCGCAGGCGATTCGCAGCTCAGTAGAAAAGCACGACAAGCTGCTCCTCCCGTTATTGTACCCCCGTACGTACCGAATGCCGAACGCGACGCTACGCAGCGCACCAGCGAAAACCTGATGGGGCACGAGCGCCGTGCGAGCTGTCCACTGTAATTTCAACATGGACGCTCGAATACCTACCGAATGGGGCCGAATGGGTGCATGCACAAAACCGCACAACAGCCATGCGCATGAAAATCTCTCCCGGTCCGCGACACAACAAGTAGTGAGAGCTGTCGGGTGTACGTACGTACGTATCTGGCTCCAGTCCAAAGAGATTATACCACAAGAGGGCGTAGTCCAGTGGGGAGGCAGCCGCGCGAGGGAGCTGCCATTTTGCGTTGTGGGAGCCGCCATTGCACGGATCCTGTACGGTTATTAATCAGTAGGTGGCAGCGCACTGTGTAATGCGCGCTCGACTTGAATATTCGGCGCAGTGACCCTGCGTTGTTTTATTGTGACGTCACAATGGTCATGTTGAAGCGTCATAATGGTGCTGATGTTGTTTGAGTTTATGGCGTGAGTGGGAATGTACGCAAAACAAACGTCATAATGCTCAAGTACTGTCTAGTCTACACCCAAGTTCCCACTGTTTATTTTGCGAATAACAAAAAGGTCTGGACTCTAACAAATGGTTCAAATGATTATGATATCATCGTAGAAACTAATATTTAAACAATTAACCACATTGTGATTCTGAAAATGAAAATGTGTAATGAAGAATAACATATCATTCCACATATGATATGAGAAGATATGACTTGAACGTAGACTTTAATAGATCCAGTGCCAGGAGCTGAGTGTGCGCTCCCTCTTCAATTTTGGACGCACTATTTGTACGCACGCGTATGGCGACTACTTAAAGTCTTAAGCCAAGCTGGGTCTTAAAGGGGCCGTGAAATCCAAAAATTTGAGCTCTGAGAGGGCTAAGATGTGTTAATTCTTTGATAATCTTTCACCAGTTGTTTGTAAAAAGCACCTGTAAGAGAGAAAATCCAATTTTGCTGCCCTGATTTTGTATATGTCCAAGTTCCTAAGCTCCGCCCCTTAAAAAAAGTGAAATTTCGACAAATGTGAGTCACGTGACCGAATACGTCATCTCAAGAACCGAAGCTTTCGTAGCAGACGACACTGCTACACGTTAATACGCACACGGCCCATACCTACCCACGTATCGCGTATGTGTACCCCGCTGTTGTGTGTTGATTATTCGCAAGACGTCGGGTTGTTAAACGTTTGATTGCAAAAATATAGTTTGAAGAGATCTTAGCTACACCCTGTAAACGAAGCATTCACACCTTTCCCAACGATCAAAATCTACGAAGAATCTGGACCACACGAGTAAAACTGACAAGGGCCGATTGGGACGGGCCCAGCAGCTCAAGTTTGGTGTACGTGTGCAGCGCCCACTTCCCCGGTCCCGAGGATGCATTCGAAGAGAGGGGCTGCATAATTATAACCAATTTGAGATTGCTAAGGGCAAGGCTGAAGCCCGATGCTTTGCCTGTAAATTAAACTGCCACTGCAGCAAGGCGAATCGTCCGAGTTGAAGAGGAGTGGCAACAACAACCAGCCGCTGAGAAGAGGAGGAAAATGAGAGTGAGTACCACAATGACTATCGGTTACGGGTTACGACTACGTTCGTTCGGCATTACCGTGAAATACTGTAGTTCACCGCTGCACTGTGCACTCCATTTCGTCATAGCCGGTGACTGCTTTCAACCTCCATAGACTTTGCACATACCAGTAGACCACGTCTAGATCTAGTGAAGACGCACACGCAGAACAAGAGGGGACCGATATTGCGTTTTTGTAGGTTCGGCATTTACTTACAAAATTAGAAATTCGGTAAAAATGTGGGGTCTTTCTTTGTGTTTTCATTCGTGAATCGAATATGTCACGGTAGCTGGTATGCTCTGTGACTGTGTGAGTGTGAGTGTGATGTGACTGCAGTCATAAATCAATACACTACACTAGTTGCAGTGACAAATGAAATACCATGGGTATACTCGATAGCAATGACAATGAATCCGAATGATATAGATATACAAATAACAGGGTGGTTAGTACATGATGACAGGCTCAGTTTTTTTTTTCCCCCCAAAAAAATAAGAGCTTAGAGCATGCTGGTTTGGGGTACCTACCTGTATGGCTGTAACTCAGTCAAAGAAAGCCTTATAGGTCACCTATGTTCTACAGTCAAGACAAAGTTCAAATTCAAAGTCAAAGTTGTATGGACAAAGAACTAATTGTGAAGAAAGGCAGTGACATAAACTGTAGTCGCAACTCAGTCGCATCAAGGCAGAAGGGCCAGGACCATAAATGCAGACACATCCATGGGTCAATATCAGTAGGTTTGTGTCTACGTGTAATAGATGCAGACTTCATTTGCAATTTATCCATATGGGCAATTCCACAGTCCCGGTACCATGGTAATGTACCGTAACTGATGTTACTATACAGTGCTTTTACAACATTCTGTAGTCTGTAGTACAGGTAAAATGCAAATACCTTTGAATTGTAATTGATATAGCTATAGTTTAAAGGTAGGTACCGGTATACAAGGTACATTGTAGCCTTACTGTGGCTAATATATAGAATTATAAATTTTGCACCAAATCTGCATTTCTAAAGAACTGCAAGAAAAAAAAAAATGCATCAGTAACTGATGTTACTGACAATTTTGTCAGTGATCCACTGCCGGGTTTCAAGTCGTACAAGTCCAGGGAGCTTATGGGGAGGGGGGAGGGGGGGAGGGGGGAGCTACATAGTGCATGTCACAAAATTTTGGAGGATGAAATTGGGTGGGTAGCTTTGCATAGTAACTGTTACATTATCTCCCTCCAATATCGAATATCAGCTGAGAAGCAGAAAAAAAAAAAATCCTTGTAAAATCGTAGGGGGCAGAAGTGCACAATGCCCCCCCCCCCCCCATAGGTACGGTACAGTTGTGAATGCTTCTACCCACGATCAAGATTGCGTGAGAGTGTTAGATGAAGCATAGCTATTTTGTTAAATGCATAATCTGACATTTTATCGAGCTAAAAATATTTTAGCTGCATAATATTTTGTCAGGATATATACGGTACCACTGTACGATAGTGTGGAAAATGTGAACCTGTGATTAAATGCTTTTACGTAGGTGCAGATTTAGTGCTTGAGAGAGTTAAAACCTATACATTTTATTCCATAGTTTCTTGGCTGTTTAAGTTTATTCATCTGAATATATTATCAGGTGCTTGTCAGTCAGCTTGACAAATGAGAATTTCTTATTATGATTATAGATCATTGCTCAACCACGCTGTAAAACTGCAGGTTGTGAGAATTACAAACATTTTGTAAGGAACTGATTTGGCATGTATCCTATGGATTTTTTTTTTTTTTAAATGAAGTTGACCACATATTCTATAAATATGCTTTCTTATTACATTTGTGTTTCTTATTTACTAGTATTTGTCAATTTTGAGCATTCATGGCATATGCCATTGACCAAATCAAAGGCACAATCATGAACTTTTCTTGTTTCACATTACAGATGCTGGATGAGCTTCTTGCTAGCCATGAGCATGATCCCCTCAGGAATCTCTCCAGCCTCAGGAATTCAATACTATATAAGGATTTGTTCAAACCAGAGACTTTTAAAATTGATTTATTGGTTTCAAATTCTACTTCAGACTCCAACTAGCTGCACTCCACTACAATGCCAATAGCAACTGTCCGCAGGCAACTACCAAGAGTGGGAAAAAGCGGTACAAAGTCATCACGCCCAAGTATAAGCCTGAGAAAGCATCAGTTAAGGTATGCAAAGGAAAGGTCTCATTCTGTAAGTGAAAATAATTTTGTCATTACCCTCTCTACAGGAAAAGAATGATCACAGACCAGAAATAATAATGTACACAGATAAAGAAAGTATGGAAATTAAATTTAGATTACTTGAAATTATAACTCTGCCATGTTGTGATGTATCTTTTGTTCATTTGTTGCGATACAAATTCAACACATTTCTTCAAAATCTGAAAGTTCTTTGTCCTTCAATGGCCTGCTTTTTGTCTATTTATGTGTTTTAATATGTAGGCATGGTTCTTTGGGGTTCTGAGTCACCCTTCCCACCCCCCCCCCCAAAAAAAAAAAGAAATACGTAATATTTCATATCTAGCTTGTCAACTTCAGTGGGATCACTTGTTGGTTATCACCTTCCCTTATCTCTCATTTTAATGTTATTGTTTCTTCTGCTATGCTGAAAGAATCACACCATGTCCCTCCACCAGCCCTATCCCCAACCATATACTAGTTAAAAAAGAAAAAAAAATCCCACTCTTATTGATATAAGTAATAGCTGAATAGTCTACATTTTAGTTGGAGGTGATTTGAATATGAGAGCATTAATCAGTTTCGTTAAATCAGAGATTGGTTTAAAAGTAAATATCCAGGCTTTGGTCAATTTTAACCCTTTGTACAAAATTGAACTTTACACACAAGAGCCATGTGTATGTGAGTGTGTGCTTTCAATGACCCTGAACAATAGACATGAATACCACGAATACCACCTTTTCAGAGCTCTGCTCACTAGGCTTCCCGACTAATGCTCCAAGGCACATGAATGCTTTATTAATAATTCATGATGGATTGCCCTAGGCACTGTTACTGTTAGTCTGAATTCATGGTAAAGAGTAACATGCATGCACGGATGAACAAAATTTGCACATGTTTTCATGTGCTTGCATACACTACATTTCAGGATGAATAAAGACTAGCTGTGAAAGTGGAATTTCTCATGAATATGTAATAGACCATTCCAATCCTGACCATTGTTCAGGACCATTGTCAGGGTGTTAACCACACACTCCCATACACATCTGACCCCTGTGCAAAATTTACATTTTGTACAGAGGGTTGAAAACAGAGCAGAATCTGAAATCTAACTTTAAAATGAATCTTAAATTTACTGAATCTGCTTTATGCTATCATTTCTAAAGCACCTCTAAAAAAAATTGTACATTAATCAGCTATTGCACATATCAATGTCAGTGTTATCTGATACATACTTTTGAACTATTAAGGATCCAAAGTAGGAAATGCTTTTTTGTAACACCTAGTGTATATATATCATATGTGTGTGTGTATATGTATTGGTTTTCCTTTTTTAATAGAACCATGCTTGTTGATATGTATTTCTAAAACAAATATATACACATTTTTTATGATATTTCTTTTTCTTATGGCAGCCTATGTTCATGACCTCATGGAAGAGGTATCCCGTTGGAGTGTCAACTACAGCGCAAGTGAACTGGAAAAGAAAGATGCCCCACCATTCCTTAGCAGCCAGTACACATACCAGGCCAAGGATGAGCTCATTCGCCAGCATACTAGCCACTTCTGTCTGGATACCTGATTATCCATCCTATAGGCTTTCTTCCTAGGCCTTTCATCCATATGCAAGAAGTATGCTAGACACATAGTTATAGACGAAGGTATCATGAAAACATGAACAATTTTTCATGGTTTCACTCTGGACCCTGTTTTCTGTGATACATGTACATTTACTGTATCATGTTCATAATCATGTTGTATGCTTTGGGAGGCTGTTCTAGCAATAACTTAGCTTATGACACACATATTATCATCTATATATATATATATATCATATGGATGTCAAGATTATATACAGTGTATGTCATATGATGTAAAATGCACTCCCGTTAGACAGGGCTACACACTAACCCATTTTTTCTGCCGGTCCAACCTGTCTCTGTCGGACCGGTAAATGCCCCGTTTTACCATTTTTTACCGGTCCGAACATAAAATTTACCGGTCAACAACGACAACCTAAAAAAACATTAAATGACTTGCAAACTTATTTTCTTGTTTTTTATGGACGTACCCCCTTACCCATGTACATTTTACAGATTAATATTATTTTTAAAACTTGCGTTATTTATTGCACAAGAAATTTAAAAAAAGATAGGAAAAATAGAATGTTTGTTTGTGAATTACAGTGTAAAATGATAATGAACAATATCAGATTGTATCAAATGCGTTTGTGACTTTTTCTAAACATCGGCGCACGAACTTGCTGCGTAACCTGCTCTTGGTGGTCAGTTGGATTGCGACGATTTAATGAATTATTTTAGCTGTGATATTTTCCGATGCACGCGCTTCAAGGGGTTCTTTATTTTTCTCCCGATAATCTATTCGCATTGTGCATGCGTTCTTGACAGGTACACGACATGCAGGGCCGAATTCGCAATCCTTTTTGCGCCCATTTCCACCTCAAATATTAGCGGGATTGTGACGATTTCATAATTACTTAGGCTGTAATATTTTCAGATGCAAGCGCCAAAAGAGGTTGAAAATGTGTCCTTTATTTTTCCCGATAAACTCTTCGAATTTCGTAAGTGCGTTCTTCAAAAAAAAGATGCACCACATGGCCGAATTCATGATACTTTTTGCGCCTATTTCTACCTCAAAAATCAGCGGGATTGTGACGATTTCATAAATTACTTCGGCTGTAATATTTTCAGATGCAAGCGCCAAAAGAGGTTGAAAATGTGTCCTTTATTTTTCCCGATAAACTCTTCGAATTTCGTAAGTGCGTTCTTAAAAAGATGCACCACATGGCCGAATTCATGATACTTTTTGCGCCTATTTCTACCTCAAATATCAGCGAGATTGTGACGATTTCATAAATTACTTTGGCTGTAATCTTTTATGATGCACGCGCCAAAAGGGGTTGAAAATGTGTCCTTTATTTTTCTCCCCATAATCTCTTCGCATTCCGTACATGCGTTCTTGAAAGGTATACGACACGGCAGAATTCACGATCGTTTTTGCGCCTATTTCTACCTAAAATATTAGCGGGATTGCGATGATTTTATGAATAACTTCGGCTGTAATCTTTTATGATAACGCGCCAAAATGGGTTGAAAGTGACTTTGTGTCCTTTATTTTTCCCGGATAAACTCTTCGCATTTCGTAAATGCGTGCTTAAAAGATTTACGACACGGCCAAAAATCATGATTCTTTTTGCGCCTATTGTTTCCTCAAACTTCAACGGGATTGCGATGATTTCATGAATTATTATGCGGCTGTAATCTTTATGATGCACGGGCCAAAAAAGGTTGAAAAAGTGTCCTGTATTTTTCTCCCAATAATCTCTTCGCATTTCGTACATGCGTATACGACACGGCTGAATTCACGATCCTTTTATTGCCTGAGATGTGGCAATTTCATGAATTACTTCTGATGTAATCACTTGTGATGCACGCACCAGCTAGAATGGTTGAAAATGCGTTCTTATTTTTCTCCCCATAATTTCTTCACATTCCGTACATGCGTTCTTGAAAGGTATACGACACGGCCGAATTCACGATCCTTTTTGCGTCTATTTCTACCTGAAATATCAGCGGGATTGCGATGATTTTATGTATGACTTCGGACGCAATCTTTTATGATACACGCGCCAAAAGGGGTTGAAAATGTGTCCTTTATTTTTCCCCGATAAACTCTTCGCATTTCGTAAATGCGTTCTTAAAAGATACACGACACGGCCAAAAATTATGATTCTTTTGCGCCTATCGTTTCCTCAAACTTCAACGGGATTGCGATGATTTTATGAATTATTATTCGGCTCTAGTCTTTATGATGCACGGGCAAAAAGGGTTTGAAAACGTGTCCTGTATTTTTCACCCAATAATCACTTCGCATTGCGTACATGCCAGTACGTCACGGCCGAATTCACGATCCTTTTAGCGCCTATTTCTACATCAAATATCAGCGGGATTGCGATATGTCATTAATTATTTCGGCTGAAATCTTTTGTGATACATTCATCAGAAGGGTTGAAAATGCGTTCTTTATTTTTCTCCCGATAATTTCTTCGCATTTGTGCATGCGTTTTCAAAATTATACATTGCATGCAGGGCCGAATTCGATATTCTTTTTGCGCCTATTATTGTTTACTCAAATTCCAACGGGATTGCGAAATTTTCATGAATTACTATTCGGCTGTAATCTATATGATGCAAGCGCCAAAAGGGGTGAAAATGTGTCCTTTATTTTTCTCCCGCTAATCTTTTCCCATTTCGTACATGCGTTCTAAAGGTATATGACACGGTCGAATTCACGATCCTTTTTGCGCCTATTTCTACCTCAAATATCAGCGGGATTGTGGCGATTTCATGAACTACTTCAGATGTATTTTTTTTATGATGCACGCACCAGAAGGGTAAAATGTGTTTTTTATTTGTCTCCCGATGATCTCGTCGCATTTGTGCATGCGTTTTTGATAACCAACACGGCATGCAGGACTGAATTCAAGATCCTTATTGCGCCCATTATTTCCTCAAATTTCAACGGGATTGCGTTGATTTCATGAATTGTTATTCGGCTGTAATCTTTTATGATGCACTCACCGAAATGTGTCCTTTATTTTTTTTTCTCCTCTATAATCTCCTCGCATTTCGTACATAAGCTTTTGAAAGATACAACGCGGCCGGTCGAATTCATGATCCTTTTTGGGACGATTTCTACCTCAAATATGTAAGCGGGACTGCCATGATTTCGTGATTTTTTTTCCTCCCTAGTATTATCTATTCACATTTTGTGCATGCGTTCTTAAAAAGTACACGGAAGAGCCGATTTCGTAATCCTTTTTGCGCCTATCTTCATTATCATCTTCATTATCATCATTATCATCATCATTATCATCTTCATTTTTACTTTTTCTAAAAATCAACACAAGTAAATTAGTTCTAACATAACTGCCACGCTGCTGCGAAGCCGGGATCGGATCGATCTTGCGTTAAAAAAATCATGAGTAAAATGACCCAGAAATGTGTGCGCTTCTATCAATGCTTCTTGTCTGGCATGACCGCCGATCGCAAGCAAACGAAAAGCAGTTACACTGTACATGCTCGGCATGTATTGCATTGCATGGCAGTGCGTGAGCAGCGCCAAATGCGCAAGCGAGGGCGAATAACTGGTCGACTACTAGGGGTATAGTGCTCAAAACTAATGTATGTTTACTGTACAAAGTACTTGCGTAAAACTTGTTGAACAGTTCGATATCTTGCATTCTGTTTCTCCCTGATCGGGGCTGCTCTTTTTCTTTCTACTGACCCCACCAATGCTTTTTTTTTTTTTTACTGGTCATGTCGGACCGGTAACTTTTGGATTTCCTGAAGAGTTACCGGTCCGACAGTGACTTTTACCGGTCTTTGACCGTCGGACCGGCGCCAGTGTGCAGCCCTGCGTTAGAACAAACACGGTTATAACGAAATTCCAGTTATAACCAAGTAAAAATTTGGGCCGTAACATTATCCACTTTATGTGTTTTTATTGTTTATTTGTTCGGTTATAACAAAATTTCAATATAACGAAAGAAAACTGTGGGTCCCAAGGACTTTGATATAATGGGAGTCCACTATACAGTCATTCAAACATGAAAGAGGTTAACTTGTGGCTTGGATTGCATAGTCTTACATTATTATCATAAAATTACTCCTAGGTGTACTCAGTTCCTTCCTCTGGCAGATTATCATACACCCGCCAAACATAGTGTGAAGGGGTATGTGATAGGTATCAGTGTGACGTTAGTCGGGCAGGTGATTGACAATTGACATGAAAATTGGTGTTTGTGATGAAATGAAGGTGCAGGTGTGCAAGACTTATTTTTTGTGTGTTTTTCAGACAAAGTGATGCCATGTTAACCAAAGTTTTATCAAAACGTTGTACAGCAATAACTTCCACAGCATTTTAGTAGTTAAAGTCAAAGTTGGTGTTTGTGATGGTCTGTAGCTATTTGTGCAAGACACCCTTTGTGTTTGTACATGACCAAGCATTAGCCATATAGTTTTCTTTTTTATATTTTATTTCAGTTGAGCCAATTACCACACAGTCAAGAGATGATGTATATTGAAGTACTGTGCAGATATCTAATCACCTTCAACTTTTACAACCTTGCACTTTTTGTGGTCACCAAAAAGAATAGCGGTACAATAAAACAAGGAGTACCCCGCATACAAGCTGTATAAAGAGATTTAACAAAGACAATAATGCAGTTAATGCCAATAACATGTAAATGGGAGTGATATTTAGGCAAGGTCAACTGCGATACTGTAAATCAAAGTCACAGAGAAGCATACTGTCAAACTTCATCAGTGGCGAATCCAGAGGGGGCGCAACACCCCTCTTTATTCTTTTTTTGTTAAACAAAAGAAATATAACAAAAAGGGGAGGGGGTTAATTTAGAATGGCGCCTCCCCTTTATGGAATTCATGGATCCGCTCCTGTACATTCGAATCTATTTCTAGTTTTACTTTCATGTAAATTGTGCACAAAGTTCTTGTTAGTATTGGGCAGTAATTTCTCAACATTTTATGAAAGCTTCATTGCAAAAGAGATCATGTCAGAGAATGTTGCATTTAAGGTAATAGCATTTAGTTGAGCGCTTTAGATAAAAAATGTACAGTGTACATGAAAGAATACCAAGCACAGTTTGTGTTATGGAAGTTTTCTTGACCATGAGTTTGTTTTTTGTCCTTTTCAGATACTATATTTGTTTGATATGATTTTTTAATTACATAATGTAGCTTTTTTCTTTTTGGATTATTTTTCATACAATTTTCCTTTTGACGTGTTATATGATGAGTACCAACTGTTCTTTGATCATGCAGCTTTTTGAATAATGGAGAAGCTCTTGCCAAACTATGAAGTTGTGTTGTGATTTTTTTCCCACTGTTGAATGCACAAAATGAAACTTTTTTGTTGTTGTGTAATATGTGTGTGTGTGTGTGTCTATTGGTTGTGCATGATTTTGTTTCATGGAACATGTACTCTCTAAAAAAATAACAAGCAAGAAATATGCACTCTTGGAGGATTGAATAAAAAAAAATGAATTTACAGTGAAATTTGAGTGACAATTTGTATTTCCACTTTTGTGGAGTGACCTCAGAGATAACTCCGATTTGACTCTAATTTCACTCAGAATTCACTCTTTTCTCATATTCATTCCTTCAAAAGTGAACATTTTCACTTGTTATTTTTAGAAACTATGTTCTATTATGGTGCTATGGATTATTTTTTTTTTCAACACAGAAACATATATAAAAATCAAACAGAGGGCTTCAGTTGGGGATAGGATTGTGTGCTTGGGGTAATCACACATTTTATTTATCTTGATTGATTGATTGATGTTTATGCCTCTGCCACGAAGTAGTGCGGAAGCATTGTGTGTTTTCAAGTTGTCCGTTCGTCAGTTCACGTGTCCGTCCGTCTGTAATGAATTTTGTGGACAGCGTAACTAACAGTTTAAGGTACAAATCCTAATGAAACTTGGAATGTATAACTGAGTGCATGGGCAAAGTTTTGCCTATCAACATTCAGGTGCACATGCTCAAGGTCAAATGGTCAAGGTCAAATGTTCAAAATTTCTCTATCCCCCCCCCCCCATATCTATGCAATGCCTGGAGGTATTTTCTTGAAACTTAGTGTATGCATGTACTACCAAATAAAGATTCTCAGCAGACAACATGGGTCATGAGATTAAAAGTCAAAGGTCAAGTTGAAATGTAGAAATTTCTAGTTTTTCTCTATTTCTTGCAAATGCTTCAATTAAGGTATCTTCATTGAAGTTAGTATATGTGAATGTATACTGACTGGCAGTGATTATAGCAACTTTGGGGGTCAGTGGTCAAAAGTCAGCAGTCAAAGGTCAAGGTCAAAATCTGTAAATGTCGGTCTCTTTATGGGTTTTACAGCTGGAATCCCTTGTACTCCTTAGATGGAAATGTTTTGCTGATCATGTTAACCGCAGATGAAGGCAGTGGTAACCGCACAGATCTTCCAAGGAATTCTCCAACGCCATCTCGCTAGCTGTCGGTAGGCAACATGGCGGTTTCTCCTGTACAGAAAGGAAAGAAAGAGTACATGTACTTAATTTGAAATTTAGAATGGAGAGAATTAAAAAATCAAAGAAGTTAAATTTTCTTTGATAAATGGCTTCCTTTTCTTTCCCAATGTTTCCTTAATGTGCATCAGATATTGATTAGCAATAGTGTGAAATATGCCTTTATGTGATTCTAGATGACTGTAGAGATAAATAGTGCATGAACATATTACATGTACATCAGGCTTTCATATTGCCACTGTGGTGAATTTTCAACTGGGGTGGAGGGGGGGGGGGGGGGGGGGTTGGTGGCCAAGGCGACCGAGTGGGAGAGGGTGTGAGAGGGGATACACCCCCTACGGTAGGGAGAGTTTTGAATATCAGTTAATGAAATGGCACGCACTGAAAGTCCATATTAGAGTTTTTTTTTTTTTTTTTTTTCTCCCCGATCAAGGGGGGAGGGGGGCACGGTCCTGTGACCCCACCTATGCCAGTGCAAATTACTCATATGTGTACTCGTGCATACATTTAATCCACACATGTATACTCAGGAGTGAACGTACGCTAGATAATGGCCTAACAACTTCCCCTTAATTCAATAATTTTTTAATTGTTCACATGTTAAGCAAGACACCAATGCTAGATCTGTGTACAGTGTATCCATGAAAATATCAGTCAAAGGCTGCATATGTAACATAGGGCCTATACACTATTTCTTGTGAATGGGTTTTCACTTTTTTGGCCTAAAAGTTTGGCACAAAAAAACACACACACACACAAACAAACTTGGGTATATTCAAGCATATTTCAAATCTAAACTACAGTATAACTAAAATTCTTATAAAACACACAAAAAATAATAACAAAAACATAAAAACACTTACTTGTTGTCTGTGGCATCACCTCTGGCATCTTCATCATATTGTTGTTTGTATTCTGATAGTATGCAGTCTCTAAGTGTAATACATATTCATCCAGGCAAAAATGGTCTTGAACCCTAGGTGCATGGTGATGCAATCCAAGTCGTCGCCAGCAAAAGAGTCCATCTTTGCCACCACTCGTGCGATTTCTTTGCAGCACACAGACTCCTTGACCATCGGCATGGCAACACATCCTCCACTGCATGAGCACCTGAACAAAAGACAGAAATGGGGGATCAAGGAAATGAGGATTATTGCTTGCTTTCTGAAATAAAAAATGTGTGACAAAAATAACTTTTTTGATTCAAAATAAGTATTTTTAGGAACACTTCCAGTATCATATTACATATGACCTCTTTCCCAAGTTCCCATCTGCTATTATGCAAGGTTGAAAAAAGTGTGTATAGCTACTAAGTATCCCTCTTGTGTGAAATGTACACGAGACATTATGTCATTGAGACATGGTTTGCAATACAAGTTTGCCAAAATTCATTATCATGCACCACGGGCCAATATTTGCAATCCTTCCCCCCTCCCCCATGTATAAATACACTAGTATCAAATACTCGTAGAAGAAAAAGATGTATGTAAATCAATGAATTTAAATGAAGTAAAAACAAAATCATAATACTAGATGATATGGTACCGGTACTAGATGAAACAAAAAATTAACACTTTGCTCTGAAATTGGAATGATCAGAGTTTGTCTCTTTAGTTGACGTAAACATTGATTAAAAATATTACAATTGTTGAAGAAAAAGAAAAGAATTTCCACATAGGGGGGCCTAGCCCTATGTGAGGTCTAAACTCTAATAACGTTATAGATAGATCTAACAATGTTAGAACCTAGGTAGCCTACATGCAGCTACACGTAGGGCCTATTCTGCTGTAAGATTTTCAGGACAAGCAATAAAATGCAGGGTTGCCAACACTGGAAACTTATCTAGTTGAGAGTGAGACTCCCATAGGCCAATGCTATAATTCAGGAGTCAAAATGAGTGAGATCAATAGAAATGCATGCAAATGAAATAAGAGTGAGAAAGGACCAAAATGAGTGAGTCTATCAAACGGCTCAACGCTCAATGCATGAGAGTTGGCAGCCCTAAAAATGCCTGATTAAAATTCTGTTCATTGTAAGAATGCACATAAATTTCAGATTTAGGTTTTATGATCAGATAAAGAGCAGGGATAATTAATGAAATGAAACATCATCATTCATCAGCATGTCGATCCCAGTGCAGTCACTGTGCAGTCACTGCAGTCACGTCTTGCACGTTGCAAGATTAGGCGCAGCTGTTGTTTGTACATGCATCAGCATCGGGAAACCGCCGGGGCTGAGCTGGTGGGAGCCCGATAAATACATAATTCCCTATTGGCTATAGTCCACAATAAAAAATGTGTTGTTGTTGTTGTTTACTTTTTATACAGAGTCCAGCCCATTACCATAAATCAACATCATAGCTTATGCAAATGTGATTGCTGAGCGAAACAAATCTAAATTCTGCTCATTCAGTTACGAGTTCCTAGGCCAGCTCATGAAAAAAAAAAAAAAAAACAACGATAAATCTACGCCAACGCTAAATACCCCGAATGCATCGATAGAACGGCCATGCATGGCGCGGCCAGCTTGCCGAGCGGCCAGGCTCGGCTGACAGTGATTGTGCACGGCTATGGCAAGCGCGCACAGCTCCCCAGGCCGATTGGGTAATGCACGTCGAAGCCGCAAAAGTACGGGTAAGGGGCAAATTGGTAACTAGGGAACTACAGAAAAAACAGTAGAATTTCAATTAAATGAAAATCAACAGTTTGACTTACCAATCTCTGTTGCCCAGCCTCCTCTCAATGTCTTCTGGCTCATTCTCGTCTTCACCTCCGACTGCACCTTCATCTAGTCCACTTCATTTTCGAGCTCTGGCTCAAACTGTAGCCGTAACGTTAGGGCCTTATTTCTGCACGTTGAGTGGGCAGAATAACTGGAATTTGGTCATAAAATTCAGCAAGACTGTCGATGTTCGGAATCTGAACTGGAAGAGTGACTTGCGCTCTCTTCCATACTACTGTCGATTTAAAGCCTCAAGGGTTATTCATAAGAAGAATAGCTAAACAAGTTAGAGGTCTCACTAGTTGTGTTGCTATCCGCTAACAGAACTACGTGCTATAATACAGCTGAGTAGCGTCTGCTCGGCTAGCGCTCGAACTCGCATCGTTCTTGAGATGACGTATGAGGACTTACGCGCGCCGTGGGCGTGTTTTTGACATTTTTTCAGGGGGCGTTCCCAGAGCTGTATATTCTCTCAAAATAACTCTTTTATTCATCAGAATCATCAAAAAGTAGTTGTAAATGCGAAATCAGCACAAAACATTACATAAAGTTGGCCTAAACCTGAAAAATAGGTTGATTTGGGCTTCACGGCCCCTTTAAGACCAGTCGTACGACCGGACACCGCACACTATACGACCCGACTGTAAAGCGCGCGCAGTGCGCACTGCGTGCGCTTGCCATTTTGCTGCATTGTGAATGGCTGAAAGCTCACGACTGGTCGTAGAAATTCAACATGTCAAATCTCTACGACTGGCGCTAAGACCCAGTCGTACGACTAGAAAATGGCAAGACTGTGACGTCACACTTCTAGTCTTAAGGTCTTAAGACCGGTGAATCGGGGCAAAATCGTGTAGTGTGCGGCGGGCTTTACTCTATTGACCGATTCGGGTTCGTTGAGGGCAGCAGACATTTTACGGCACAGGGCGCAGCCATAGTGGGTGTATCAGTCGACCCCCCCTGCTCTCCCCCACCCAGGGGCAACATGTTTACACGCACTTGTAACAAAGGTTCGCGCACTAAGCAAGCATTCGCGCACTCAGTACGAGACGCCTATTGGCTAAAGCAGTTTTTCATTCTGCGCGCGTGCTAATGTAGGGAGAGGGGTGGGGGAGTGCGGAGGGGGGGTCGGCTGATACACCCACTATGGCGGCACCCATGCCAAAAATACACATAGCGCGTCACAGAATCGGTCAATAGGTATAATCTCTTTGCTCCAGTCTCTGTTTATATGCACTATGGTGCCAATTTCAGCAATCTAGGCAATAATATTTAAAAATGTCTGAAAATATTATATAACAATATCATAAATTATTCATATATTACGTTGTTTAATATTTGGTATTTATAAATATGCTTTGATGAAGAAATATTAAAACTCTAAGCTTCATGTATAGCAAGTTGCAATGCATATGGCCATATGGCAGGTTGTTATGATCTCATCGTGCAATGTTGTCTGCTGCGTCAGCTGCATGTGTTATACGTACAGCTTACAGTACGTTGGGCCGGATCGTAACATAACAAAGTTGACAGAAAGTCGTCGGTACCGGTATGTCAGTATCAATATTGTGTGTGGTATGCGAGTACTGTTTGCAATAAAAAGTGCTGTACTGTTTCGGCTTAGCCTTGGCTTTGGTTTAGTAATGAAACCTCACAATGGAGATCAAACAGCCGTCCAACTCGAGGCAACGTATCTACTTGTTTGACGCTATCGACGAGTGGAGAACGCAGAGAGACGTGTTCTTAGCTGGAGGACAAGTAAGAGACCAGAGGGGGAGGCTTCAGCGTCAGCGTGCCGATGAAAATTTTGCTTTCCACTTGCTGGAGTTGCATGAACAGTTTTGCAGGAATTTTTATTTAGAATGTGCAAATTCGTGTTACGACATGCACGGTGGAATTGTGTTGCCACGGCTTACGCCAATCAAGCAACCCCAGCTGGCCAAGTCAACAACTTCAAGGAATCCAGATCCAGATGATGTGTAAGTAGAAGTCTACACATGAATCAGTGATTGAAGTGGAATGACTTTTTTCTAATCTAGTATGGTTGAGGGGTCTAGATATCGCGCACGAAAATTTGAAATGCTCTTATAATAAAAGTTATTCCATAATCGTACCTGAATTTCTCAATGAATATCACGAAAATGCAGAAAAATCACCTCCCAGAATCTCCTGATAATACGATGACGGAGTAGTGCGCTGTCGCCGTTTGCATGTCGGACTTTTTTTTATGCGTTCAATTTCTCGGGGTATGTAAAGATCGCGCAGCTGCCCTCTGTAGTTTCATGCGTGAAAGTGTCTGCCCCTCTGCGGCTGTAACGTGCTCCGGCTTTCGTAGAATATTTTTTCACTTGATATTAAATTTGTCCCTGTTAAGCAACAGCAGTTTTACCTAACTTGTGTATATTATTGTTATCATTATTATACAAATGTATGTGTTATTATTATTATTATTATTATCATTATTATTATTATATGTCTTATTATTATTATTATTATTATTGTTATATGTTATTATTATTATTATTATCATTATTACTATTATCACCACCACCATCATCTCATTTTATCATTCTTATTATCATTATTTTTATCATTAATATTTTCATAAATCGTTAATGATTTTCATTTATAAAGTTTTCTTACAATATTTCTAATCACTTTAACCAATAATATACATGTAATATAAAATGGAAAAAAGTAGAATATGAACATATATTTTGTGTGTGTGTGTGTGTGTGTGTTTGTTTGTGTGCTTACCCATTCGTCACCCTCTCATTTTCGTCACCCATTTGTCACACTCTCATCTAAGTTGTTTTCTTCAGTATCATTATGGCCCTCCCCTGTCACAAATATATCACAAGTTAGCGCAAGAAATCACAAGCAAATTCAAATTGAAATCACACTTCAACTTCGATAGACTGAAATATTTATTCCTTTGTAACATTATAATCGTTGTGTTAAAATTTGACTTAAAACAACATTTATTAATAGTATTTCAGCGTAGCTGGCAGCATACATTGTTCTTGTGTATGATGACGTCACGTGGTAAACGATCGATCGAACAAATTACGAATTCTATCGACTACGAACGAGACAAGCGAGACGACACGTCTAGGCTACAACATCCTTAGAACAGGTTTTAAGGGAAGGTAGGTTTGTACAAGGTAAAAAATTGGAAATTTAGTGGAAAATTTGTTGGAAATCAAAATTTCTTAGCTGCTTCCTTCTCATGTTGAGCGATAGGTCAGGTATGTTTATTCCATGGGCGTATCGGCAAATTTTGCGCTTACAACTACGCGTAATATCGCTTGCTATACGCAGTTGCACTATGCGCGATCATTACGTCCCTGCGCGAGACCTAGTACCCTTACTATACAATGCATCAGTAACTTTAGGGCATTTGCGTTTGATCGACAAGTAGGCCTATTTTTCTATGTATAATTCCGCGTTCTCATTTATGTCAAATTATGATAATGCCGTAATTGAAATGACATTTGCTGGGTCAGTTTAATGTCATTAGTCCCATTAAATGAGAAGTTTTTCATATCAATCATGTTATGCAAATTCCCCAAGAATATGATTTAGGATTTGCATATAAATTTTTGTCCCCGCCGAACGAGTTCGAGCAGGGGACTATGAAACGGGCTCCGTACGTGTGTGTGTCCGTGTGTCCGTCCGTCCGTCCGTCCGTCCGTGTGTCCGTCCGTCCGTCCGTCCGTGTGTCCGTGTGTGCGTCCGTGTGTGATCAAAATCTTCAATTTGCTACTTCTCTGTCATTTATGAGCCAATTTTGATTCTGTTTGCTTTATATGATAGCACTACATGGGAGCTTTGAAACTTCTACACAGAATTTCAGTCGTGACCTTTGACCTTGACCTTTGACCTATATTGTACATTTTGCTACAAAATGCTACTCCTTCGCCATTTCTAACCCGATTTCGATTCCGTTTGCTTTATGTGATGGCACTAGGTGAGGGCTTCAAAACTTCTACACAGAATTTTGACCTTTGACTTCTTTGACCTTTGACCTTGATTTTTTGACCTATATTGTACATTTTGCTACAAAATGCTACTCCTTCGCCATTTCTAACTCGATTTTGATTCCGTTTGCTTTATGTGATGGCACTAGGTGAGGGCTTCAAAACTTCTACACAGAATTTTGACCTTTGACTTCTTTGACCTTTGACCTTGATTTTTGACCTATATTGTACATTTTGCTACGAAATGCTACTCCTTCGCCATTTTTAACCCGATTTCGATTCCGTTTGCATTATATGATGGCACTAGTTGAGGGCTTCAAAAATTCTACACAGAATTTTGACCTTTGACTTCTTTGACCTTTGACCTTGATTTTTGACCTATATTGTGCATTTTGCTACAGAATGCTACTCCTTCGCCATTTCTAACCCGATTTCGATTCCGTTTGCTTTATGTGATAGCACTAGGTGAGGGCTTCAAAACTTCTACACAGAATTTTGACCTTTGTCTTCTTTGACCTTTGACCTTGATTTTTGACCTATTTTGTACATTGGCTACAAAATGCTACTCCTTCGCCATTTCTAACCCAATTTCGATTCCATTTGCTTTATGTGATGGCACTAGGTGAGGGCTTAAATCAAAACTACACAGAATTTTGACCTTTGACTTCTTTGACCTTTGACCTTGATTTTTTACCTATATTGCACATTTTGTTACAAAATGCTACTTCCGGCGGGGACATATGTTACGCACCGCGTAATTTCTACTTTTCCTTGTTAAAAAAATGAATAGATCTATCGCAAGCTCCATCATACATGTAGTCTAACCCAATAGATCTGGTAGAACTCTAACGTTTAAACAGGGGAACTAAAGGTTCAAAGATGATAGATCTATTATAAACAATAATAGATTCTACTTTAGGCCCTACTTCGACTTGAAGGTATGTCGGTTGGTGCACGGCCCCCTTCTATCACGGCCACAGTTACATACACTGTGCAGTGCAACTGTCGCCGTTGGCCCTGCACGGGCACAGTCGCTTCCCCGTCCTGAATTTACACACGCCAGGGCAAGTATGGTTGGACCTACTACTAATCGACCGCCTAATGTTTATCTGCTTGATAAGAATATTTAACACTGAAATTCACGTAAAAAAACTTGACCTACGTGATTGAGAAAATCCAGCTCTATCAAATGCCGTTGTTCCGTTTTCGATTCGAAGTTTCAGTGCAAAAATATCGCCGACGAACTTGCGTGGCCTCGTTTCAGCTCCCCGCGGTAAATCGCGTTAATAGGATCGACCGCTGTTTTTGCATTGACAATGCACGCAAACCGAGTTGTATTGAACACCGTGTTGTACGAAGCTTTTTAGAAGCCTTTAGAAACTTCCATAGACATTACATTGTGCTGTCATTACGATTCGGTGAAAATATTCATTCGAAATTTTGTCCTTGATTAAAACCATTAATGAACAATGAATTATCGCGTTTTCCCACACCATCCTCATCTACATTCAAAGCCAATCCATTTTTATGTGCTTTGCGCGCAGAGAAGTGCGTACTAAGTGTTCAGTGCGCGAATTATACGCGGTCGGTTTCAATAAGGGTGGTCGATACTGTATGTAGGGCTACACAAAACACAGGGTCTCCGACCCAATCGTCCGCGTTCAGAATGGACAACTCGGCGGTAATATCCGCTACCCATGACGATGTGTCATCGTCCATGATGGCCACCCTACCTATATATAATCTGATCTGACGATTACAGTGTAGTTAACGACTGACGACGATCGACGGTGCGATGAAGAGAAGGCGTACACTATAGACATCTAGTCGTACAAGTATAGGCAGCTACACGTAGCTACTATAGGTCATGCGAACATTGCATCACACAGTATAGTAAGGGTACTAGGTCTCGCGCAGGGACGTAATGATCGCGCATAGTGCAACTGCGTATAGCAAGCGATATTACGCGTAGTTGTAAGCGCAAAATTTGCCGATACGCCCATGGAATAAACATACCTGACCTACCGCTCAACATGAGAAGGAAGCAGCTAAGAAATTTTGATTTCCAACAAATTTTCCACTAAATTTCCAATTTTTTACCTTGTACAAACCTACCTTCCCTTAAAATCTGTTCTAAGGATGTTGTAGCCTAGACGTGTCGTCTCACTTGTCTCGTTCGTAGTCGATAGAATTCGTAATTTGTTCGATCGATCGTTTACCACATGACGTCATCATACACAAGAACAATGTATGCTGCCAGCTACGCTGAAATACTATTAATAAATGTTGTTTTAAGTCAAATTTTGACACAACGATTATAATGTTACAAAGGAATAAATATTTCAGTCTATCGAAGTTGAAGTGTGATTTCAATTTGAATTTGCTTGTGATTTCTTGCGCTAACTTGTGATATATTTGTGACAGGGGAGGGCCATAATGATACTGAAGAAAACAACTTAGATGAGAGTGTGACAAATGGGTGACGAAAATGAGAGGGTGACGAATGGGTAAGCACACACACAAACACACACACACACACACACAAAATATATGTTCATATTCTACTTTTTCCATTTTATATTACATGTATATTATTGGTTAAAGTGATTAGAAATATTGTAAGAAAACTTTGTAAATGAAAATCATTAACGATTTATGAAAATATCAATGATAAAAATAATGATAATAAGAATGATAAAATGAGATGATGGTAGTGGAAGTGATAATAATAATAATAAAAATGATAATGATGATGATGATGATGATTATGATGGTCGATGATGGTGGTGGTGATAATAGTAATAATGATAATAATAATAATAATAATAATAATAATAATAATAATAATAACACATATAACAATAATAATAATAATAAGACATATAATAATAATAATAATGATAATAATAATACTAATAATAACACATACATTTGTATAATAATAGTAACAATAATATACACAAGTTAGGTAAAACTGCTGTTGCTTAACAGGGACAAATTTAATATCAAGTGAAAAAATATTCTACGAAAGCCGGAGCACGTTACAGCCGCAGAGGGGCAGACACTTTCACGCATGAAACTACAGAGGGCAGCTGCGCGATCTTTACATACCCCGAGAAATTGAACGCATAAAAAAAAAGTCCGACATGCAAACGGCGACAGCGCACTACTCCGTGATCGTATTATCAGGAGATTCTGGGAGGTGATTTTTCTGCATTTTCGTGATATTCATTGAGAAATTCAGGTACGATTATGGAATAATTTCTATTATAAGAGCATTTCAAATTTTCGTGCGCGATATCTAGACCCCTCAACCATACATACAGTATACCATACATTCAATTCACATTACACAAAACGTACTCCCCGCGCTCAGATCAATCAAGCGAGCAAACGAGATACTATAGCGCGATACATTGCTTTAGGGATGTCTTGCGCACACACACATTTCGCTTCGTAGCAACTTCGGAAGCGAGTTTACGTGCTACCGCCCGCGGCTGAAATATGTCCATGTATCCTCGCGACTGGGTGTCTTTAAAATGCAAACACCAGCACTGCTTTATGATTAATAATGCATGGTTATCACGAGTTTCATAAATGAATAAACCCTGCATTATTGTTGCTTAAAACGTACAGATTTCTTGGCACATCATTTAATACTGTGCCAAGAAATCTGTACGTTTTAAGCAACAATTATGCAAGGTTTGGGCAATAGTCACAAAAATACAGAATTATGAACAATTCAAGAGTGGTCACGTAAATAGACAGCTTTCTCATGATTTTAGATTGAGAGTATAACTGACCTATGATACACTAGTCTATAAACACAACAATGATAAACACAAAAAGGCGCACCTTTCATAATTTGGATGCCCCCCTTTTTTTAAAAGAGGCAATGGAAAAGGCATGGAAATGTCAGAAGAACAAATTGCAATTCTTTTATTTCCATTAGATAGAAGAACAGTTCGGTGACATATAAAACATATAAAGTGTCTTCAATGTATATTACGTCATTGTAAAAGACGACTGTAAACTCACAATCAGGTATTTTTTTCTGCAAAATGCAACTTTCAAATAAAAGGTACTGGGTAAGAGCCGGCGTAGGAGAGAAGAATGCAAAAGTGGCGAGTTGTATTAAAGTGAAATGATATAAAAGTTGGTATAAGAGCGTTAGTATAACTCTTTCTTCTATTTTCTTGGTTAAACTTTAGGAGTTAGATTGGGTAAAATTTTTTTATGGATGATTTTCGGTGCATAAACAAGGAAATGTATTTACATTTCATCCTTTCAATTTGATATCTACAAGCCAACACTTTTATCCAGTACCTTTCATTGTAAAGCATACATGAGTATACATCATTTGCAAAATTTTAAATTTGTGAATCAATTTCCATGTCAATCCTTGTCAATCAAGTCGACTATTTACCTTCATTCACCCTTTGCTGAGATCGGTTTACGTCTTCTTTTTTCTTGCCGAAGGCTCTGTGCTTTTTAACTCTTTCATTCATATTTTTTCTGCGCTCTTGTTTTTCTCAACTCTTAAGATTTTCCATAGGAACGTAATACTCTCTTACACGTTGTTTCTCGAATTTACTCTCTAAAAAAAAATCGAGTGAAAATATTCACTCTTATTTGGGTGAATACAAAAAAAAGGGGTGAATTTAGAGTGAAATTTAGAGTGAAAATGTTCATTTCACTCTTTTTAGAGTTACCTAATGGGTCACTCCTAAATCTTCGAGTGATCCCTGAGCTCACCCCACAATGAGTGAAAATGATTTTCTTTTGTGTATTCACTCCATTGAGAGTGAACATTTTCACTCATTTTTTTTTTTTTTTTTTGTAGAGGGTAAGGAAGTCTTCTTCTCTATTTTTTCCCTTTTTCCTTCTTCAGTAATTGGCCTGAATCTTGGCTCTTTATTTCCCCATTTTGACCTCTTGGAACCTATTCAGGAGTAATGATAAAATTCCCTTAACAGAGAAATAAGAAAATCCATACTGCAAATCAGTAATAAGATATTCTTACATAATTACGTAACCTACGTTACCTCTAATTACAAGGGATGAAGTGTCACATAATGAATTCGGTAGACTACAATCACAATAACTTTGAAGTAAATGATATGATAATTGAAATGAAAACCGTTGTTTTCATCATTTATATATCATTAACATATACAAATTGGATTGATTTAATAGAGTGACTGAAACCTACGTTACTACGGTATTCAGGGCCTCATTGACAATGATTATCGCCAAAAAGAATGGTTAGTGCAAGCCTTAAATTGAGGTATGTTTTTCATCTATTTATTTATGGATATTAGTCTTTTTTAGGATAAAGCTTTGGTGAAAAGTACGACAGTGTAAATGCAGATCTAAAATTGAAACTTACGTTACCTTAAGTGAAACCTACGTTACAATATTGATCCTATGTTTAGGTACCTTAATGTTGTATTAATATCTGAGTGAGATGTAAACTTGTTATTCTCCTCGACAAAACAAACACCAAAGTACTTGCTTATAGTTAAAATGTACCAATATTTGAATGTAATTACGCTAAACATGACTTTGAAAATATATATACCGTTCGCTCAGATACTGAGAAAGATCTCGTGCAGTCCATTCCCTGTGAGTGGTCAACGTGATGCGCTATTTTGTCGCAATGACTGTTTCTAAGCAACTATGGAGTAAGATGACTCTAGATAGCACTTGTTATCGATGAATGGTTGCAATATTAGTGAATGTAATTAAGATTATTTTTTTGGGGGGTAACGTATGTTTCGGTAACGTAAGTTACATCTGACCTTCGATGTGACTTTTTCAAGCGATTAGTAATGGCTCATAATTGAAAACTCAGTGGAGAGATAGGGGTACCGTATGCCTATGTTTGGTAACTTCCTTGTAACATTTTCATTTTTAATTTTCCATAGCGGTGGTAACGTATGTTTCATTTCTTAACCATACGGTGTGAAACATGTTAGTGCTTGAAGCTTTTTCTCTGCAGCAGATTACCAGGTGGCACAACCATTGTTTACAGCATTGGGCGAGACATTTTCTAAGTTTTTAGGACGGATAATTCACAATTTCAACCCAAGGGAATATTTTATAGGAAAACTTGAAATCATGGTAACGTATGTTTCACAGGCCTTTGCGACAAATTTGACTTGTAAAATAATTCAATTGAATAGTTTTCAATTATATTTCTTTTTATTCTAACGTCTAGGCCAATGGCTTGATTTGCTTTAGAACAAGTTTTAATGAGAAAAGATCGTGCTTTCATTTGCATAACAGTAACATATCGGCAAAATTATTAATTTGCGACATGCTGCTTTTGGAGGGTTTACCATCTTTATGAATGCATAACTTCTAAAAGAATCATAACTGGATGTTCAAATTCTCGGCAGTTCTAGTTAACAATGTACTAACGGTAACTATTACCCGAAACTTATGACAATCGGTCGTTGCTTTATTTTTTCTTTGGTAAAACTATTGCGACAAGTATTTCACTGAATTGTACATTATTTAGTGGTTTTGAACCATATGTGTTTAGAGGGATTTACAACTCTTTTGTATCTTGGGGCCATGAACGTTTTTATGTGCACAAGTTGGGGGTTGCTTTGTTTGAAATTGAATGGCCACCCTGAATGTAATTGGGTCTGTACATAGCGGGATTAACTCTAGGGGAATGAACTTTGTCTGTAGTACATTTTGACAGACATGGGATAGATAGCTCTCAGCCCGGATGTGTCTTGTTCACAATGTTGGTGTTGTGGAATATCTACCTGTATTTTGGAAACTTGTGCTGCAATAAAAGCAACAGGGCATAAAACACAAGTTGAATCTCCCATTTTGTTTTTGATATGCGTGAGGACTCGATCGATAAACTGAGATTGAAGAGAAGAAGAAAAGTGAAAAAGAACCCGCGCGGTGCATATCACAACAGTTTTTGGTGTCAGGAGTGGGATGGGAATTACTTCAACAAAGTGTTATATGGAGGATTGTTGCAGCAAAGTTTGGAGGCATGGACACAATATATTCCACTGATGGCTGACTGTGATTTGCTGTAGTAACACAAGGAGTACCAGCATGAGGATTTAGTTGACTGTGCCAGTGAACAATGCATCTGCATTATCAAGTTGTGGTCATTCATGTGGCAGTCTCCAGAGAGGTTTCAAGTGTGGATAGATCACATGGGGTAAACCTGGTGTTTGACGCTCTGATAAGGCAAGCTGGCCCGAGATGGAGTTGGAGACCTGCTGTTTTGACTGGTGCCTCACTGAGGGACAGGAGCATGCAGGAGTGCTGGGCAACTTCAAGATGGACAGGCTTGTAGCAGACTGGAGACCGGATCTGATGGCGCGTGGAGAGTTTGCTGTAGACGTCGGAGTGCTGGCATACGTCGGGGGCAGTTGGACATCGATCAGGCCGTGACGATGGGAGCTGACATTTCATGCAGTGAACACATATTTGATAACTGCTGAAGTTTTATCTGTCTGAAGGACTGAGTGGACTTCATGCAGATTTTGATTTATGATATCATTGTGTTTTGTATTTGAAAGTGAGATGTCTAAGTCAGTTTTACTGGTATTAGGCATACCAGTAGTCATGTGTGAGCAGTTTCTGTGTAATAGCATTGTTTACACAGCAACCAAGAATGAGGTTAGTAAAATTGCTTCATTGATATGATTGTGTTCATTATTGTGTGAGCCACAATAATGGAGGGTTTGCAAATTGATAATTGCTCTCTGACTACATTTCGACAAGCAACATTTGAGTTTTGTAATCTCGCTCTAGGCCATTCACAATTTGAAAAGTTTGGTGGGTGTTGTGAAGATGGCACTGAAACACCTTTTTCTAACTGGTTGGAAGGATTCAATTTCGTTATTGAACCTTTCCATTTCAGTGATGAGGAGAAGGCTTGGGTTTTGGTGAGCAACCTCACGGGGCCAGCAAGAGAGGAGATAATATATTGCTTGTCGAAGGAGGAACAGAGGAGTTTTAAAGCGGTAGTTAAGGCTCTCCGTTCATGTTTTAGTAGGGAGAATTCTCACTATTTGCAATGCTTGTTCCACAATCGTGTCCAGCATGATAATGAGGACTTGGCAGACTTCAGCAGAGCTCTCATGCGTCTCTATGCAAAAATAGTGGATGCTGCAGACGATGAGACAGAAGCTGCAGCATTGGGGCAGCTGAGAGATGAAGCTCTGTCAAGTCAGTTTATCAATGGGACACGGGATGTGAGGGAACGGGTCATGTTGAGGCGCCTGTATTTCCAAAATCGGGGCGGCAAGTTTGAAGTGCTTCGGAGGGAAGCATTGTTCATACTCTATGGTGGTCGTATGCCGAGGAGAGATGGGCTGAATTTTAAGCGTTTCGCGCGTTCGCGTCCGTCCGCACATTTTCGCGCGTAGTGCGCGTAAGCAAAATGAAAATGCACATTTTTTGACAGATTTGGATTCCTGATACATTAAGCAACAATATCCTTTGATTTCCGATCAATTTTGACCTATAACAAAGGAATGCGTTGGCGTCAAAGTTGAAATTTCGTGTGCGCGTCTATGTGCAAATATAGCGAGAAACATGTCTTTGTTTATTTCGCCATAGCTCTTTAAAACGTCTGGTTACCCTATGTTTTTATTGCATATTACAAAAACATATGAATTGGAAATAACGTTTCAAGTATCAATATCTCCATGAATACATTATGACGTCATCATATTGTAACAGATCAGTTATGTTAATCTCTGCAACTAAGCAATGTACAATTTGAATTGGTAATAGTGCCTTACTTGAGTCTAGTTTTGAGACTAATCTTGTGGGTCTGAGAGGTGTAGACTACGCTCTCACTTCTTCTTCTTTTTGCTGAGGTACAAAACCCTATTGTGTGTGTGGCTCACACACCCTATTGTTTTAGTGAAAGCATGCAGCATTGACCATACTGTGTTCAGGGTTGTGTGCAGTCATCAAAATGTGGCTGGGGGACCAGTGAAACATTCTGGAGCAGGATGATGGATGAAAGCTAGCATGTCTTAGCTCAAAGGTTCCAGAAGTTTCAACAAAGTTGTGGAGAAACAAGAGGCCTGAACTTGGTGAGAAACCTGGGTTACAATGCCTGGACTATGAAAATGACAACTTTGTTATTATGTAGTTGTACAATAAGTGACAAGTGTGAGTTTGAAGCATGATTTGTCAAGTTGTGTGAAGAAAGGTTGTAGTCAGTGCTGCTGAGGGCAGCTGCATTACGCAGAGTTACTGCATAAGCTAAGGTATGGTACCGATGGTGCAGATAAATGTGTGTGTTATACCTGGCAAACTAGAGAGTAACTTGTCACAATGCTATGTCATATATGAAGAATACTGGTTGGCTTCATGATATTAGAGGGAGCTTGTGTGATTACTTTTGGGTGACACAGTAGTGTATGCTACAATAAAGGCAAGCCATTCCTGTTTATTCATAGTGTTTCCATTGGAAGTTTGATGTTATGCAAGTATAAATAGTCACTGTGTAATCACTGAAACTTTGAAGGGTGACTGATTATAGGTGATAAAGTGATCCGGAGTGATTGTGTAGTCAGAAATAAGGGAGATGAGGGAAGACAGGGTATGCTGTTTCATTCCTTTCCCTAGGAATAATGTTGTAGTTTTATGGCATAGGTTGCAGGTGAGTGAGAATGCCATATTTCAAGAGTCACTTCATGCTGTGTTCATAGTTTAATGTGAATGATGGAAATAGAAGGTATGACAAGTATCCTGTATGAGGTACACCGTACCATGGAAACGGTATTAGCTTTACCATTCAGGCGTTGTATGATGGTACGTTATAGCACTCTACATGGGGTATAAGGTACGTTAGCCTTAGATATCCATGGTGTTGATCCATCACCCAGAGAGATGATGAACTATAGTTTATCTAGGTGTAGTGGTTCAGTGTACTAAAACTTGAGAAGTATGCTGTATCGGCTATAACATACGCCTATGTTACTGCAGCATCAATGTATTGTATATTCTTTTCTATGGAGAGTGTGCCAGAGAGGCTATGTTACCCTACTCGCTGGAATGTATAATACGGATGACACTGGCTAGGTGTTTGATAGGAGTTATCTGTTTTGACAAATAGAGTCTGTGACTCAAATTATAGTGCCGTTAGGTACAACAAGACGCTAAGACATTCATGTTATTTTTATGTAATGTTGATACTACAGAGTTCAAGTTCACTGAGTGGCTTGGAAGTCACTGCACGGAGTCGAGTCTCGAGAGAGCTCAAGAGGGGTGAGTTGTAGTAGGGCAGTGATAAGCATATAGGCTAGCGAGCTCAACACTGCTTAATTTGTACATAGGTTGTTGTTGAAAGGAAACTTGTTTCAGGAAGTTTTTGGTCAGTTGAAATGTGCTTTGTTTAATACATTTCAGAGTTGATGTGTACGATACAGTATATTGGTGTTGATAGTCCTACAAGCCTGGTTGCTGACAAGGTAATATCATTAAATTTGTGATGTTTGTAGTACATATAGCAGGCTGTGAGTTATTTTGCACATTATGAAAGCAGATGTTGGGACATATACACTGAGTCCAAAACAATACATAGCAAAATAAACAACAAAAAAAAAAGGGGGGGGGGGCAATTATATGCATGTGGTTGAAATAAATCAGAAGGGAGTACATTGTATATTGTGAACTTAAAGAATAAAGATGATTATCAGTGTAGATAATCTTCAGTGACAATGGTATAAAATCATAAAATGTGATATTGATGTTTCCATCACAGTTCACATGGATTGGAATGCTGAAAAGCATGAATGGACAAAACTTAGGCATCAGTAGTGAAGTATGTTACAACAATATGCAGTTTGTAGGTATGTCACATGGCCATTGTGTAAGTCATGGTTTGTTCTTTGTTGTTGTTGTTCTTTTCAGGGTTAAGCCACCCTCAATTAAAGTCTGCCACTATACTGAACAAATGATGGAGTCCAGTGTCATTTGTCTCTAACCTGCTGTGTTACATTTGGCGTAGTCGGCAGGATAGTGGTTTTGAGGGTGGATACCTGGTTTGTGCATTAGAACCCCCTCTTGAGGATGTTCGGCAGGAGACTGGAGGAGACTACCAAGGAGTGGAGCGTGGTGCCTGAACTGGACTAAGGGGAGTGACAACTGCCTGGGTTCTACTACTGGACCACGGGGATGAGCAGACTGTAGAGAACAGGACAACGGAGACAAAGCCTCTAACTTTGTGTTGATGTATCAGAACTGTCTCATTTTGCTAGGTTGTTGTTGTTGTTTGAAGTAATAAAGCAATTACATGTGATTGTTGTTTCATTGCTATCAATAATTATCTTGGTAGGGGTCAGTATTGCTTTGTTTGTGTACCCTTAGCTATTGGTAGGCCATGTCTACAGAAAAGAAAGATGCAGGGAATGGAGAAGGAGATGGTGTGGATTCAGTGGAGACACTGAAAGGAGAACTACAGAAGCTCCAAGCTGAGCTTCAAAAGATGAAATGTGAAGATGGGTTCTCAGGCGCGAAGGAAAAAGGGCCGCCAGTCGTGTATGTCGCAACAGACAGACAAATCCGGCGCTTTAGTGGCGATGGTGGTCTAGAGGAGTGGATGTCAGATGTGCAAAGTCTTTTGGCAGATAGACCACACCAGAGTCCTAAGGAGAAACTGCAAACCGTTCTCAGGTACACAAATGGAGCGGCACGAATGGAGTTGACAAGTCGGGAGGATGTCACAACCGCAGCAGAAGCCTTCCAGGTCCTAAAAGCAGTGTTTGGTGATGTGGGGACGGAAGCCTCACAAAAGAGGAAATTCTTCAGCAGAGTGCAAAGGGGAGGAGAGAACCTCATTGAATACTCACATGAGTTAATCCGACTTCTGCAGACGTGGAAGGGACTGGGTAGTCGAGATAAGGATGAGACTCTCATCTCCCAGTTCATTGAGGGAGTCAGTGATCCGGATCTGCGTAGAGAACTCCTCCGCCGATCAAATGAGCAGCCCTCCACCTTTGTCCAGCTGCGAGACTGGTCCGTGCAGTGGGAAAAGCAAGGAGGAAGTGTAAGGAGGAACGTCGCTGCCCAGAAAGCTGAAGTCAACGCCCAGGAAGCTGGAGCAGATAGCCTGACGAGGGTTTTGGAGGTCCTCCAGAAGCAAAGTCAGTTAGTATCAAACCTCCTGTGTCAACAAGAAGAGCACAACAGAGCACTCCATCAGCTCCTGGGGCAACAGAAACCACAGCAACAGCAAAGCCGCCCACGCTGGCCCCCAGGATGTTTTCATTGTGGAAAGATGGACCATATCAAGAAAAACTGCCCACACCTACAGCGTGATTTAAAAGGATAGAGCCCGCTACTCACCAGGAAGTAGCGGGCAGAGTTTCAAACCGCAACCCAGAACACATCTTGAGCAAGACCATAGGAAAATGTCCTCAGACACAGGTGCACGTGCAAGGTGTAGGAATGTCATGCTTGTTGGATTCAGGGTCGGAAGTTTCAACAATCACAGAGAGTTTTTTTCGTCAGAACTTCCATGGACACAAAGGAAAAGTGGACCAACGAATGTACTGCATCCTTTGCCAAATTGAAGCACTGCCTCACGTCCAGTCCTCTGCTAGGATATCCTGATTTCCAATCTCCCTTCATTGTTGAGACCGATGCCAGTTTCGAGGGACTGGGTGCCATACTGTCACAGAAACAGGACAACCGAACCGTAGTCATAGCGTACGCCAGCCGTACCCTCCGTCCTACTGAACGCAATGATGCCAATTACAGTGCCATGAAATTGGAGCTGTTAGCGCTGAAATGGTCGATCACAGAAAAGTTTCGGGACTACCTTCTGGGAAATGCGTTCACAGTACTAACAGACAACAACCCGCTTGCCTACCTAGACACAGCCAAACTGGGAGCCACAGAAATGTGCTGGGTGGCACAACTCGCCCAGTTCAACTTCAAGGTGAAGTACCGGTCTGGGAAGACCAATCGCCATGCTGATGCTTTGAGTCGTAACCCCATCCCATTGGAGGACAACGTCACAGAAATGGACCAGACAGATGTCTTATCTGCCCTGACCAAGACCAGTCAAATCTCGAATGAATTGAAGTCCAGAGTCGAAGAGTTGATGACTGAAGCTACATCAGCCCAGTTGGTATCAACGGTGACAATAGATGAGGTGAAGACGAGGTCAAGCATCATCAACCCTGTGGGATGTTCATCCTCTCTTCCAGGTTACAGTCAAGATGATATCCGGCGATTGCAGGAAACAGACCCAGATATCAGTCAGTTTCTTCAACTCAGGGGGTCTGGACACACTCAGAGTGCACAAACCATGAAGTCCCTACAGAAGAATGTGAGGTGCTATGCTCGGGAAACTGACCGCATTGTTTCCGTTGGTAACGTGTGGTTCCGTGAAGTCACATTCCAAGGACGATTTGTTCGACAACTGCTTCTCCCGACTTCTCTCAAGGGCAGAGTCCTCGAGGAGATACATGACAATCTTGGCCACCAAGGAGTAGACCGTACCCTGTCCCTGTGTAGGAGCCGCTTCTTCTGGCCAGGCATGGCGGTGGATGTGGAGCAGTACTGCAAACAATGCCATCGTTGTCTGGTTGCCAAAACCAAGCCCAAGATTCGCCCAGCCATGCAGAGCATCTTAGCCTGGAGACCTCAAGAAGTGATAGCCATCGACTTCACGGTCTTGGAAAAGTCATCAAGTGGACTTGAGAATATACTGGTGATAACCGATGTGTTCACTAAGTTCTCGCAGGCTCTACCTACCCGAGATCAGAAAGCACGGACAGTAGCAGAGGTCCTAGTCAAGGAGTGGTTTGTACGCTATGGGGTTCCAAGACGCATCCATAGTGATCAGGGGCGTTGCTTTGAGGCGGACATCATAAAGGAACTGAGCCACATGTACGGCATCAAGCGGAGCCGAACCACCCCATACCACCCAACTGGAAACGGGCAAGCCGAACGATTCAATAGGACAATGCACAATCTGCTCAGAACCCTGGGAGACGGCCAGAAACGGAAGTGGCACCAGCATTTGCCTGAACTGGTCTTTGCATACAATGCGACACCCCATGCCACAACAGGATACACACCCTACTTTCTGTTCTTTGGTCGAGAACCTCAACTACCGATTGACCAGCTTTTCAGACCACCTGAGGAAGATGTTACTGCCTCCAACCTAGATGACTGGGTATGTACTCATCAGAGACAACTAGAGGATGCCTTCAAACGTGCCTCTAAGAACTTTGAGAAGGAAGCACATCGCCGGCAAGAGGCCCAAAAGACAAGTGGATCTGATGTTGACTTGGAAGTAGGCCAAAGAGTGTTGTTGCGTCAACAGGCCTGGAAAGGAAGGCACAAAATCCAGGACATCTGGCAAGGCAAGCCATATCGTATCAGAACTAGACTGGATCCAAGTGGACATGTATATGAAATTGAACGTGTTGATGGATCAGATGGCATCAAAGTGGTGAATCGCACTGACCTGCTGATGATACCAGAGTCCATGGAAATATCGCCGGGGTCCAAGGAAGGAACTCCTCCTGATGTTGCCCAAGAGCCGGTGCAACCTCCAGATCAGATCCCGAATGGGCAACCGAGTGACTATGACATTGTCCAAGCTCTGAACAATTTAGGAGCTCAAGTTGTGTCTTGCCCAGACACACAGAGAAACCCAGCACAAGATCTGGCCCAATCTACTGACGGACTTGCGGAGGACTTCAACTTTCGTCATCAAGGTGGCCAGACCAGGGAACAACCCCAGACTGATAGTGGGACCGAGGGTGAGACTGACTTCGAGGCTGATGTTGGGAATGGTGGTGAAACTGATAAGTCAGATGTTGAATGCATGCCTCAGCTTCTTATGCCCCGGAGATCATCACGATCCACAGCTGGAAAGAATCCCAATCCATACAATTTACCGAGATCGGTAATGAGTGAAGAAGTTGATATTTCCACGATAAGCTCTCGAATCTTGAATGTATTCTGGTAATCATTCAGAGTAAATACCTGGAAATTTGTGTTATCTTCCATAGGCAACATATGGATTGTCTATTCAGTATGATGACCATTTGTATATTCTATGAAGATTGATTGGTTGCTGGGACAGCAACAGTTTAGCTGGGGAGAATGTAACAGATCAGTTATGTTAATCTCTGCAACTAAGCAATGTACAATTTGAATTGGTAATAGTGCCTTACTTGAGTCTAGTTTTGAGACTAATCTTGTGGGTCTGAGAGGTGTAGACTACGCTCTCACTTCTTCTTCTTTTTGCTGAGGTACAAAACCCTATTGTGTGTGTGGCTCACACACCCTATTGTTTTAGTGAAAGCATGCAGCATTGACCATACTGTGTTCAGGGTTGTGTGCAGTCATCAAAATGTGGCTGGGGGACCAGTGAAACATTCTGGAGCAGGATGATGGATGAAAGCTAGCATGTCTTAGCTCAAAGGTTCCAGAAGTTTCAACAAAGTTGTGGAGAAACAAGAGGCCTGAACTTGGTGAGAAACCTGGGTTACAATGCCTGGACTATGAAAATGACAACTTTGTTATTATGTAGTTGTACAATAAGTGACAAGTGTGAGTTTGAAGCATGATTTGTCAAGTTGTGTGAAGAAAGGTTGTAGTCAGTGCTGCTGAGGGCAGCTGCATTACGCAGAGTTACTGCATAAGCTAAGGTATGGTACCGATGGTGCAGATAAATGTGTGTGTTATACCTGGCAAACTAGAGAGTAACTTGTCACAATGCTATGTCATATATGAAGAATACTGGTTGGCTTCATGATATTAGAGGGAGCTTGTGTGATTACTTTTGGGTGACACAGTAGTGTATGCTACAATAAAGGCAAGCCATTCCTGTTTATTCATAGTGTTTCCATTGGAAGTTTGATGTTATGCAAGTATAAATAGTCACTGTGTAATCACTGAAACTTTGAAGGGTGACTGATTATAGGTGATAAAGTGATCCGGAGTGATTGTGTAGTCAGAAATAAGGGAGATGAGGGAAGACAGGGTATGCTGTTTCATTCCTTTCCCTAGGAATAATGTTGTAGTTTTATGGCATAGGTTGCAGGTGAGTGAGAATGCCATATTTCAAGAGTCACTTCATGCTGTGTTCATAGTTTAATGTGAATGATGGAAATAGAAGGTATGACAAGTATCCTGTATGAGGTACACCGTACCATGGAAACGGTATTAGCTTTACCATTCAGGCGTTGTATGATGGTACGTTATAGCACTCTACATGGGGTATAAGGTACGTTAGCCTTAGATATCCATGGTGTTGATCCATCACCCAGAGAGATGATGAACTATAGTTTATCTAGGTGTAGTGGTTCAGTGTACTAAAACTTGAGAAGTATGCTGTATCGGCTATAACATACGCCTATGTTACTGCAGCATCAATGTATTGTATATTCTTTTCTATGGAGAGTGTGCCAGAGAGGCTATGTTACCCTACTCGCTGGAATGTATAATACGGATGACACTGGCTAGGTGTTTGATAGGAGTTATCTGTTTTGACAAATAGAGTCTGTGACTCAAATTATAGTGCCGTTAGGTACAACAAGACGCTAAGACATTCATGTTATTTTTATGTAATGTTGATACTACAGAGTTCAAGTTCACTGAGTGGCTTGGAAGTCACTGCACGGAGTCGAGTCTCGAGAGAGCTCAAGAGGGGTGAGTTGTAGTAGGGCAGTGATAAGCATATAGGCTAGCGAGCTCAACACTGCTTAATTTGTACATAGGTTGTTGTTGAAAGGAAACTTGTTTCAGGAAGTTTTTGGTCAGTTGAAATGTGCTTTGTTTAATACATTTCAGAGTTGATGTGTACGATACAGTATATTGGTGTTGATAGTCCTACAAGCCTGGTTGCTGACAAGGTAATATCATTAAATTTGTGATGTTTGTAGTACATATAGCAGGCTGTGAGTTATTTTGCACATTATGAAAGCAGATGTTGGGACATATACACTGAGTCCAAAACAATACATAGCAAAATAAACAACAAAAAAAAAAAGGGGGGGGGGGCAATTATATGCATGTGGTTGAAATAAATCAGAAGGGAGTACATTGTATATTGTGAACTTAAAGAATAAAGATGATTATCAGTGTAGATAATCTTCAGTGACAATGGTATAAAATCATAAAATGTGATATTGATGTTTCCATCACAGTTCACATGGATTGGAATGCTGAAAATCATGAATGGACAAAACTTAGGCATCAGTAGTGAAGTATGTTACAACAATATGCAGTTTGTAGGTATGTCACATGGCCATTGTGTAAGTCATGGTTTGTTCTTTGTTGTTGTTGTTCTTTTCAGGGTTAAGCCACCCTCAATTAAAGTCTGCCACTATACTGAACAAATGATGGAGTCCAGTGTCATTTGTCTCTAACCTGCTGTGTTACAATATCATCATCTGAAATCAAAAAAGTGGAATTAATTTTTTTAAGGTACTGTTTCTGACATTCATTTGCTCGTATCTCTGTTGTTTAAGCTCAATATTATCCCAAATTCAGATATGTTGTACTTTGAACATTTACCTTTCAAGTCCATGTCATAGTTTTGAAATTTGATGACGTCATCATGCTTTAAATTGTGTTTAAAGGTAAAGACGCAAAATCGGACAAGTTTACGTGTTATGTCTATGGGAGGTGATTTTTTTAGAAACCATGCATTGACTTGACAACGTTTAAGCACCTTTATCTCAGCTGATTTTGCTTCATTTCCTCTGAAACTTAAGTATGTTGTAGCTGTGACAATAAGCTGCAGTAATCATGCATTTTATTCTTTGAAATCTCCTCATGAGGTTGACAATTTTGCAATTTAAAACTGAAAATGAGAATGGAATGCGGACGAAATGATTCCTGATTCATCTTTCACGTAGATAAGTTTACGTTCCTCTAATTTTCTCGTCGAGACGTATGGCCGAGTGGTTAGAGGCGTCGTCTCAGAAACGTGAGGTTGCACACGTACGGGTTCGATCCTCACAAGAGCACGAAAGAAAATAATTATTTTTTTTTTACTTTTTTTTTTCTTCAATGGAGTACTACACCTTCGTCCATGTAGAAATCACATTTGCATGTAAACAGACCTATACGCACACACTCACACAGTATACCTTTATTTTGCGTTGGAGACTGCATTACTTCGACTGCTGCAAAATTTTTCAGGCTGGCTTTTCCAAATGATCTTGCAACGAAATGAAATTTGTTCATATCAATTCAGTAACACAATGTAGTCGTGGTTACTTTGTGCTGATTTATACGTGTAACAAGCTATACATAGTAAAAAAGGTATTTGAATTGTTCCTTTAAGTCAGTCTTCTGTATTGATGATTATTTGTCAATTAGTGGTTTTTGTGGAGTTTCAGATAGTGATAAAAAGTATGGATGATAAGTGCAGCGATAATTCCTACAGTTAGTTCAAAGTTGAGTTACAGAGGTTTGATACATACATTTAGCATAGTGTGTGTGTGTATATGTGTGTATACAGGTTGGCCATATGACACATTCTAGACAATTAATCCTAATTAGCAAACGTGATCAGCTATGGAACTGAATATAGTACTAATGTATGATGTTAACGATTCAAATTAAACTGTGACGAGTTTAAAGGGATAGCTTAACTGTGTGTAAAAATAAAGCAATTATAAGGAAATTTTAGGGGAATCTGATAACCATGCCTATAATAATTTCATACAGGTACTAATAGCTGCCTCATATACGTGTGATCGATCGTCATGTCAATAGCAAACTGACAACGTACGATGAATATGGTATACATTGAACAACTGTCTTTGAAGTCCATATCGATGTTTTCTAATTTGATGACGTCATCATGCTAGAAGTTGTGATTAATAAGTGGCAAGATACCGAAATCAGCGAAGATTGTACGTTATGTCTATGGGAGGGGATTTTTGTTTTTTAACCATGCATTGCCTCGATAACGCTCGAGCACCTTTACCTCACTTGATTTTGCATCATTTCCTCTGAAATTTAAGTATGTTGTAGCTGAGACAATAAGCTGCAGTAATCATACATTTTACTTCTTTTCAAATCTCATCAGGTTGACAATTTTGCGGCTTAAAACTGAAAATGAGAATGGAAGGTGGACGAAACGATTCCTGATTCATCTTTCACATAAAAGCTTACGTTCCTCATATTTTCTCGTCGAGACGTATGACTGAGAGATTAAAGGCGACGTCTCAGAGACGTGAGGTTGCACACGTGCGGGTTCGAACCCCATAAGAGCACGAAACAAAATACTTAGCTATTTTACTTTTGTTTTCTCTTCAATGGTGTATTACACATTTCGTCCATGTAGAAATTACGTTCGGATATAAACGCACCTATACACACAAACACACACACACAATATCCCTCTGTTTTGTGTTAGAGACCACATTGCTTAGACTACTGCAAATTTCTGTAGGCTCACTTTGTCAAACCGATCATAGTTTGTAATGACGACGACGGAGGTGTTGTACTTTGAACAATTGTCTTTCAAGTCCATATCATTGTTTTGTACTTTGATGACGTCATCACACTGAAAATCGTGATCAAAGGCAAGGTATCAAAACCAGCCGATTATAGATTTTATGTGTACGGGACGTATTTTTCCCAATTTGCCAGAAATGGCCTAGCGACATCAGTCGTTACAAGGCCGTATTTCCGTCTAGCAATGCAATACGTGTTCACGCGGCCACGTTTGTTGAGTGAGCATTGACTTTTCTCCTGTTATATCAATACATTTTTTTTTCTTACCATTTCCGTGGATGTCCCGTGGCCGAGTGGTTAGAGAAACGGTTTCGCATGCACGCTCAATATAACTTCAAGGTGCCTATATCACATTCTTTTCTTTGTCGATCACAGATGACCGACATCTGATGCCCCAAGCGTATCACCTAACTTGTCCTCAGTGTGACAAGTTTCATATCTCGTTAGGTGATACGCTTTTAGCGTATCACCTATTGTGATTGTCAAAATCTGTCTTTTTAGGTGATACGCTATTAGCGTATCACCTATTGTGATTGTCAAAATTTCTCTTTTTTTTTATTCTTCTTTCTTTCTGCCACATTTTGTGTCGTCAATATCTCAAGAATGACATTACGAAATAACATGACATTTTCAGTCAACATGTCTCATGACAAAATCTAGCCACAATAAGGTTTTCATGACAGTAACATATCTATGACGTCATCTAGGCGCCATTTTGTGATTTTCGGACTTTGTCACATGATCGATCATAACTTCATAACTAGATGTCATTTCTGTATCATTTTCGGTGGACATGAAGTTCAGGTCACGCTCTATCTTACTTTTTAACGCTAGTTACACAGGTCATCATTACGCGCGCGTAAGCGCGCGTCAAAATTTTAAAAGGCTCAAAACGACTTCCCAATGGGAAATCTCGAAGTTTCAGACAATTTTAAGCGTTTCAAACATTTTCTCGCGTGCGCGTCCGTCCGCGCAATTTCGCGCGCAGAGGGCGTAACCAACATGAAAATGCAATTTTTTTGACTGATTTGGATTCCTGATACTTTGAGTAACAATATCCACTGATTTCCGATCGATGTTGACCTATAACAAAGGAATGCGCTGGCGTCAAAGTTGAAATTTCGTGTGCGCGTCTATGTGGAAATATAGCGAAAAACATGTCTTTGTTTATTTCGCAATAGCTCTTTAAAAAGTCCGTTGACCCTATGTTTTTATTGCATATTACAAAAGCATATGAATTGGAAATAACGTTTTAAGTATCAATATATCCCGAAATACATTATGACGTCATCATATCATCATCTGAAATCAAAAAAGTGGAATTAATTTTTTTGAGGTACTGTTTCAGACATTCATTTGCTCGTATCTCTGTTGTTTAAGCTCAATATTATCCCAAATTCAGATATGTTGTACTTTGAACATTTGCCTCTCAAGTCCATGTGATGGTTTTGAAATATGATGACGTCATCATACTAGAAATTGTTATTAAAGGTAAAGACTCAAAATCAGACAAGTTTACGTGTTATGTCTATGGGAGGTGATTTTTTTTTAAACCATGCATTGACTTGACAACGTTTAAGCACCTTTACCTCATCTGATTTTGCTCCATTTCCTCTGAAACATACGTATGTTGTAGCTGAGACAATAAGCTTTAGTAATCGTGCATTTTATGTTTTCAAATCTCCTCATTAGGTTGATAATTTTGTAGTTTAAAACTGAAAATGAGGATGCAATCTGTACAGAACGATTCCCAATTTTTCTGTGCAACTGTATATTGATCGAATCCACGCTGCCACTTGTGAGAAGTTGAATAGCGCCATCACAAGTCAACTAGTCACGATAGTATTATTATATATTTAAGTTTCGCATTCACTCTTCAGGACAGCCGTGTGGCGTAATCGCTTAGCGCGCTGGGTGTTCATAACGCCATACCGGAAGGTGAGAAGTTCGACTCCCGCAGGACTTTTCCCGTTCTTTTTGTTTTTCTTTTCTTTTTTTTTTCGGCGGGTCAGCTTTACTCCGATGTCATTTATCATATTATTTTATCAAGTGTACGTAACCCGTGAACACGGCTGCTCTATTTCCCTTGTTTTGTATTGGAGTTTGGAGATTGGGTTTGCTTCATTAATTTTGTCACACTTAATGTTGTAAATTGCCCCTTGTTACAGTGTCCCGCTTGCCAGCTTTCGTTTGCTATTTCCTTTTCTCTTCATTGGTTATTGTTATACTGTAACAGGATAGGTAGGAACATGTACGTTTAAATAACTTGCAGGAATGGGAGCTGAATTGATTAACTCTAGTCCAGGTGTATGGCGTCTCGCTCATCTCTTTGAAATTCCAGGTTGTTATTGTTTGACCCAATAACGGAGATGTAGACAGGTTTTATGTTGCTATAGAGGTATCTTGTGCCACATGAATGGAAGGCATCACTGTTTAGTAGTAGTAATGAACTTTTTCATGTTGTAAATGATATAAAGATATGAATTTCACATCCAGTCTTCGGGACAGCCGTGTGGCTTTATAGTCGCTTAGCGCGCTGCATGGTCATTATGCACTACCTTAGGACGAGATGTTCGAGACCCGCAGGACGCTATTATTTTTTTTCTCTCTCTTTCTTTGTTTTTCTTTCGGCAGTTTAGCTTCATTCCGATGTCATTACCCCACGACACACAGTCACTCAAGTTCCCCCTTTTTTTTTTGTCGGAGGCTGGAGGTTGGATTTGCTTCATTTATCATACGTAATGTTGTAAATTGCCCTTGGTATACAGTGCCCCGCTTGCCACCTTTCGTTTTCTCTTTCCTTTTCTCTACGTTTGTTCCTGTTACACTGCACAAGACAGGTCGGGAAATAATTTACATAACTCTACTGGAGCAGGAATGGCAACTGAATAAATGAACTCTAGGCCAGGTGTATGGCGTCTAGCTCATCTCTTTGAAATTCCAGATTGTTATTGTTTGACCCAATAGCGGAATTGTAGACAGGTTTTATGTTGCTATAGAGGTATCTTGTGCCACATGAGTAGAAGGCATCACTGTTTAGTAGTAGTAATGAACTTTTTATGTCCCTCCATGTCAGTTATAGGGGTTATAGGGGTTTGTGTCTATCTGCCAAAGAAAAGGAAAACTTATTTTCGTCATGGCTGTTTCTCTATACGTAGCCGTAGGTGATGAGTGTTGTTGGTATCTGAGCAGTGAATAACACAACATCAGGCTGAAATCCCCCTTAGTTATACGCGCTAAGCGTTCAATTGATATTTATCATCTTGATTTATGTAGTCAATCACTGCTAATGGACGGTTACAGAATTATGTTATGACACCTTTCACTGAAAGTTTGTAAAGCAAAGTTTGTGGACAAGGCAAGCAATTGTACATGAATAATACCATTGATTTCAGAGGGAAATTATGGTGCACCTAAATGTAAGGGTATCATTGCTTTGGAATTGCTGAGACAATATTATCTTGGCACGAGGGCTTCCACTTCTAATAACAGATCCCTTTGAAGATGTGTCAGTCACGGGTGATCGTCATGATTCACCTTTGACGTAGAAGGTATACGTTCCACACTCTTAGTTCGAGAAGACTTACCATCATACTTCAAATTGTGATTAAAGGTAAAGACTCAAAATCAGACAAGTTGACGTGTTATGTCTATGGAAGGTGATTTTTTTTTTAACCATGCATTGACTTGACAACGTTTAAGCACCTTTATCTCAGCTGATTCTGCTCCATTTCCTCTGAAACTTAAGTATGTGGTAGCTCAGACAATAAGCTGCAGTAATCATGCATTTTATTTTTTCAAATCTCCTCATCAGGTTGATAATTTTGCAGCTAAAAACTGAAAATGAGAATGGAATGTGGACAAAACAATTCCTGAATCATCTTTCACGTATAAGCTTACGTTCCTCATATTTTCTCGTCAAGACGTACTGTCATGGCCGAGAGGATAAAGGCGACGTCACAAGAGACGTGAGGTTGCACACGTACGGGTTCGAACCCCATAAGAGCAGGAAACAAAATACTTATATCTTTTGCTTTTTTCCTTTTATGGAGTATTCACCTTCGTCCATGTAGAAATCACGTTTTCATGTAAACGTACACACACACACACACACACACACACACACACACACAATATCCCTTTGTTTTTTGTTGGAGACCACATTGCTTTGACAGGCAACTTGGACTTGAAATTACAAATGTTAAAGTGAAGTGACTTTTAAAAGACCGCATGGCCATGTTTGATTTTTTTTTTACAATATAAAGACCTATTGGTAAATATTCATTCACATATCCTTTCCAATCAACTTACTTGGACACGCCGACACCACTACACGAAATTTTCAATTAGTTGCATGACAGAAACAATTTCATCTGAATTATGTAGGACTGTATAAAGAATTGGACTTCACGAACATTTCTCAATATTACTTCAAGTCGCTACTTTACATTATTTTCGTTGTCGATCACTGAAAATGAGAATGGAATCTGGTTGAAACGATTCCCGATTTATCTTTGTAACTGTATATTGATCGAATCCACGCGGCCACTCATGGGAAGTTGAATAGCGCTATCAGTCACTTGACGTATATAGCCAAAAAACTGAATATCAATGTATAGCATACATAGATATATTTAAGTTTCGCACAAGATCTTCGGATCTTCCGTGTGGCAGAATTGCTTAGCACGCTGCGTGTTTATAATGCCCGACCGGAAGGAGAGAAGTTAATCGAGTCCCGCAGGACTTTTTCCTTTTATTTCTTTTTTCTTTCTTTTTTTCTGCAGTTCAGCTTCACTCTGATGTCATGAACACAGCTACTCTATTTCCCTTGATTTGTATTGGAGTTTGGAGGTTGGGTTTGCTTCTTTAATTTTGTCACACGTAATGTTGTAAATTGCCCCTTGAATTAAAACAGTACCCCGCTTGCCACCATTCGTTTTCTCTTTCCTTTTCTCTTCATTTGTTCTTGTTATAATGTAGCAGGATATTTAGGAACGTGTACGTTTATATGATTAACAGGAATGGGAACTGAATTAATTAACTCTAGTCCAGGTGCATGGCGTCTCGCTTATCTCTTTGGAATTCCAGGTTGTTATTGTTTGACCAAATGACGGAGTTAAAGACAGGCAGGGAAGGAAGTGACGTGATATTGCTTTATAATGAGGAATTTCGGGCAACACCTTTCCAAGTGTAGTGATTATGACGGCGTTCTCTGTCGTTTATTTTCGTCATGGTTGTTTCACTAGTTCAGCCATAGGTGACATTATGTTGTTGGCATCTGGGAGAATAGAACAGATCTGTACCAAACTGGAATAACCCTAGTCTATAAGCAATGTGGTAAGCGTTCAATTTTTTGCATTATCTTTCTTCTTTAAAGTCAGTCACTACTGATCGAAACACACAATATAATATGACACGTTCTACTGGTACTTTAGGAAAAGGGAGTTACTGCACGATGCAATGATAAATGTGCTACCATTGATTTTAGAGACGTCATTGTGGTGTGGTACTGGTGATGGTAAGGGAACCATAGATTGCTTTTAAAGTAATGAGACAATCATTGGACCTTTGCATCAAGACCGTATTCCCATCTAGAATATAATGCATGTTCGTGCGGCGTTTTTTTTTTTAATCCTGACGTGGGCATTTTCTTTTTCTTGTTTTTAATTCAAGAATGTTGTATCTAAATTTGTTTCTTTCCCCTAACATTTTTTTTTGTTGAATATAAAGTTGGACGTTCCGTGACCGAGTAGAAAAGCAGCGATTTAGTTACAGTTTCAATGCATCTTGTTTACCATCTTCTCTTACATTAAATTGATGGTTTTTATATTTGACATGGTCTGTCTATTCGCCAGTTTATGCTCATAAAACACTGCTATAACAACTAATACATTTGCTTCACTTGTCACACGCAATGATATGGATTGCAGTTGTGCATGCAGTTTTCCTTTTGCCACCTCTCGTTTTTCTCTCCCCCTTTCCCTCACTTTGGTTTTGTTATATACTGCAGATGGGAATGATTACAATAACATAACCCAACTTCAGGTAGGAATGAGAACTGAATAAATTAACTCTAGGCCAGGTGTATATAGCGTCTCGCTCATATCTTTGAAATTTCAGGTTGTCATTGTTCGACCAACGGAGTTGAAGACAGGCTTTATGTTGCTATAGAGGTATCTCGCGCCACATGAATGGAATGCATACGCTGTTTAGTATTAGTAATGAACTTTTTCATGTCCATCCCTGCCAATAAAAGTGTGTTTGACGAGGTTCTGTGTCATTCTGCCTACGAGAAAACAAAGTTTTATTTTCGCCATGGCTGTTTCGCTATGCGTAGCCGTTGGTAATGGATGTTGTTGGCATCTGGGCAGTAAAGAACCGAGTATCATGCTATAATACCCCCCCCCCCCCCCCGTTAGGTTCTAAGCGTTCAATACGGTGATATATCTTTCTTCTTTATTATATCAATCACTGCCGATGGAATTACAGAATTATGTTATGACACGTTTCACTGAAAGCTTAAAAAACAAAGTTTATGCACGATACAAGTAAATGGTGCATGAGTCCTATAGACCATTGATTTTAGGTGAGAAATTATGATATGCCTATAGTAGGGGTGTCATTGATTAGGAATTAATGAAACGATTAAGCACTCCTTCCACTTCTAACTGTCCCCTTTGAATGTGTGTCGATCACGTGAGATCGTCATAAATTATCATTCACGTATAAGCTTACGTTCAAAGTGTACTCTTAGTTAGAGGAGACCTATAGTTACATGGTTAAAGGCGATGTCTCTTTCGCTGGAGCCGTACGTTTGGCCCATTTTTCTTTTGCCCTTTTCTCTTTAATTGAGGTATCACTTTCGTCCAGGATAAATCACATTCAAATGTAAACAGACTCACTTGCTCTATATCCCTTGTTTTGTATCGGAGGCTTCATTGGTTTTAATGCTGGTAAATCTCACAGGCTTGTATATAGCGTATCCGGGCAATTACCCCCAGAGGGCAATTACCCCCCGGCCAAATACTGGTTAGTGGTAAGGTTAGAGTAAAGATTAGGGTTAGGGTTAGGTTTAGGGTTAGGAGTTTGGGTTAGGGTTAGGTTCAGGATCAGGATTAGGATTAGGGCCAGGGGAAGGGTGCGGGGTAATTGCCCAGGGGGTAATTGCCCTAGACCCTGTATATAGCTGTAAGAGATCTCTGAACTGAGCATTGTAATAGCAAGATTAGAGGGAGTCATATTGGTTATGTAAATAATGGTCAAAGGTCATGTTTTAAAAGGCCACTGTTAATGCCAGGATGGTTATAAACACTTAATTGTCATATTTTATTTGTACGTGCCGAGGATCGCTTGGACCCCGTTTACAGTGCGAGGCTCGGCCGCGGCTCGGCCGCGCCGAGCCCACCTTCATTTCGGTGTAAACGCGCAAAAGGCCAAATGCGGGGCCAAAATTGGCCTCGCATTATGCCACGCTCTGGAGGTGGTCTCGGCCGCGGTCGAGCCGCGGTCGCGCCCAGCCTTTTTCTCAGTGTAAGCGCAAACTGGTCTAAATGCGCGGCCAATTTTAGTCTGGCTTCCAAACCCTCGCCTGTACTATTTCGCTATTCAGGATATTAACCACTTTAACGTCGAAAACTAGGATAGTTTAAGGTGGTTTTGTCCTGCAAAGGATTTTCTCCTTCGGCAAAGGCCTTTGCCCGAACGGCGACTTCGTCGCCACGGAATTCAGTTGGCAAAGGATCTGAAAACCAGACAATACCAAATTGCGTTTGTTTAAAAGTAGAGCGCCACTACGACAAAATATTGAAAGGTTTGAATCAAAAGTGCGGCCGAGCCCGGCAGTGTAAACGGACTAAATTGCGGGGCTCGGCCTCGCAATTGAGGTTGGCCGCGGCCGCGGCTCGGCCGCGGCTCGGCCCAGCCCCGCACCGTAAACGGGGTCTAAGTTTATGCACTGTACGTTCTCAAAAAGTCCGTAAATCGACTTAGTCGCACACGCACAGAATTTCCACTTAGTTTGTGTGACAGAAAAACAAATGTGATCTGAATAATGTAGGCCCAAAAAAGTTCAACTAAGTATCTCATTATAACTTCAATGTGCTATATTACATTCTTTTCTTTGTCGATCACGGATGACCGACATCTGATGAACCCAAGCGTATCACCTAACTCGTCTTCAGTGTGACGAGTTTCATATCTCGTTTCTTATTCTTCTTTCTTTCTGGCCTATTTTGTGTCGTCAATATCTCAAGAATGACATTACGGAGTAGCATGACATTTTCAGTCAACATGTCTCATGACAATATCTAGCCACAATAAGGTTTTCATGACAGTAAAGTATCTATGACGTCATCTAGGCGCCATTTTGTGATTTTCGGACCATGTTACATGATCGATCATAACTTCATAACTAAAGGTCCTTTCTGTATCAGTTTTTGTGGACATAAAGTTCAGGTCACGCTCTATCTTTCTTTCTCTGATGCTAATTACCTAGGACGTCATCTAGGACGCGTAAGCGCGCGTCAAACATTTAAAAGGCTCAAAACAACTTTCCAATGGGAAATCTCGAAGTTTCAGACAATTTTAAGCGTTTTAAACAATTTTGCGCGTGCGCGTCCGTCCGCGCATTTTCGCGCGCACAGCGCGTCAGTAACATGAAAATGCACATTTTTTGACTGATCTGGATTCCTGATACTTTGAGTAACAATATCCATTGATTTCTGATCGATTTTGACAAATAACAAAGCAATGCACTGGCGTCAAAGTTGAAATTTCGCGTGCGCATCTATGTGCAAATATAGTGAAAAAACATGTCTTTGTTTATTTCGCCATAGCTCTTTAAAACGTCAGGTGACCCTATGTTTTTATTGCATATTACAAAAGCATATGAATTGAAAATAACGTTTCAAGTATCATTATTTCCATAATTACAATATGACGTCATCATATCGTCATCTGAAATCAAAAAAGTGGAATTAATTTTTTTAAGGTACTGTTTCTGACATTCATTTGCTCGTATCTCTGTTGTTTAAGCTCAATATTATCCCAAATTCAGATATGTTGTACTTTGAACATTTGCCTTTTAAGTCCATGTCATGCTTTTGATATTTGATGACGTCATCATACCTTAAATTGTGATTAAAGGTAAAGACGCAAAATCGGACAAGTTTACGTGTATTGTCTATGGGAGGTGATTTTTTTTAAAAGCATCAATTGACTTAACAACGTTTAAGCACCTTTATCTCAGCTGATTTTGCTTCATTTCCTCTGAAACTTTAATATGTTGTAGCTGAGACAATAAGCTGCAGTAATCATGCATTTTATTCTTTGAAATCTCCTCATCAGATTGACAATTTTGCAGTTTAAAACTGAAAATGAAAATGGAATGTGGACAAAACGATTCCCCATGTATCTTTCACATACATAAGTTTACGTTCCCCATATTTTCTCGTCGAGACGTATGGCCGAGTGGTTAAAGGCGCCGTCTCAGAGACGTGAGATTGCGGGTTCGAACCCCACAAGATCACGAAACATTTTTTTTTTTTTATTTTACTTTTTTTTCTTCAATTTTGTATTACATATTCGTCCATGTAGAAATCACGTTCGTATATAAACGCACCTATACACACACACAGACACACACACACGCCATATCCCTCTTTTTTGTGTGTTGGAGACCACATTGCTTCGACTGCAGCAACATTTTGCAGGTTGACTTTGTCAAACCGATCATAGTATGTAATGACGACGACTGAGGTGTTGTACTTTGAACAATTGTCTTTCGAGACGATGTCATTGTTTTGTAATTTGATGACGTCATTACACTGAAAATTGTGATTAAAGGCAAGGTATCAAAACCAGCCGATTATAGGTTTTATGTCTGCGGGACGTATTTTTCCCAAGTTGCCAGAAATGGCATAGTGACCTCAGTCGTTACAGGGCCGCTTCTCCGTCTAGCAATGCAATAAATGTTCACCAGGCCACGTTAGTTGAGTGGGCATTGACTTTCACCCTGTTATATCTATACATTGTTTTTTTTTTTGTCTTACCATTTCCGTGGATGACCCGTGGCCGAGTGGTTACAGAAACGGTTTCGCATGCACGCTCAATATAACTTCAAGGTGCCTATATCACATTCTTTTCTTTGTCGATCACAGATGACCGTCATCTGATGACCACAAGCGTATCACCTAACTCGTCCTCAATGTGACGAGTTTTCATGTCTCGTTTCTTTTTATTAGGTGATACGCTATCAGCGTATCACCTATTGTGATTGTCAAAATCTCTCTTTATTTCTTTTTATTCTTCTTTCTTTCTGGACAATTTTGTGTCATCAATATCTCAAGAATGACATTACGGAATAACATGACATTTTCAGGGAACATGTCTCATGACAATATCTAGCCACAATAAGGTTTTCATGACAGTAACATATCTATGACGTCATCTAGGCGCCATTTTGTGATTTTCGGACCATGTTACATGATCGATCATAACTTCATAACTAAAGGTCATTTCTGTATCATTTTCGGTGGACATAAAGTTCAGGTCACGTTCTATCTTTCTTTCTCTGATCCTAATTACCTAGGACGTCATCTAGGACGCGTAAGCGCGCGTCAAACTTTTAAAAGGCTGAAAACAACTTTCCAATGGGAAATCTCGAAGTTTCAGACAATTTTAAGCGTTTCAAACGATTTTGTGCGTGCGCGTCCGTCCGCGCGTTTTCGCGCGCACAGCGCGTCAGTAACATGAAAATGCACTTTTTTTGACTGATTTGGATTCCTGATACTTTGAGTAACAATATCCATTGATTTCTGATCGATTCTGACAAATAACAAAGCATTGCACTTGCGTCAAAGTTCAAATTTCGCCTGCGCGTCTATGTGCAAATATAGTGAAAAAACATGTCTTTGTTTATTTTGCCATAGCTCTTTAAATCGTCTGGTTACCCTATGTTTTTATTGCATATTACAAAAGCATATAAATTGGACATAACGTTTCAAGTATCATTATTTCCATAAAACATTATGACGTCATCATATCGTCATCTGAAATCAAAAAAGTGGAATTAATTTTTTTAAGGTACTGTTTCTGAGATTCATTTGCTCGTATCTCTGTTGTTTAAGCTCAATATTATCCCAAATTCAGATATGTTGTACTTTGAACATTTCCCTTTCAAGTCCATGTCATAGTTTTGAAATTTGATGACGTCATCATGCTTTAAATTGTGTTTAAAGGTAAAGACGCAAAATCGGACAAGTTTACGTGTTATGTCTATGGGAGGTGATATTTTTAGAAACCATGCATTGACTTGACAACGTTTAAGCACCTTTATCTCAGCTGATTTTGCTTCATTTCCTTTGAAACTTAAGTATGTTGTAGCTGTGACAATAAGCTGCAGTAATCATGCATTTTATTCTTTGAAATCTCCTCATGAGGTTGACAATTTTGCAATTTAAAACTGAAAATGAGAATGGAATGCGGACCAAACGATTCCTGATTCATCTTTCACGTACATAAGTTTACGTTCCTCTAATTTTCTCGTCGAGACGTATGGCCGAGTGGTTAGAGGCGTCGTCTTAGAAACGTGAGGTTGCACACGTACGGGTTCGATCCTCACAAGAGCACGAAAGAATATAATTTTTAGTTTTACTTTTTTTCTTCAATGGAGTACCACACCTTCGTCCATGTAGAAATCACGTTTGCATGTAAACACACCTATACGCACACACTCACACAGTATACCTTTGTTTTGCGTTGGAGACTGCCTTACTTCGACTGCTGCAAAACTTAGCAGGCTGGGCTTTTAAACTGATATAGTATATTGTAACAAAATGAAATTTGTTCATATCAATTCAGTAACACAATGTAGTCGTGGTTACTTTGTGCTGATTTATACATGTAACAAGCTATACATTGTAAAAAAGGTATTCAGTCTTCTGTATTGATGATTATTTGTCAATTAGTGGTTTTTGTGGAGTTTCAGATAGTGATAAAAAGTATGGATGATAAGTGCAGCGATACTTCCTACAGTTAGTTCAAAGTTGTGTTACAGATGTTTGATACATACATTTAGCATTGTGTGTGTATATATACGTGTGTATACAGGTTGGCCATATGACACATTCTAGACAATTAATCTTAATTGATTAGCAAACGTTATCAGCTATGGAATTGAATATGGTACTAATGTATGATGTTAATGATTCTAATTAAACTGTGACGAGTTTAAAGGAATAGCATAACTGTGTGTAAAAACAAGGCAATTATAAGGAAATTTTAGGGCAATTTGATAACCATGCCTATGATAATTTCATACAGGTACTAATCCCTGCCTCATATTCGTGTGGTAGATTGTCATGTCAATAGCAAACTGACAACGTACGATGAATGTGTTATACATTGAACAACTGTCTTTCAAGTCCATAACGTTCCTCATATTTTCTCGTCGAGACGTGTGGCCGAGTAGTTAAAGGCGACATCTCAGAGACGTGAGGTTGCGGGTTCGAACCCCACAAGATCACGAAACAAAATACTTAGCTACTTCACTGTTTTTTTTCTTCAATTTTGTATTACATATTCGTCCATGTAGAAATCACGTTCGTATATAAACGCACCTATACACACACACAGACACACACACACGCCATATCCCTCTTTTTTGTGTGTTGGAGACCACATTGCGTCGACTGCAGCAAATTTTGCAGGTTGACTTTGTCAAACCGATCATAGTATGTAATGACGACGACTGAGGTGTTGTACTTTAAACAATTGTCTTTCAAGACGATGTCATTGTTTTGTAATTTGATGACGTCATTACACTGAAAATTGTGATTAAAGGCAAGGTATCAAAACCAGCCGATTATAGGCTTTATGTCTGCGGGACGTATTTTTCCCAAGTTGCCAGAAATGGCATAGCGACCTCAGTCGTTACAAGGCCCCTTTTCCGTCTAGCAATGCAATACATGTTCACGCGGCCACGATTGTTGAGTGGGCATTGACTTTTTCCCCCTGTAATATCCATACATTTCTTTTTTGCCTTACCATTTCAGGGGATGTCCCGTGGCCGAGTGGTTAGAGAAACGGTTTTGCATGCACGCTCAATATAACTTCAAGGTGCCTATATCACATTCTTTTCTTTGTCGATCACAGATGACCGACACCTGATGACCCCAAGCGTATCACCTAACTCGTCAGCGTGACGAGTTTCATATCTCGTTCTTCTTTCTTTCTGGACAATTTTGTGTCATCAATATCTCAAGAATGACATTACGGAATAACATGACATTTTCAGGGAACATGTCTCATGACAAAATCTAGCCACAATAAGGTTTTCATGACAGTAACATATCTATGACGTCATCTAGGCGCCATTTTGTGATTTTCGGACCATGTTACATGATCGATCATAACTTCATAACTAAAGGTCATTTCTGTATCATTTTCAGTGGACATTAAGTTCAGGTCACGCTCTATCTTACATTTTAATGCTAATCACCTAGGACATCATTACGCGCGCGTACGCGCGCATCAAACTTTTAAAAGGCTCAAAACAACTTTCCAATGGGAAATCTCGAAGTTTCAGACAATTTTAAGCGTTCCGCGCGTAAGCGTCCGTCCGCGCATTTTCGCGCGCAGTGCGCGTAAGCAACAAGAAAATGCAATTGTTTTGACAGATTTGGATTCCTGATACATTAAGTAACAATATCCAATGATTTCCGATCAATTTTGACTTATAACAAAGGAATGCGCTGGCGTCAAAGTTGAAATTTCGTGTGCGCGTCTATGTGGAAATATAGCGAAAAACATGTCTTTGTTTATTTCGCCATAGCTCTTTAAAACGCGGGGTGACCCTATGTTTTTATTGCATATTACAAAAGCATATGAATTGGAAATAACATTTCAAGCATCAATATTTCCCGAAATACATTATGACGTCATCATATCATCATCTGAAATCAAAAAAGTGGAATTAATTTTTTTGAGGTACTGTTTCTGACATTCATTTGCTCGTATCTCTGTTGTTTAAGCTCAATATTATCCCAAATTCAGATATGTTTTACTTTGAACATTTGCCTTTCAGGTACATGTCATGGTTTTGAAATTTGATGACATCATCATACCTTAAATTGTGATTAAAGGTAAAGACGCAAAATCGGACAAGTTTACGTGTATTGTCTATGGGAGGTGATTTTTTTTTAGACCATGCATTGACTTGACAACGTTTAAGCACCTTTATCTCAGCTGATTTTGCTCCATTTCCTCTGAAACTTAAGTATGATGTAGCTCAGACAATAAGCTGCAGTCATCATGCATTTTATATTTTAAAATCTGCTCATGAGGTCGACAATTTTGTAGTTAAAAACTGAAAATGAGAATGCAATCTGTACGGAACGATTGGCGATTGTTGTTTGCAACTGTATATTGGTCGAATCCACGCGGCCACTTGTGGGAAGTTGAATAGCGCCATCTCCGTCAACAGTCACGATGGTATAATTAAAAATTTAAGTTTCGCAAACGATCTTCAGGACAGCCGTGTGGCGTAATCGCTTAGCGCGCTGGGTGTTCATAACGCCATACGGGAAGGCGAGATGTTCGACTCCCGCAGGACTTTTCCCTTTTTTTTTTCTTTTTTTTCTTTTCGGCTGATCAGCTTTACTCGATGTCATTTATCGTATTATTTTATCAAGTATACGTAAGCCGTGAACACGGCTGCTCTATTTCCCTTAATTGTTTTGTATCGGAGTTTGGAGATTGGGTTTGCTTCATTAATTTTGTCACACTTAATGTTGTAAATTGCCCCTTGTTACAGTGTCCCGCTTGCCACCTTTCGTTTGCTCTTTCCTTTTCTCTTCATTGGTTCTTGTTATATTGTAACAGGATAGGTAGGAACATGTACGTTTAGATAACTGGCAGGAATGGGAGCTGAATTGATTAACTCTAGTCCAGGTGTATGGCGCCTCGCTCATCTCTTTGAAATTCCAGGTTGTTATTGTTTGACCCAATTACGGAGTTGTAGACAGGTTTTATGTTTCTATAGAGGTATCTTGTGCCACATGAGTGGAAGGCATCACTGTTTAGTAGTAGTAATGAACTTTTTCATGTTGTAAATGATATTAAGTTATGAATTTCACATCCAATCTTCGGGACAGCCGTGTGGCTTTATAGTCGCTTAGCCCGCTGCATTGTCATTATGCACTACCTTAGGACGAGATGTTCGAGACCCGCAGGACGCTATTATTTTTTTTTCTCTCTCTCTTTCTTTGTTTTTCTTTTGGCAGTTCTGCTTTATTCCGATGTCATTTATCGTATTATCTTATCAAGTATACTACCCCACGAGACACAGTCACTCAAGTTCCATTTTATTTTGTCGGAGGCTGGAGGTTGTATTTGCTTCATTTATCATACGTAATGTTGTAAATTGCCCTTGGTATACAGTGCCCCGCTTGCCACCTTTCGTTTCTCTTTCCTTTTCTCTACGTTTGTTCCTGTTACACTGCACAAGACAGGTCGGAAAATAATTTACATAACTCAACTGGAGCAGGAATGGCAACTGAATGAATTAACTCTAGGCCAGGTGTATAACGGCGTCTCGCTCATCTCTTTGAAATTCCAGGTTGTTATTGTTTGACCCAATAACGGAATTGTAGACAGGTTTTATGTTGCTATAGAGGTATCTTGTGCCACATGAGTAGAAGGCATCACTGCTCAGTAGTAGTAATGAACTTTTTCATGTCCCTCCATGTCAATTATAGTGTTTTTAAAGGGGTTGTGCGTCTATCTGCCAAAGAAAAGGAAAACCTTATTTTCGCCATGGCTGTTTCTCTATACGTAGCCGTAGGTGGTGTTGTTGGTATCTGAACAGTGAAGAACAGAGCATCAGGCTAAAATCCCCCTTAGTTATACGCGCTAAGCGTTCAATGTGATATATCTTTATTTATGTAGTCAATCACTGCTAATGTAGTTACAGAATTATGTTATGACACGTTTCACTGAAAGTTTATAAAGCAAAGTTTATGGACAAGGCAAGCAATTGTACATGAATAATACCATTGATTTCAGAGGGTAATTATGTTATACCTAAATGTAAGAGTATCACTGCTTTGGAATTGGTGAGACAATATGCTTGGCACGAGGGCTTCCACCTCTAATAACTGATCCCTTTGAAGATGTGTCGGTCACGGGTGATCGTCATGATTCATCTTTCACATAGAAGCTTACGTTCCACACTCTTAGTTCGAGAAGACTTACCATCACACTTCAAATTGTGATTAAAGGTAAAGACGCAAAATCGGTCAAGTTTACGTGTTATGTCAATGGGAGGTGATTTTTTTTTAACCATGCATTGCCTTGACAACGTTTAAGCACCTTTATCTCAGCTGATTTTGCTTTATTTCCTCTGAATCTGTAGTATGTTGTAGCTGAGACAATAAGCTGCAGAAATCATGCATTTTATTTTTGCAAATCTCATCAGGTTGATAATTTTGCAGTTTAAAACTGAAAATGAGAATGGAATGTGGACCAGACGATTACTGAATCATCTTTCACATACATAAGTTTACGTTCCTCATATTTTCTCGTCGAGACGTATGGCCGAGTGGTTAAAGGCGACGTCTCAGAGACGTGAGGTTGCGGGTTCGAACCACACAAGAGCACGAAACAAAATACTTATTTTTTTTTCTACTTTTTTTCTTCAATGGAGTACTACACCTTCACCTATGCAGAAATCACGTTCGCATGTAACCGCACCTATACGCACACACACACAATATCCCTTTGTTTTGTGTTGGAGACCAAAGCGCTTCGACTGGAAATTTCGACTTGAAAATACAAATGTAAATGTGAAGGTGACCCTTAAAAGATCGTATCGCCATGTTTGATTTCTGTTTTTTTTTAACAGTATAAAGACCTATTGGCAAATATTCATTTACATATCCTGTCTGATCGACTTACTTGCCCACGCCGACACACGCATGAAATATTCACATGGTTGCATGACAGAAACAATTTCATCTGAATTATGTGGGACTGTATAAAGAATAGGACTTCACGAATGTGTCTCATGTCCTCTATTTGTCTGTTTATGCTAAAAAAAAAACAACAACTGCTATAGCATCTAATACATTTTGCTTCACTTGTCACACAAAAGGTTATAAATTGCAGTTGTGCAGTATATTTTTGCCAGCTCTCGTCTTCTCTTCCCTTTTCGCTACGTTTGTTTTGTTATACTGAAGGTGGGGATTTATGCATTTATATAAATAATTCAACTTGAGTGGGAAAAATAACTGAATTGATTTACTCTAAGCCAGGTGTATACCGTCTCGCTCATCTCTGTGATATTTCATACTGTATTGTTTGACCCAGTAGCGGAGTTGTAGACAGGCTTTATGTTCCTTTACAGGTATCTTGCGCCACATGAGTGGAATGCATATGCTGTTTAGTATTAGTGAAGAGTTCTTTCATGTCCCTCCGTGCCAATTACAGTGTGTTTAAAGGGGTTGTGTGTCGATCTGCCAAATAAAAGGCAAAACTGTTATTTAAGTAATGGCTGTTTCTCTATACGCAACCGTAGGTGATGAGTGTTGTTGCCATCTGAGCAGTGAAGAGAAGAGTATCAGGTTATAATCCCCTGAGTTATACGTGCTAAGCGTTGATTTTGATATATCTTTGTTTATCTAGTAGTCACTGCTAATGGAGTTACATAGTTATGTTATGACACGTTTCACTGAAAGTTTGTAAAGCAAAGTTTATGGACTATGCAAGCAATGGTAGGCCTACATGTTTAATACCATAGATTTTAGAGCGAAATTATAGAATGCCTATATGTCATTGTCTCATTGCTTTGTTGAGACAATATGCTTGACACTCCTTCCACTTCTAACTGTTCCCTTTGAAGATGTGTCGGTCACGGGTGATCGTCATGATTCATCTTACGTTCCACACTCTTGGTTCGAAAGGACTTACCATTTAGTTACGTGGTTAGAAGCTATGTCTCTTTCTTTATTTTAGTTGAGGTAATGCCGCTTTCGTCTAGGTACAAATCATATTGTCATGTAAACAAACACACACTCTCTCTATTTGCCTCTGTTTTGTTTTTGGACGTTTCATTGCTTTTACTGCCGGAAAATTTCACAGGCTTGTAGCTGCAAGGGCTTTCTTTATTTTTCCTTTTTTTCTTAGGCAGTTCAGCTTCACTCCTATGTCATTTGTTTCACTATTTCCTCAAGTATACACATCCCCACGAACACAAACACGCATTTTCCCTTATTTTATATCGGAGGTTAGAGTGTTTCTGTTGCTCGTGGGAATTTTTGTTTATCGCCAAATTACAATTCATTTAGCTAAACATGGATACTCAACCAGCAGAGCCCTTAAAATAAGTCAGCAAGTAGTTACTAGTACAATATAGCACCATATTTCGACCGGGTATAAATCCCATTCTGTAAAGACACGCACTCGCTGTATTTTCCTTTGTTTTGGATTGAATGATTCATTGCTTAATTGCTGGAAAATTTTACAGGCTTGTAGCTTTAAGAGCTCTCCAAACTGATCATATTAATGACAAGATTCGATATAGCAGTTTTGGTTATGGAAATAAGGGCTAGAGTTCATATTTTTAAAAGACCACTATTAAAGTCAAGACGATCTTTAAAACAGTGTATTGACGTGTTTCAATTTGTTCGTGTTTATATTTGTTCGTCATCGTAGAGATACACTGTACTAAGAAAACCTGTTAATCTACTTGGGCCTACTTGCAAACGCAGACACACGTACAGGACTTTCCATGTGGTTTGCATTGTTACTAACAATATGATCTGAATAATAAAGGTCCCCAAAAAATCGACTTTGCTAAAATATTATTGCAGAAATATAACTTAAAGTCGCTATATTTCATTGTTTCGTTGTCAATCACTGGTGACCGATATCTGATGACCCCAAGCGTATCACCTAACTCGTCTTTAAAGTGACGAGTTTCATGTCTCGTTTTTTATTCTTCTTTCTTTCTGCCACATTTTGTGTCGTCAATATCTCAATAATGACATTACGGAATGACATGACATTTTCAGTCAACATGTCTCATGACAAAATCTAGCCACAATAAGGTTTTCATGACAGTAACATATCTATGACGTCATCTAGGCGCCATTTTGTGATTTTCGGACCTTGTCACGTGATCGATCATAACTTCATAACTAGATGTCATTTCTGTATCATTTTCGGTGGACATGAAGTTCAGGTCACGCTCTATCTTACTTTTTAAGGCTAGTTACACAGGTCATCACTACGCGCGCGTAAGCGCGCGTCAAAATTTTAAAAGGCTCAAAACGACTTCCCAATGGGAAATCTCGAAGTTTCAGACAATTTTAAGCGTTTCAAACATTTTCTCGCGTGCGCGTCCGTCCGCGCAATTTCACGCGCAGAGCCCGTAAGCAACATGAAAATGCAATTTTTTTGACTGATTTGGATTCCTTATACTTGGAGTAACAATATCCATTGATTTCCGATCGATTTCGACCTATAACAAAGGAATGCACTGGCGTCAAAGTTGAAATTCCGCGTGCGCGTCTTTCTGCAAATATAGTGAAAAAACATGTCTTTGTTTATTTCGCCATAGCTCTTTAAATCGTCCGTTGACCCTATATTTCTATTGGATATTACAAAAGTATATGAATTGTAAATAACATTCCAAGTATCAATATTGCCAGGAACACGCGATGACGTCATCATATCGTCATTTTAAATAAAAAAAGTGGAATTGATTTTTTTCAGGTACTCTTTCAGACATTCATTTGCTCGTATCTCTGTTGTTTAAGCTCAATATTATCCCAAATTCAGATATGTTGTACTTTGAACATTTGCCTCTCAAGTCCATGTGATGGTTTTGAAATATAATGACGTCATCATACTAGAAATTGTGATTAAAGGTAAAGACTCAAAATCAGACAAGTTTACGTGTTATGTCTATGGGAGGTGATTTTTTTTTTAAACCATGCATTGACTTGACAATGTTTAAGCACCTTTACCTCATTTGATTTTGCTCCATTTCCTCTGAAACATACGTATGTTGTAGCTGAGACAATAAGCTTTAGTAATCGTGCATTTTATGTTTTCAAATCTCCTCATTAGGTTGATAATTTTGTAGTTTAAAACTGAAAATGAGAATGCAATCTGTACAGAACGATTCCCAATTTATCTTTGCAACTGTATATTGATCGAATCCACGCTGCCACTTGTGAGAAGTTGAATAGCGCCATCACAAGTCAACCAGTCACGACAGTATTATTATACATTTAAGTTTCGCACTCGGTCTTCAGGACAGCCGTGTGGCGTAATCGCTTAGCGCGCTGGGTGTTCATAATGCCATACCGGAAGGAGAGAAGTTCGACTCCCGCAGGATTTTTCCCGTTTTTTCTTTTTCTTTTTTTTTTCGGCAATTCAGCTTTACTCCGATGTCATTTATCATATTATTTCATTAAGTGTACGTAACCCGTGAACACGGCTGCTCTATTTCCCTTGTTTTGTATTGGAGTTTGGACATTGGGTTTGCTTCATTAATTTTGTCACACTTAATGTTGTAAATTGCCCCTTGTTACAGTGTCCCGCTTGCCACCTTTCGTTTGCTCTTTCCTTTTCTCTTCATTGGCTCTTGTTATATTGTAACAGGATAGGTAGGAACATGTACGTTTAGATAACTGGCAGGAATGGGAGCTGAATTGATTAACTCTAGTCCAGGTGTATGGCGTCTCGCTCATCTCTTTGAAATTCCAGGTTGTTATTGTTTGACCCAATAACGAAGTTGTAGACAGGTTTTATGTTGCTATAGAGGTATCTTGTGCCACATAAATGGAAGGCATCACTGTTTAGTAGTAGTAATGAACCTTTTCATGTTGTAAATGATATAAAGTTATGAATTTCACATCCAATCTTCGGGACAGCCGTGTGGCTTTATAGTCGCTTAGCGCGCTCCATTATGCACTACCTTCGAGACCCGCAGGACGCTATTATTTTTTTTTCTCTCTCTTTCTTTGTTTTTCGTTTGGCAGTTCAGCTTCATTCCGATGTCATTACCCCACAACACACAGTCACTCAATTCCCCCCCCCTTTTTTTTTGTCGCAGGCTGGAGGTTGGATTTGCTTCATTTATCATACATGTAATGTTGTAAATTGCCCTTGGTATACAGTGCCCCGCTTGCCACCTTTCGTTTTCTCTTTCCTTTTCTCTACGTTTGTTCATGTTACACTGCACAAGACAGGTCGGAAAATAATTTACATAACTCAACTGGAGCAGGAATGGCAACTGAATAGATTAACTCTAGGCCAGGTGTATGGCGTCTCGCTCATCTCTTTGAAATTCCAGGTTGTTATTGTTTGACCCAAGAACGGAATTGTAGACAGGTTTTATGTTGCTATAGAGGTATCTTGTGCCACATGAGTAGAAGGCATCACTGTTTAGTAGTAGTAATGAACCTTTTCTTGTCCCTCCATGTCAATTATAGTGTGTTTAAAGGGGTTGTGTGTCTATCTGCCATGCGTGGCCGTGGGTGATGGGTGTTGTTGGCATCTGGGCAGAAAAGAACCGAGTATCATGCTATAATACCCCCCTCCCCCCGTTAGGTTCTAAGCGTTCAATACGGTGATATATCTCTCTTCTTTATTATGTCAATCACTGCTGATGGAATTACAGAATTATGTTATGACACGTTTCACTCAAAGCTTAAAAAACAAAGTTTATGCACGATACAAGTAATGGTGCATGAGTCCTATAGGCCATTGATTTTAGATGAGAAATTATGATATGCCTATAGTAGGGGTGTCATTGATTAGGAATTAATGACACGATTAAGCACTCCTTCCACTTCTAACTGTCCCCTTTGAATGTGTGTCGATCACGTGAGATCGTCATAAATTATCATTCACGTATAAGCTTACGTTCAAAGTGTACTCTTAGTTGGATGAGACCTATAGATACATGATTAAAGGCGATGCCTTGTTTTGTATCGGAGGCTTCATTGGTTTTACTGCTGGTAAATCTCACAGGCTTGTATATAGCTGTAAGAGCTCTCTGAACTGATCATTATGATAGCAAGATTAGAGGGAGTCATATTGGTTATGTAAATAATGGTCAAAGGTCATGTTTTAAAAGGCCACTGTTAAAGCCAAGATGGTTATAAACATTAATTGTCATGTTTTATTTGTACGTGTCGAGGATCACTTGGACCCCGTTTACAGTGCGAGGCTCGGCCGCGGCTCGGCCGCGCCGAGCCCACCTTCATTTCGGTGTAAACGCGCAAAAGGCCCAATGCGGGGCCAAAATTGGCCTCGCATTAGGCCACGCTCTGGAGGTGGTCTCGGCCGCGGCCGAGCCGCGGTCGCGCCCAGCCTTTTTCTCAGTGTAAACGCAAACTGGGCTAAATGCGCGGCCAATTTTAGTCTGGTTTCCAAACCCTAGCCTGTACTATTTCGCTATTTAGGATAGGATATTAACCACTTCAACGTCGAAAACTAGTATAGTTTAAGGTGGTTTTGTCCTGCAAAGGATTTTCTCCTTCGGCAAAGGCCTTTGCCCGAACGGCGACTTTGTCGCCACGGAATTCAGTTGGCAAAGGATCTGAAAACCAGACAATACCAAATTGCGTTTGTTTACAAGTAGAGCGCCACTACGACAAAATATTGAAAGGTTTGAATCAAAAGCGCGGCCGAGCCCGGCAGTGTTAACGGACTAACTTGCGGGGCTCGGCCTCGCAATTGAGGTTGGCCTTGGCCGCGGCAAATGTGATCTGAACGAGACATGAAACTCGTCACACTGACGAGTTAGGTGATACGCCTGGGGTCATCAGATGTCGGTCATCTGTGATCGACAAAGAAAAGAATGTGATATAGGCACTTTGAAGTTATATTGAGCGTGCATGCAAAACGGTTTCTCTAACCACTCGGCCACGAGACATCCACGGAAACGGTAAGGCAAAAAAAAAAATGTTTAGATATTTACAGGGGGAAAAAGTCAATGCCCACTCATCAATCGTGGCCGCGTGAACATGTATTGCATTGCTAGAAGGAAATGCGGCCTTGTAACGACTGAGGTCGCTGTGCCATTTCTGCCAATTTCGGAAAAATACGTCCCGCACACATAAAACCTATAATCGGCTGATTTTGATACCTTGCCTTTAATCACAATTTTCAGTTTGATGACGTCATCTAAGTACAAAACAATGACATGGACTTGAAAGACAATTGCTCAAAGTACAACACCTCCGTTGTCGTCATTACATACTATGATCGGTTTGACAGAGTCAGGATGCAACATTTTGCAGCAGTCGAAGTAATGTGGTCTCCAACACAAAACAGAGGGATATTGTGTGTCTGTGTGTGTGTGTGTGTTTGTATAGGTGCGTTTATATACGAACGTAATTTCTACATGGACGAATGTGTAATACACCATTGAAGAAAAAAAAGTAAAATAGCTAGGTATTTTGTTTCGTGATCTTGTGGGGTTCGAACCCGCACGAGTGCAACCTCACGTCTCTGAGACGGCGCCTTTAACCACTCGGCCATACGTCTCGACGAGAAAATATGAGGAACGTAACCTTATGTATGTGAAAGATGAATCAGGAATCGATTCGTCCACATTCCATTCTCATTTTCAGTTTTAAACTGCAAAATTGTCAACCTCATGAGAAGATTTCAAAGAACAAAATGCATGATTACTGCAGCTTATTGTCTCAGCTACAACATACTTAAATTTCAGAGGAAATGAAGCAAAATCAGCTGAGATAAAGGTGCTTAAACGTTGTCAAGTCAATGCATGGTTTTAAAAAAAATCACCTCCCATAGACATAACACGTAAACTTGTCCGATTTTGCATCTTTACTTTTAATCACAATTTAAAGTATGATGACGTCATCAAATTTCAAAACCATGACATGGACTTGAAAGGCAAATGTTTAAAGTACAACATATGTGAATTTGGGATAATATATAGCTTAAACAACAGAGATACGAGCAAATGAATGTCAGAAACAGTACCTCAAAAAAATCAATTCCACTTTTTTTATTCAAAGTGACGATATGATCACGTCATCGCGTTTGCCTGGCAATATTGATACTTGGAATGTTATTTACAATTCATATGCTTTTGTAATATGCAATAGAAATATCGGGTCAACGGACGATTTAAAGAGCTATGGCGAAATAAACAAAGACATGTTTTTTCACTATATTTGCAGAAAGACGCGCGCGCGGAATTTCAACTTTGACGCCAGTGCATTCCTTTGTTATAGGTCAACATCGATCGGAAATTAGTGGATATTGTTACTCAAAGTATCAGGAATCCAAATCAGGCAAAAAAAAATGCATTTTCATGTTGGTTACGCCCTCTGCGCGAGAAATTGCGCGGACGGACGCGCAAGCGAGAAAATGTTTGAAACGCTTAAAATTGTCTGAAACTTCGAGATTTCCCATTGGGAAGTCGTTTTGAGCCTTTTAAAATTTTGACGCGCGCGAACGCGCGCGTAATGAAGACCTGGGTAACTAGCGTTAAAAAGTAAGATAGAGCGTGACCTGAACTTTATGTCCACCGAAAATGATGCAGAAATGACATCTAGTTCTGAAGTTATGATCGATCATGTGACAAGGTCCGAAAATCACAAAATGGCGCCTAAATGACGTCATAGATATGTTACTGTCATGAAAACCTTATTGTGGCTAGATATTGTTATGAGACATGTTGACTGAAAATTTCATGTCATTCCGTAATGTCATTGTTGAGATATTGACGACACAAAATTGTCCAGAAAGAAAGAAGAACGAGATATGAAACTCGTCAGACTGACGAGTTAGGTGATACGCTTGGGGTCATCAGATGTCGGTCATCTGTGATCGACAAAGAAAAGAATGTGATATAGGCACATTGAAGTTATATTGAGCGTGCATGCAAAACCGTTTCTCTAACCTCTCGGCCACGGGACATCCACGGAAATGGTAAGGCAAAAAAGAAATGTATAGATATTACAGGGAGAAAATCAATGCCCACTCAACCAACGTGGCCGCGTGAACATGACATTGTATTGCATTGCTAGACGGAAATGCGGCCTTGTAACTACTGATGTCGCTATGCCATATCTGGCAACTTGGGAAAAATACGTGCCGTAAACATAAAACCTATAATCGGCTGGTTTTGATACCTTGCCTTTAATCACAATTTTCAGTGTGATGACGTCATCAAAGTACAAAACAATGACATGGTCTTGAAAGACAATTGTTCAAAGTACAACACCTCCGTCGTCGTCATTACGTACTATGATCGGTTTGACAAAGTCAGCCTGCAAAATTTTGCAGCAGTCGAAGCAATTTGGTCTCTAACACAAAGAGGGATATGGTGTGCGTGTGTGTGTGTGTGTGTGTGTATAGGTGCGTTTATATACGAATGTGATTTCTACATGGACGAATATGTAATACAAAATTGAAGAAAAAAAAAGTAAAATAGCTAATATTTTGTTTCGTGATCTTGTGGGGTTCGAACCCGCACGTGTGCAACCTCACGTCTCTGAGACGTCGCCTTTAACCACTCGGCCATACGTCTCGACGAGAAAATATGAGGAACGTAAACTTATGTATGTGAAAGATGAATCAGGAATCGTTTTGTCCACATTCCATTCTCATTTTCAGTTTTAAACTGCAAAATTGTCAAACTGATGAGGAGATTTCAAAGAATAAAATGCATGATTACTGCAGCTTATTGTCTCAGTTACCACATACTTAAGTTACAGAGGAAATGGAGCAAAATCAGCTGAGATAAAGGTGCTTAAACGTTGTCAAGTCAATGCACATAAAAAAAGAAATCACCTCCCATAGACATAACACGTAAACTTGTCTGATTTTGAGTCTTTACCATTAATAACAATTTGAAGTATGATGGTAAGTCTTCTCGAACCAAGAGTGTGGAACGTAAGCTTCTACGTGAAAGATGAATCATGACGATCACCCGTGACCGACACATCTTCAAAGGGATCAGTTATTAGAAGTGGAAGCCCCCGTGCCAAGCATATTGTCTCAGCAATTCCAAAGCAATGATACCCTTACATTTAGGCATACCATAATTTCCCTCTGAAATCAATGGTAGGTATTATTCATGTACAATTGCTTGCCTTGTCCATAAACTTTGCTTTACAAACTTTTTACAGTGAAACGTGTCATAACATAATTCTGTAACTCCATTAGCAGGAATTGACTACATAAAGAAAGACATATCAAATTGAACGCTTGGCGCGTATAACTAAGGGGAATTTTAGCCTGATGCTCTGTTCTTCACTGCTCAGATACCAACAACACTCATTACCTACGGCTACGTATAGATAAACAGCCATGACGAAAATAATTTTTTCCTTTTCTTTGGCAGATAGACACACAACCCCTTTAAACCACACTATAATTGACATGGAGGGACATGAAAAAGTTCATTACTACTACTAAACAGTGATGCCTTCTACTCATGTGGCACAAGATACCTCTATAGCAACATAAAACCTGTCTACAACTCCGTTATTGCGTCAAACAATAACATCCTGGAATTTCAAAGAGATGAGCGAGACGCCATACACCTGGCCTAGAGTTAATTCATTCAGTTGCCATTCCTGCTCCAGTTGAGTTATGCAAATTATTTTCCGACCTGTCTTGTGACAATATAACAGGAACAAACGTAGAGAAAAGGAAAGGGAAAAGGAAAGGTGGCAAGCGGGGCACTGTACCAAGGGCAATTTAAACAATACGTATGATAAATGAAGCAAATCCAACCTCCAGCCTCCGACAAAAAAAAGGAACTTGAGCGACTGTGTGTCGTGGGGTAGTATAATTGATAAGATAATACGATAAATGACATCGATCGGAATAAAGCTGAACCGCCAAAAGAAACACAAAGAAAGAGAGAAAAAAAAAATGATAGCGTCCTGCGGGTCTCGAACATCTCGTCCTAAGGTAGTGCATAATGACCATGCAGCGCGCTAAGTGACTATAAAGCCACACGGCTGTACCGAAGATTGGATGTGAAATTTATCTTTAATCTTTTTTTATGTATATATATATATATTTTTATCTTAAATATTTATACCATATACAACATGAAAAAGTCCATTACTACTACTAAACAGTGATGCTTTCCATTCATGTGGCACAAGATACCTCTATAGCAACATAAAACCTGTTTACAACTCCGTTATTGGGTCAAACAATAACAACCTGGAATTTCAAAGAGATGAGCGAGACGCCATACACCTGGACTAGAGTTAATCAATTTAGCTCCCATTCCTGCAAGTTATTTAAACGTACATGTTCCTACCTATCCTGTTACAGTATAACAATAACCAATGAAGAGAAAAGGAAAGAGCAAACGAAAGGTGGCAAGCGGGACACTGTAACAAGGGGCAAAATTAATGAAGCAAACCCAATCTCCAAACTCCAATACAAAACAAGGGAAATAGAGCAGCCGTGTTCACGGGTTACGTACACTTGATAAAATAATACGATAAATGACATCGGAGTAAAGCTGAACTGCCGAAAAAAAAAGAGAAAAAAAGAAAGAACGGATAAAAGTCCTGCGGGAGTCGAACCTCTCGCCTTCCGGTATGGCGTCATGAACAACCAGCGCGCTAACCGATTATGCCACATGGCTGTCCTGAAGATCGAGTGCGAAACTTAAATCTAAATACTATCGTGACAGTGTTGACTTGTGATGGCGCTATTCAACTTCCCACAAGTGGCAGCGTGGATTCGATCAATATACAGTTGCAAAGAAAAATTGGGAATCGTTCCGTACAGATTGCATTCTCATTTTCAGTTTTAAATTGCAAAATTGTCAACCTGATGAGGAGATTTGAAAACATAAAATGCATGATTACTAAAGCTTATTGTCTCAGCTACAACATATTTATGTTTCAGAGGAAATGGAGTAAAATCAGATGAGGTAAAGGTGATTAAACGTTGTCAAGTCAATGCATGGTTTAAAAAAAAATCACCTCCCATAGACATAACACGTAAACTTGTCTGATTTTGAGTCTTTACCTTTAATCACAATTTCTAGTATGATGACGTCATCATATTTCAAAACCTTTACATGGACTTGAAAGTCAAATGTTCAAAGTGCATTATATCTGAATTTGGGGTAATATTGAGCTTAAACAACAGAGATACGAGCAAATGAATGTCAGAAACAGTACCTCAAAAAAATCAATTCCACTTTTTTGATTTAAAATGACGATATGATGACGTCATCGCGTTTACCTGGCAATACTGATACTTGGAATGTTATTTACAATTCATATACTTTTGTAATATGCAATATAAATATAGGGTCAACGGACGATTTAAAGAGCTATGGCGAAATAAACAAAGACATGTTTTTTCACTATATTTGCAGAAAGACGCACACGCGGAATTTCAACTTTGACGCCAGTGCATTCCTTTGTTATAGGTCGAAATCGATCGGAAATCAATGGATATTATCACTCAAAGTATCAGGAATCCAAATCAGTCAAAAAAATTGCATTTTCATGTTGCTTACGGGCTCTGCGCGCGAAATTGCGCGGACGGACGCGCACGCGAGAAAATGTTTGAAACGCTTAAAATTGTCTGAAACTTCGAGATTTCCCATTGGGAAGTCGTTTTGAGCCTTTTAAAATTTTGACGCGCGCTTACGCGCGCGTAATGATGACCTGTGTAACTAGCGTTAAAAAGTAAGATAGAGCGTGACCTGAACTTCATGTCCACCGAAAATGATACAGAAATGACATCTAGTTATGAAGTTATGATCGATCATGTGACAAGGTCCGAAAATCACAAAATGGCGCCTAGATGACGTCATAGATATGTTACTGTCATGAAAACCTTATTGTGGCTAGATTTTGTCATGAGACATGTCGACTGAAAATGTCATGTTATTTCGTAATGTCATTCTTGAGATATTGACGACACAAAATTGTCCAGAAAGAAAGAAGAATAAAAAACGAGATATGAAACTCGTCACGCTGACGAGTTAGGTGATACGCTTGGGGTCATCAGATGTCGGTCATCTGTGATCGACAAAGAAAAGAGTGTGATATAGGCACCTTGAAGTTATATTGAGCGTGCATGCAAAACCGTTTCTCTAACCACTCGGCCACGGGACATCCCCGGAAATGGTAAGGCAAAAAAGAAATGTATAGATATTACAGGGGGAAAAAGTCAATGCCCACTCAACAATCGTGGCCGCGTGAACATGTATTGCATTGCTAGACGGAAATGCGGCCTTGTAACGACTGATGTCGCTATGCCATATCTGGCAACTTGGGAAAAATACGCGCCGTAGACATAAAGCCTATAATCGGCTGGTTTTGATACCTTGCCTTTAATCACAATTTTCAGTGTGATGACGTCATCAAAGTACAAAACAATGACATGGTCTTGAAAGACAATTGTTCAAAGTACAACACCTCCGTCGTCGTCATTATATACTATGATCGGTTTGACAAAGTCAGCCTGCAAAATTGTGCAGCAGTCGAAGCAATGTGGTCTCCAACACAAAAAAAGAGGGATATGGTGTGTGTCTGTGTGTCTCTGTGTGTATAGGTGCGTTTATATACGAACGTGATTTCTACATGGACGAATATGTAATACAAAATTGAAGAAAAAAAGTAAAATAGCTAAGTATTTTGTTTCGTGATCTTGTGGGGTTCGAACCCGCAACCTCACGTCTCTGAGACGTCGCCTTTAACCACTCGGCCATACGTCTCGGCGAGAAAATATGAGGAACGTAAACTTATGTATGTCAAAGATGAATCGGGAATCGTTTTGTCCACATTCCATTCTCATTTTCAGTTTTAAACTGCAAAATTGTCAACCTGATGATGAGATTTCAAAAAATAAAATACATGATTACTGAAGCTTATTGTCTCAGCTACAACATACTTAAGTTTCAGAGGAAATGAAGCAAAATCAGCTGAGATAAAGGTGCTTAAACGTTGTCAAGTCAATGCATGGTTTAAAAAAAATCACCTCCCATAGACATAACACGTAAACTTGTCCGATTTTGCATCTTTACCTTTAATCACAATTTAAGGTATGATGACGTCATCAAATTTCAAAACCATGACTTGGACTTAAAAGGCAAATGTTCAAAGTACAACATATCTGAATTTGGGATAATATTGAGCTTAAACAACAGAGATACGAGCAAATGAATGTCAGAAACAGTACCTCAAAAAAATTAATTCCACTTTTTTAATTTCAGATGATGATATGATGACGTCATAATGTATTTAGGGAAATATTGATACTTGAAACGTTATTTTCAATTCATATGCTTTTGTAATATGCAATAAAAACATAGGGTCACCTGACGTTTTAAAGAGCTATGGCGAAATAAACAAAGACATGTTTTTCGCTATATTTCCACATAGACGCGCACACGAAATTTCAACTTTGACGCCAGCGCATTCCTTTGTTATAGGTCGAAATTGATCGGAAATCAATGGATATTGTTACTTAATGTATCAGGAATCCAAATCTGTCAAAAAATGTGCATTTTCATGTTCCTTACGCGCACTGCGCGCGGAAATGCGCGGACGGACGCGAACGCGCGGAACGCTTAAAATTGTCTGAAACTTCGAGATTTCCCATTGGGAAGTCGTTTTAAGCATTTGAAAACTTTGACGCGCGCTAATGTGCGCGTAATGATGTCCTAGGTAATTAGCATTAAAAAGTAAGATAGAGCGTGACCTGAACTTTATGTCCAACGAAAATGATACAGAAATGACCTTTAGTTATGAAGTTATGATCGATCATGTAACATGGTCCGAAAATCACAAAATGGCGCCTAGATGACGTCATAGATATGTTACTGTCATGAAAACCTTATTGTGGCTAGATATTGTCATGAGACATGTTGACTGAAAATGTCATGTTATTCCGTCATGTCAATGTTGAGATATTCACGACACAAAATGTGCCAGAAAGAAAGAAGAATAAAAAGAAAGAAAGGAAGATTTTGACAAACACAATAGGTGATACGCTAAAAGCGTATCACCTAAAAATAAAGAGAGATTTTGACAATCACAATAGGTGATACGCTGATAGCGTATCACCTAATAAAAAAAAATAAAGAGAGATTTTGACAATCACAATAGGTGATACGCTGATAGCGTATCACCTAATAATGTAGGCCCAAAAAAGTTCAACTAAGTATCTCATTATAACTTCAAGGTGCTATATTACATTCTTTTCTTTGTCGATCACGGATGACCGACATCTGATGACCCCCAGCGTATCACCTAACTCGTCTTCAGTGTGACGAGTTTCATATCTCGTTTTTTATTCTTCTTTCTTTCTGGACAATTTTGTGTCGTCAATATCTCAACAATGACATTACGGAATGACATGAAATTTTCAGTCAACATGTCTCATAACAATATCTAGCCACAATAAGGTTTTCATGACAGTAACATATCTATGACGTCATTTAGGCGCCATTTTGTGATTTTCGGACCTTGTCACATGATCGATCATAACTTCATAACTAGATGTCATTTCTGCATCATTTTCGGTGGACATAAAGTTCAGGTCACGCTCTATCTTACTTTTTAACGCTAGTTACCCAGGTCTTCATTACGCGCGCGTTCGCGCGCGTCAAAATTTTAAAAGGCTCAAAACGACTTCCCAATGGGAAATCTCGAAGTTTCAGACAATTTTAAGCGTTTCAAACATTTTCTCGCGTGCGCGTCCGTCCGCGCAATTTCTCGCGCAGAGGGCGTAACCAACATGAAAATGCAATTTTTTTGACTGATTTGGATTCCTGATACTTTGAGTAACAATATCCACTAATTTCCGATCGATGTTGACCTATAACAAAGGAATGCACTGGCGTCAAAGTTGAAATTCCGCGCGCGCGTCTTTCTGCAAATATAGTGAAAAAACATGTCTTTGTTTATTTCGCCATAGCTCTTTAAATCGTCCGTTGACCCGATATTTCTATTGCATATTACAAAAGCATATGAATTGTAAATAACATTCCAAGTATCAATATTGCCAGGCAAACGCGATGACGTGATCATATCGTCACTTTGAATAAAAAAAGTGGAATTGATTTTTTTGAGGTACTGTTTCTGACATTCATTTGCTCGTATCTCTGTTGTTTAAGCTCAATATTATCCCAAATTCACATATGTTGTACTTTAAACATTTGCCTTTCAAGTCCATGTCATGGTTTTGAAATTTGATGACGTCATCATACTTTAAATTGTGATTAAAAGTAAAGATGCAAAATCGGACAAGTTTACGTGTTATGTCTATGGGAGGTGATTTTTTTTAAAACCATGCATTGACTTGACAACGTTTAAGCACCTTTATCTCAGCTGATTTTGCTTCATTTCCTCTGAAATTTAAGTATGTTGTAGCTGAGACAATAAGCTGCAGTAATCATGCATTTTGTTCTTTGAAATCTTCTCATGAGGTTGACAATTTTGCAGTTTAAAACTGAAAATGAGAATGGAATGTGGACGAATCGATTCCTGATTCATCTTTCACATACATAAGTTTACGTTCCTCATATGTTCTCGTCGAGACGTATGGCCGAGTGGTTAAAGGCGCTGTCTCAGAGACGTGAGGTTGCACTCGTGCGGGTTCGAACCCCACAAGATCACGAAACAAAATACCTAGCTATTTTACTTTTTTTTTCTTCAATGGTGTATTACACATTCGTCCATGTAGAAATTACGTTCGTATATAAACGCACCTATACAAACACACACACACACACAGACACACAATATCCCTCTGTTTTGTGTTGGAGACCACATTACTTCGACTGCTGCAAAATGTTGCATCCTGACTCTGTCAAACCGATCATAGTATGTAATGACGACAACGGAGGTGTTGTACTTTGAGCAATTGTCTTTCAAGTCCATGTCATTGTTTTGTACTTTGATGACGTCATCACACTGAAAATTGTGATTAAAGGCAAGGTATCAAAATCAGCCGATTATAGGTTTTATGTGTGCGGGACGTATTTTTCCGTTACAAGGCCGCATTTCCTTCTAGCAATGCAATACATGTTCACGCGGCCACGATTGTTGAGTGGGCATTGACTTTTTCCCCCTGTAATATCTAAACATTTTTTTTTTTTTGGCCTTACCGTTTCCGTGGATGTCTCGTGGCCGAGTGGTTAGAGAAACCGTTTTGCATGCACGCTCAATATAACTTCAAAGTGCCTATATCACATTCTTTTCTTTGTCGATCACAGATGACCGACATCTGATGACCCCAGGCGTATCACCTAACTCGTCAGTGTGACGAGTTTCATGTCTCGTTAGGTGATACGCTATCAGCGTATCACCTATTGTGATTGTCAAAATCTCTCTTTATTAGGTGATACGCTTTTAGCGTATCACCTATTGTGATTGTCAAAATCTGTCTTTTTTCTTATTAGGTGATACGCTATCAGCGTATCACCTATTGTGATTGTCAAAATCTCTCTTTATTTCTTTTTATTAGGTGATACGCTATCAGCGTATCACCTATTGTGATTGTCAAAATCTCTCTTTATTTCTTTTTATTCTTCTTTCTTTCTGGACAATTTTGTGTCATCAATATCTCAAGAATGACATTACGGAATAACATGACATTTTCAGGGAACATGTCTCATGACAATATCTAGCCACAATAAGGTTTTCATGACAGTAACATATCTATGACGTCATCTAGGCGCCATTTTGTGATTTTCGGACCATGTTACATGATCGATCATAACTTCATAACTAAAGGTCATTTCTGTATCATTTTCGGTGGACATTCAGTTCAGGTCACGCTCTATCTGACATTTTAATGCTAATTACCTAGGACATTATTACGCGCGCGTACGCGCGCGTCAAACTTTTAAAAGGCTCAAAACAACTTACCAATGGGAAATCTCGAAGTTTCAGACAATTTTAAGCGTTTCGCGCGTTCGCGTCCGTCCGCACATTTTCGCGCGTAGTGCGCGTAAGCAAAATGAAAATGCACATTTTTTGAGAGATTTGGATTCCTGATACATTGAGTAACAATATCCATTGATTTCCGATCAATTTTGAGCTATAACAAAGGAATGCGTTGGCGTCAAAGTTGAAATTTCGTGTGCGCGTCTATGTGCAAATATAGCGAAAAACATGTCTCTGTTTATTTCGCCATAGCTCTTTAAAACGTCTGGTTACCCTATGTTTTTATTGCATATTACAAAAACATATGAATTGCAAATAACGTTTCAAGTATCAATATCTCCTTAACTATGTTATGACGTCATCATATCATCATCTAAAATCAAAAAAGTGGAATTAATTTTTTTAAGGTACTGTTTCTGACATTCATTTGCTCATATCTCTGTTGTTTAAGCTCAATATTATCCCAAATTCAGATATGTTGTACTTTGAACATTTGCCTTTCAAGTCCATATCATAGTTTTGAAATTTGATGACGTCATCATGCTTTAAATTGTGTTTAAAGGTAAAGACGCAAAATCGGACAAGATAACGTGTTATGTCTATGGGAGGTGATATTTTTAGAAACCATGCATTGACTTGACAACGTTTAAGCACCTTTATCTCAGCTGATTTTGCTTCATTTCCTCTGAAACTTAAGTATGTTGTAGCTGTGACAATAAGCTGAAGTAATCATGCATTTTATTCTTTGAAATCTCCTCATCATGTTGACAATTTTGCAATTTAAAACTGAAAATGAGAATGGAATGCGGACCAAACGATTCCTGATTCATCTTTCACGTACATAAGTTTACGTTCCTCTAAATTTCTCGTCGAGACGTATGGCCGAGTGGTTAGAGGCGTCGTCTCAGAAACGTGAGGTTGCACACGTACGGGTTCGAACCTCACAAGAGCACGAAAGAAATTAATTTTTTTTTTTTTTTTTACTTTTTTTCTTCAATGGAGTACTACACCTTCGTCCATGTAGAAATCACGTTCGCATGTAAACACACCTATACGCACACTCTCACACAGTATCCCTTTGTTTTGCGTTGGAGATTGCGTTACTTCGACTGCAGCAAATTTTGCAGGCTGGGCTTTTCAAACTGAGCTAGTATATTGTAACAAAATGAAATTTGTTCATATCAATTCAGTAACACAATGTAGTCGTGGTTACTTTGTGCTGATTTACACATGTAACAAGCTATACATTGTAAAAAAGGTATTTGAATTGTTCCTTTAAGTCAGTCTTCTGTATTGCTGATTATTTGTCAATTAGTGGTTTTTGTGGAGTTTCAGATAGTGATAAAAAGTATGGATGATAAGTATAGCGATAATTCCTACAGTTAGTTCAAAGTTGTGTTACAGAGGTTTGATACATACATTTAGCATTGTGTGTGTGTATACGTGTGTATACAGGTTGGCCATATGACACATTCTAGACAATTAATCTTAATTAATTAGCAAACGTGACCAGCTATGGAACTGAATATGGTACTAATGTATAATGTTAATGATTCTAATTAAACTGTGACGAGTTTAAAGGGGTAGCTTACCTGTGTGTAAAAATAAAGCAATTATAAGGAAATTTTAAGGGAATCTGATAACCATGCCTATAATAATTTCATACAGGTACTTATAGCTGCCTCAGATTCGTATGATCGAACTTCACATATACAGCAAACTAAAACCGTGCGATGAATATGTTACACATTGACCAACTGTCTGTCAAGTCCATATCGATGTTTTCTAAATTGATTACATCATCATGCTACAAGTTGTGATTAATAAATGGCAAGATACCGAAATCAGCCAAGATTATACGTTATGTCTATGGGAGGGGATTTTTGTTTTTTAACCATCCATTGACTCGATAACGCTCGAGCACCTTTACCTCACTTGATTTTGCTTCATTTCCTCTGAAACTTAAGTATGTTGTAGCTGAGACAATAGGCTGCAGTAATCATACATTTTATTATCTTTTTTTGATCTTCTCACCAGGTTGAGAATTTTGCAGCATAAAACTGAAAATGAGAACGGAAGGTGGACGAAACGATTCCTGAGTCATCTTTCACATATAATCTTACGTTCCTCATATTTTCTCGTCGAGACGTATGATTGAGAGGTTAAAGGCGACGTCTCAGACACGTAAGGTTGCACACGTGCGGGTTCGAACCCCATAAGAGCACGAAACAAAATACTTATCTATTTTACTTTTTTTCTTCAATGGTGTATTACACATTCGTCCATGCAGAAATCACGTTCGTATATAAACGCACCTATACACAGCCACACACCCACACACACACACAATCACTCTGTTTTGTGTTGGAGACCACATTGCTTGGACTGCTGCAAAATTCTGCAGGCTGGGTTTTTTCAAACCGATCATAGTATGTAATGACGACAACAGAGGTGTTGTACTTTGAGCAATTGTCTTTCAAGTCCATGTCATTGTTTTGTACTTTGATGACGTCATCACACTGAAAATTGTGATTAAAGGCAAGGTATCAAAATCAGCCGATTATAGGTTTTATGTCTTCGGGACGTATTTTTCCGAAATTGCCAGAAATGGCACAGCGACATCAGTCGTTAAAAGGCCGCATTTCCGTCTAGCAATGCAATACATGTTCACGCGGCCACGATTGTTGAGTGGGCATTGACTTTTTCCCCCTGAAATATCTATACATTTTTTTTTTGGCCTTACCGTTTCCGTGGATGTCCCGTGGCCGAGTGGTTAGAGAAACCGTTTTGCATGCACGCTCAATATAACTTCAAGGTGCCTATATCACATTCTTTTCTTTGTCGATCACAGATGACCGACATCTGATGACCCCAGGCGTATCACCTAACTCGTCAGGGTGACGAGTTTCATGTCTCGTTCTTCTTTCTTTCTGGACAATTTTGTGTCATCAATATCTCAAGAATGACATTACGGAATAACATGACATTTTCAGGGAACATGTCTCATGACAAAATCTAGCCACAATAAGGTTTTCATGACAGTGACATATCTATGACGTCATCTAGGCGCCATTTTGTGATTTTCGGACCATGTTACATGATCGATCATAACTTCATAACTAAAGGTCATTTCTGTATCATTTTCGGTGGACATTAAGTTCAGGTCACGCTCTATCTTACATTTTAATGCTAATTACCTAGGACATTATTACAGGCGCGTACGCGCGCGTCAAACTTTTAAAAGGCTCAAAACAACTTTCCAATGGGAAATCTCGAAGTTTCAGACAATTTTAAGCGTTTCGCGCGTAGGCGTCCGTCCGCGCATTTTCGCGCGCAGTGCGCGTAAGCAACATGAAAATGCAATTGTTTTGACAGATTTGGATTCCTGATACATTAAGTAACAATATCCAATGATTTCCGATCAATTTTGACTTATAACAAAGGAATGCGCTGGCGTGAAAGTTGAAATTTCGTGTGCGCGTCTATGTGGAAATATAGCGAAAAACATGTCTTTGTTTATTTCGCCATAGCTCTTTAAAACGCGGGGTGACCCTATGTTTTTATTGCATATTACAAAAGCATATGAATTGGAAATAACATTTCAAGCATCAATATTTCCCGAAATACATTATGACGTCATCATATCATCATCTGAAATCAAAAAAGTGGAATTAATTTTTTGAGGTACTGTTTCTGACATTCATTTGCTCGTATCTCTGTTGTTTAAGCTCAATATTATCCCAAATTCAGATATGTTGTACTTTCAACATTTGCCTTTCAGGTCCAAGTCATGGTTTTGAAATTTGATGACGTCATCATACTTTAAATTGTGATTAAAGATAAAGATGCAAAATCGGACAAGTTTACGTGTATTGTCTATGGGAGGTGATTTTTTTTAAAACCATGCATTGACTTGACAACGTTTAAGCACCTTTATCTCAGCTGATTTTGCTTCATTTCCTCTGAAACTTAAGTATGTTGTAGCTGAGACAATAAGCTTCAGTAATCATGCATTTTATTTTTTGAAATCTCATCATCAGGTTGACAATTTTGCAGTTAAAAACTGAAAATGAGAATGGAATGTGGACAAAACGATTCCCTATTCAGCTTTCACATACATAAGTTTACGTTCCTCATATTTTCTCGCCGAGACGTATGGCCGAGTGGTTAAAGGCACCGTCTCAGAGACGTGTGGTTGCGGGTTCGAACCCCACAAGATCACGAAACAATGTTTTTTTTTTTTACTTTTTTTTTCTTCAATTTGTATTATATATTCGTCCATGTAGATATCACGTTCGTATATAAACGCACCTATACACACACACAGACACACACCATATCCCTCTTTTTTGTGTTGGAGACCACATTGCTTCGACTGCTGCAAAATTTTGCAGGCTGACTTTGTCAAACCGATCATAGTATGTAATGACGACGACGGAGGTGTTGTACTTTGAACAATTGTCTGTCAAGACCATGTCATTGTTTTGTACTTTGATGACGTCATCACACTGAAAATTGTGATCAAAGGCAAGGTATCAAAACCAGCCGATTATAGGCTTTATGTCTACGGCGCGTATTTTTCCCAAGTTCCCAGAAATGGCATAGCGACATCAGTCGTTACAAGGCCGCATTTCCGTCTAGCAATGCAATACATGTTCACGCGGCCACGATGGTTGAGTGGGCATTGACTTTTCCCCCCTGTAATATCTATTCATTTCTTTTTTGCCTTACCATTTCAGGGGATGTCCCGTGGCCGAGTGGTTAGAAAAACGGTTTTGCATGCACGCTCAATATAACTTCAAGGTGCCTATATCACATTCTTTTCTTTGTCGATCACAGATGACCGACACCTGATGACCCCAAGCGTATCACCTAACTCGTCAGCGTGACGAGTTTCATATCTCGTTCTTCTTTCTTTCTGGCCTATTTTGTGTCGTCAATATCTCAAGAATGACATTACGGAGTAACATGACATTTTCAGTCAACATGTCTCATGACAATATCTAGTCACAATAAGGTTTTCATGACAGTAACGTATCTATGACGTCATCTAGGCGCCATTTTGTGATTTTCGGACCATGTTACATGATCGATCATAACTTCATAACTAAAGGTCCTTTCTGTATCAGTTTTTGTGGACATAAAGTTCAGGTCACGCTCTATCTTTCTTTCTCTGATGCTAATTACCTAGGACGTCATCTAGGACGCGTAAGCGCGCGTCAAACATTTAAAAGGCTCAAAACAACTTTTCAATGGGAAATCTCGAAGTTTCAGACAATTTTAAGCGTTTCAAACAATTTTGCGCGTGCGCGTCCGTCCGCGCATTTTCGCGCGCACAGCGCGTCAGTAACATGAAAATGCACATTTTTTGACTGATCTGGATTCCTGATACTTTGAGTAACAATATCCATTGATTTCTGATCGATTTTGACAAATAACAAAGCAATGCACTGGCGTCAAAGTTGAAATTTCGCGTCCGCATCTATGTGCAAATATAGTGAAAAAGCATGTCTTTGTTTATTTCGCCATAGCTCTTTAAAACGTCAGGTGACCCTATGTTTTTATTGCATATTACAAAAGCATATGAATTGAAAATAACGTTTCAAGTATCATTATTTCCATAATTATAATATGACGTCATCATATCGTCATTTGAAATCAAAAAAGTGGAATTAATTTTTTTAAGGTACTGTTTCTGACATTCATTTGCTCGTATCTCTGTTGTTTAAGCTCAATATTATCCCAAATTCAGATATGTTGCACTTTGAACATTTGCCTTTTAAGTCCATGTCATTGTTTTGATATTTGATGACGTCATCATACCTTAAATTGTGATTAAAGGTAAAGACGCAAAATCGGACAAGTTTACGTGTATTGTCTATGGGAGGTGATTTTTTTTAAAAGCATCAATTGACTTAACAACGTTTAAGCACCTTTATCTCAGCTGATTTTGCTTCATTTCCTCTGAAACTTTAATATCTTGTAGCTGAGACAATAAGCTGCATTAATCATGCATTTTATTCTTTGAAATCTCCTCATCAGATTGACAATTTTCCAGTTTAAAACTGAAAATGAAAATGGAATGTGGACAAAACGATTCCCCATGTATCTGTCACATACATAAGTTTACGTTCCCCATATTTTCTCGTCGAGACGTATGGCCGAGTGGTTAAAGGCGCCGTCTCAGAGACGTGAGATTGCGGGTTCGAACCCCACAAGATCACGAAACATTTTTTTTTATTTTACTTTTTTTTCTTCAATTTTGTATTACATATTCGTCCATGTAGAAATCACGTTCGTATATAAACGCACCTATACACACACACAGACACACACACACGCCATATCCCTCTTTTTTGTGTGTTGGAGACCACATTGCTTCGACTGCAGCAACATTTTGCAGGTTGACTTTGTCAAACCGATCATAGTATGTAATGACGACGACTGAGGTGTTGTACTTTGAACAATTGTCTTTCAAGACGATGTCATTGTTTTGTAATTTGATGACGTCATTACACTGAAAATTGTGATTAAAGGCAAGGTATCAAAACCAGCCGATTATAGGTTTTATGTCTGCGGGACGTTTTTTTCCCAAGTTGACAGAAATGGCATAGTGACCTCAGTCGTTACAGGGCCGCTTCTCCGTCTAGCAATGCAATAGATGTTCACCAGGCCACGTTAGTTGAGTGGGCATTGACTTCCCCCCTGTTATATCTATACATTTTTTTTTTTGTCTTACCATTTCCGTGGATGACCCGTGGCCGAGTGGTTACAGAAACGGTTTCGCATGCACGCTCAATATAACTTCAAGGTGCCTATATCACATTCTTTTCTTTGTCGATCACAGATGACCGTCATCTGATGACCACAAGCGTATCACCTAACTCGTCCTCAATGTGACGAGTTTTCATGTCTCGTTTTTTTTTATTCTTCTTTCTTTCTGGACAATTTTGTGTCGTCAATATCTCAAGAATGACATAACGGAATAACATGACATTTTCAGTCAACATGTCTCATGACAAAATCTAGCCACAATAAGGTTTTCATGACAGTAACATATCTATGACGTCATCTAGGCGCCATTTTGTGATTTTCGGACCTTGTCACATGATCGATCATAACTTCATAACTAGATGTCATTTTTGTATCATTTTCGCTGGACATAAAGTTCAGGTCACGCTCTAGCTTACTTTTTAACGCTACTTACCCAGGTCATCATTAGGCGCGCGTAAGCGCGCGTCAAAATTTTAAAAGGCTCAAAACGACTTCCCAATGGGAAATCTCGAAGTTTCAGACAATTTTAAGCGTTTCAAACATTTTCTCGCGTGCGCGTCCGTCCGCGCAATTTCGCGCGCAGAGCCCGTAAGCAACATGGAAATGCAATTTTTTTTGACTGATTTGGATTCCTGATACTTTGAGTAACAGTATTCATTGATTTCCGATCGATTTCGACCCATAACAAAGGAATGCACAGGCGTCAAAGTTGAAATTCCGCACGCGCGTCTTTCTGCAAATATAGTGAAAAAACATGTCTTTGTTTATTTCGTCATAGCTCTTTAAATCGTCCGTTGACCGTATATTTCTATTGCATATTACAAAAGCATATGAATTGTAAATAACATTCCAAGTATCAATAATGCCAGCTAAACTCGATGACGTCATCATATCGTCATTTTACATAAAAAAAGTGGAATTGATTTTTTTGAGGTACTGTTTTTGACATTCATTTGCTCGTATCTCTGTTGTTTAACCTCAATATTATCCCAAATTCAGATATGTTGTACTTTGAACATTTGCCTCTCAAGTCCATGTAATGGTTTTGAAATATGATGACGTCATCATACTAGAAATTGTGATTAAAGGTAAAGACTCAAAATCGGACAAGTTTACGTGTTATGTCTATGGGAGGTGATTTTTTTTCAAACCATGCATTGACTTGACAACGTTTAAGCACCTTTACCTCATCTGATTTTGCTCCATTTCCTCTGAAACATAAATATGTTGTAGCTGAGACAATAAGCTTTAGTAATCATGCATTTTATGTTTTCAAATCTCCTCATCTGGTTGATAATTTTGTAGTTTAAAACTGAAAATGAGAATGCAATCTGTACGGAACGATTCCCAATTTTTCTTTGCAACTGTATATTGATCGAATCCACGTTGCCACTTGTGGGAAGTTGAATAGCGCCATCACAAGTCAACACTGTCACGATAGTATTTAGATTTAAGTTTCGCACTCGATCTTCATGACAGCCATGTGGCATAATCAGTTAGCGCGCTGGTTGTTCATAACGCCATACCGGAAGGCGAGGGGTTCGACTCCCGCAGGACGTTTATCCGTTCTTTCTTTTTTTCTCTTTTTTTTTCGGCAGTTCAGCTTTACTCCGATGTCATTTTACGTATTATTTTATCAAGTGTACGTAACCCGTGAACACGGCTGCTCTATTTCCCTTGTTTTGTATTGGAGTTTGGAGATTGGGTTTGCTTCATTAATTTTGTCACACTTAATGTTGTAAATTGTCCCTTGTTACAGTGTCCCGCTTGCCACCTTTCGTTTGCTCTTTCCTTTTCTCTTCATTGGTTATTGTTATACTGTAACAGGATAGGTAGGAACATGTACGTTTAAATAACTTGCAGGAATGGGAGCTGAATTGATTAACTCTAGTCCAGGTGTATGGCGTCTCGCTCATCTCTTTGAAATTCCAGGTTGTTATTGTTTGACCCAATAACGGAGTTGTAGACAGGTTATATGTTGCTATAGAGGTATCTTGTGCCACATGAGTGGAAAGCATCACTGCTTAGTAGTAGTAATGAACTTTTTCATGTTGTAAATGGTATAAAGATTTAAGATATATATATATATATATATATATATATATATAAAATATCAAAGATACATTTCACATCCAATCTTCGGTACAGCCGTGTGGCTTTATAGTCGCTTATCGCGCTGCATGGTCATTATGCACTACCTTAGATCGAGATGTTCGAGACCCGCAGGACGCTATCATTTTTTTTCTCTCTCTCTTTCTTTGTTTTTCTTTTGGCAGTTCAGCTTTATTCCGATCGATGTCATTTATCGTATTATCTTATCAATTATACTACCCCACGACACACAGTCACTCAAGTTCCTTTTTTTTTTTTGTCGGAGGGTGGAGGTTGGATTTGCTTCATTTATCATACGTATTGTTTAAATTGCCCTTGGTACAGAGCCCCGCTTGCCACCTTTCCTTTTTTCTTTCCTTTTCTCTACGTTTGTTCCTGTTACACTGTCACAAGACAGGTCGGAAAATAATTTACATAACTCAACTAGAGCAGGAATGGCAACTGAATGCATTAACTCTAGTCCAGGTGTATGGCGCTCGCTCATCTCTTTGAAATTCCAGGATGTTATTGTTTGACGCAATAACGGAGTTGTAGACAGGTTTTATGTTGCTATAGAGGTATCTTGTGCCACATGAGTAGAAGGCATCACTGTTTAGTAGTAGTAATGAACTTTTTCATGTCCCTCCATGTCAATTATAGTGTGGTTTAAAGGGGTTGTGTGTCTATCTGCCAAAGAAAAGGAAAAACTTATTTTCGTCATGGCTGTTTCTCTATACGTAGCCGTAGGTAATGAGTGTTGTTGGTATCTGAGCAGTGAAGAACAGAGCATCAGGCTAAAACCCCCCTTAGTTATACGCGCTAAGCGTTCAATTTGATATATCTTTCTTTATGTAGTCAATCACTGCTAATGGAGTTACAGAATTATGTTATGACACGTTTCACTGAAAGTTTGTAAAGCAAAGTTTATGGACAAGGCAAGCAATTGTACATGAATAATACCTACCATTGATTTCAGAGGGAAATTATGCATGCCTAAAATTAATGTAAGAGTAGCATTGCTTTGGAATTGCTGAGACAATATGCTTGGCACGAGGGCTTCCACTTCTAATAACTGATCCCTTTGAAGATGTGTCGATCACGGGTGATCGTCATGATTCATCTTTCACGTAGAAGCTTACGTTCCACACTCTTGGTTCGAGAAGACTTACCATCATACTTCAAATTGTTATTAAAGGTAAAGACTCAAAATCAGACAAGTTTACGTGTTATGTCTATATGGGAGGTGATTTTTTTTTAATGTGCATTGACTTGACAACGTTTAAGCACCTTTATCTCAGCTGATTTTGCTCCATTTCCTCTGTAACTTAAGTATGTGGTAACTGAGACAATAAGCTGCAGTAATAATGCATTTTATTCTTTGAAATCTCCTCATCAGTTTGACAATTTTGCAGTTTAAATCTGAAAATGAGAATGGAATGTGGACAAAACGATTCCTGATTCATCTTTCACATACATAACTTTACGTTCCTCGTATCTTCTCGTCGAGACGTATGGCCGAGTGGTTAAAGGCGACGTCTCAAAGACGTGAGGTTGCACACGTGCGGGTTCGAACCCCACAAGATCACGAAACAAAATACTTAGCTATTTTACTTTTTTTTTCTTCAATTTTGTATTACATATTCGTCCATGTAGAAATCACATTCGTATATAAACGCACCTATACACACACACAGACACACAGACACACACACACACACACACCATATCCCTCTTTTTTGTGTTGGAGACCATATTGCTTCGACTGCTGCAAAATTTTGCAGGCTGACTTTGTCAAACCGATCATAGTATGTAATGACAACGACGGAGGTGTTGTACTTTGAACAATTGTCTTTCAAGACCATGTCATTGTTTTGTACTTTGATGACGTCATCACACTGAAAATTGTGATTAAAGGCAAGGTATAAAAACCAGCCGATTATAGGTTTTATGTTTACGGCACGTATTTTTCCCAAGTTGCCAGAAATGGCATAGCGACATCAGTAGTTACAAGGCCGCATTTCCGTCTAGCAATGCAATACATGTTCACGCGGCCACGTTGGTTGAGTGGGCATTGACTTTTCTCCCTGTAATATCTATACATTTCTTTTTTGCCTTACCATTTCCGTGGATGTCACGTGGCCGAGAGGTTAGAGAAACGGTTTTGCATGCACGCTCAATATAACTTCAATGTGCCTATATCACATTCTTTTCTTTGTCGATCACAGATGACCGACATTTGATGACCCCAAGCGTATCACCTAACTCGTCAGTCTGACGAGTTTCATATCTCGTTTTTTATTCTTCTTTCTTTCTGCCACATTTTGTGTCGTCAATATCTCAACAATGACATCACGGAATGACATGACATTTTCAGTCAACATGTCTCATAACAATATCTAGCCACAATAAGGTTTTCATGACAGTAACATATCTATGACGTCATCTAGGCGCCATTTTGTGATTTTCGGACCTTGTCACATGATCAATCATAACTTCATAACTAGATGTCATTTCTGTATCATTTTCGCTGGACATAAAGTTCAGGTCACGCTCTATCTTACTTTCTAACGCTAGTTACCCAGGTCATCATTAGGCGCGCGTAAGCGCGCGTCAAAATTTTAAAAGGCCCAAAACGACTTCCCAATGGGAAATCTCGAAGTTTCAGACAATTATAAGCGTTTCAAACATTTTCTCGCGTGCGCGTCCGTCCGCGCAATTTCGCGCGCAGAGCGCTTAAGAAACATGGAAATGCAATTTTTTTGACTGATTTGGATTCCTGATACTTTGAGTAACAGTATTCATTGATTTCCGATCGATTTCGACCCATAACAAAGGAATGCACAGGCGTCAAAGTTGAAATTCCGCACGCGCGTCTTTCTGCAAATATAGTGAAAAAACATGTCTTTGTTTATTTCGTCATAGCTCTTTAAATCGTCCGTTGACCCTATATTTCTATTGCATATTACAAAAGCATGTGAATTGTAAATAACATTCCAAGTATCAATATTGCCAGAGAAACGCGATGACGTCATCATATCGTCATTTTATATAAAAAAAGTGGAATTGATTTTTTTGAGGTACTGTTTCTGACATTCATTTGCTCGTGTCTCTGTTGTTTAAGCTCAATATTATCCCAAATTCAGATATGTTGTACTTTGAACATTTGCCTCTCAAGTCCATGTGATGGTTTTGATATATGATGACGTCATCATACTAGAAATTGTGATTAAAGGTAAAGACTCAAAATCAGACGAGATATGAAACTCGTCACACTGAAGACGAGTTAGGTGATACGCTTGGGGTCATCAGATGTCGGTCATCCGTGATCGACAAAGAAAAGAATGTAATATAGCACCTTGAAGTTATAATGAGATACTTAGTTTAACTTTTTGGGGGGCCTACATTTATTATTCAGATCACATTTGTTTTTCTGTCACACAAACTATGTGGAAATTCTGTGCGTGTACGACTAAGTCGATTTACGGACTTTTTGAGTACGTACAGTGGATAAACTTAGACCCTGTTTACGGTGCGGGGCTGGGCCGAGCCGCGGCCGAGCCGCGGCCAAGGCCAACCTCAATTGCGCGGCCGAGCCCCGCAATTTAGTCCATTTACACTGCCGGGCTCGGCCGCGCTTTTGATTCAAACCTTTCAATATTTTGTCGTAGTGGCCCTCTACTTGTAAACAAACGCAATTTGGTATTGTCTGGTTTTCAGATCCTTTGGCAACTGAATTCCGTGGCGACGAAGTCGCCGTTCGGGCAAAGGCCTTTGCCGAAGGAGAAAATCCTTTGCAGGACAAAACCACCTTAAACTATACTAGTTTTCGACGTTGAAGTGGTTAATATCCTGAATAGCGAAATAGTACAGGCGAGTGTTTGGAAGCCACAATAAAATTGGCCGCGCATTTAGCCCAGTTTGCGTTTACACTGAGAAAAAGGCCGGGCGCGACCGCGGCTCAGCCGCGGCCGAGACCACATTAGCGTGGCCTAATGCGAGGCCATTTTGGCCCCGCATTTGGCCTTTTGCGCGTTTACACCGAAATGAAGGCGGTCTCGGCGCGGCCGAGCCGCGGCCGAACCTCGCACTGTAAACGGGATCCAAGTGATCCTCGGCACGTACAAATAAAACATGACAATTAAGTGTTTATAACCATCCTGGCTTTAACAGTGGCCTTTTAAAATATGACCTTTGACCATTATTTACATAACCAATATGACTCCCTCTAATCTTGCTATCATAGTGATCAGTTCAAAGAGCTCTTACAGCTTTATACAAGCCTGTGAGATTTACAAGCAGTAAATCCAACGAAGCCTCCGATACAAAACAAGGGATATAGAGCAAGTGAGTCTGTTTACATGAGAATGTGATTTATACCTGGACGAAAGTGATATCTCAATTAAAGAGAAAAGGGCAAAAGAAAAACGGGCCAAACGTACGGCTCCAGCGAAAGAGACATCGCCTTTAACCATGTAACTATAGGTCTCCTCCAACTAAGAGTACACTTCGAACGTAAGCTTATACGTGAATGATAATTTATGACGATCTCACATGATCAACACACATTCATAGGGGACAGTTAGAAGTGGAAGGTGTGCTTAATCGTTTCATTAATTCCTAATCAATGACAATCCTACTATAGGCATGTCATAATTTCTCATCTAAAATCAATGGCCTATAGGACTCATGCACCATTACCTGTATCGTGCATATACTTTGTTTTTTAAGCTTTGAGTGAAACGTGTCATAACATAATTCTGTAATTCCATCAGCAGTGATTGACATAATAAAGAAGAAAGATATATCACCGTATTGAACGCTTAGAACCTAACCGGGGGAGGGGGGTATTATAGCATAATACTCGGTTCTTTACTGGCCAGATGCCAACAACACCCATCACCCACGGCTACGCATAGAGAAACAAGCCATGGCGAAAATAAAACTTTGCTTTCTCATAGGCACAATGACACAAAACCCCATCAAACACACTTTTATTGGCAGGGATGGACATGAAAAAGTTCATTACTAATACTAAACAGCGTATGCATTCCATTCATGTGCAGCGAGATACCTCTATAGCAACATAAAGCCTGTCTTCAACTCCGTTGATCGAACAATGACAACCTGAAATTTCAAAGAGATGAGCGAGACGCTATATACACCTGGCCTAGAGTTAATTTATTCAGTTCTCATTCCTACTTCAAGTTGGGTTATGTCATTGTAATCATTCCCATCTGCAGTATAACAAAACCAAAATGAGGGAAAAGGGGAGAGAAAAACGAGAGGTGGCAAAAGAAAAACTGCATGCACAACTGCAATCCACATCATTGCGTGTGACAAGTGAAGCAAATGTATTAGTTGTTATAGCAGTGTTTTATGAGCATAAACAGGCAAATTGCTTTATAGACAGACAATGTCAAATTTAAAAACAATCAATTTAATGTCAGAGAAGATGGTAAACAAGATGCATTGAAACTGTAACTAAATCGCTGCTCTTTTACTCGGTCACGGAACGTCCAACTTTATATCCAACAAAAAAAAAAAATGTTAGGGGAAAGAAACAAATTTAGATAAGATATAACATTCTTAAATTAAAAACAAGGAAAAGAAAATGTCCACGTCAGGATAAAAAAAAAAAACTCCGCACGAACATGCATTATATTCTAGATGGGAATACGGTCTTGATGCAAAGGTCCAATGATTGTCTCATTACTTTAAAAGCAATCTATGGTTCCCTTACCATCACCAGTACCACACCACAACGACGTCTCTAAAATCAATGGTAGCACATTTATCATTGCATCGTGCATTAACTCCCTTTTCCTAAACTACCAATGGAACGTGTCATATTATTGTGTATTTCGATCAGTAGTGACTGACTTTGAAGAAGAAAGATAATGCAAAAAATTGAACGCTTACCACATTACTTATAGGGCTATTCCAGTTTGGTACTGATCTGTTCTATTCTCCCAAATGCCAACAACATATGTCACCTATGGCTAAACTAGTGAAACAGCCATGACGAAAATAAACGACAGAGAACCCCGTCATAATCACTACGCTTGGAAAGGTGTTGCCCAAAATTCCTCATTATGAAGCAATATCAAGTCACGTCCTTCCCTGCCCGTCTTTAACTCCGTTATTTGGTCAAACAATAACAACCTGGAATTCCAAAGAGATCAGCGAGACGCCATGCACCTGGACTAGAGTTAATTAATTCAGTTCCCATTCCTGTTAGTTATGTAAACGTACACGTTCCTAAATATCCTGCTACAGTATAACAAGAACAAATGAAGAGAAAAGGAAAGAGAAAACGAATGGTGGCAAGCGGGGCACTGTTTCAAGGGGCAATTTACAACATTACGTGTGACAAAATTAATGAAGCAAACCCAACCTCCAAACTCCAATACAAAACAAGGGAAATAGAGTACCTGTGTTCATGACATCAGTGTGAAGCTGAACTGCTGAAAAAAAAGAAAAAAGAAATAAAAGGAAAAAGTCCTGCGGGACTCGATTAACTTCTCTCCTTCCGGTCGGGCATTATAAACACGCAGCGTGCTAAGCGATTCTGCCACACGGAAGATCCGAAGATCCTGTGCGAAACTTAAATCTATCTATGTATGCTATACACAACACAAATTTACATTGATATTCAGTTTTTTGGCGATATACGTAAAGTGACTGATAGCGCTATTCAACTTCCCACGAGTGGCCGCGAGGATTCGATCAATATACAGTTGCAAAGATAAATCGGGAATCGTTTCGACCAGATTCCATTCTCATTTTCAGTGATCGACAACGAAAATAATGTTAAGTTGCGACTTGAAGTAATATTGAGAAATATTCGTGAAGTCCAATTCTTTATACAGTCCTACATAATTCAGATGAAATTGTTTCTGTCATGCAACCAATTGAAAATTTCGTGTGGTGTCACCGTGTCCAAGTAAGTTGATTGGAAAGGATATGTGAATGAATATTTACCAATAGGTCTTCATATTGTTAAAAAAAAATCAAGCATGGCCATGCTGTCTTTTAAGAGTCATCTTCACTTTGTAATTTCAAGTCCAAGTTGCCAGTCAAAGCAATGTGGTCTCCAACACAAAACAAAGGGATATTGTGTGTGTGTGTGTATGTGTGTGTGTGTGTGTGTGTGTGCCTGTGTGTGTGTACGTTTACATGAAAACGTGCTTTCTACATGGACGAAGGTGAATAAAAAAAGATATACGTATTTTGTTTCGTGCTCTTATGGGGTTCGAACCCGTACGTGTGCAACCTCACGTCTCTTGTGACGTCGCTTTTATCCTCTCGGCCATGTACGTCTTGACGAGAAAATATGAGGAACGTAAGCTTATATGTGAAAGATGATTCAGGAATCGTTTGGTCCACATTCCATTCTCATTTTCAGTTTTTAGCTGCAAAATTATCAACCTGACGAGGAGATTTGAAAAAAATAAAATGCATGATCACTGCAGCTGATTGTCTCAGCTACCACATACATAAGTTTCAGAGGAAATGGAGCAAAATCAGCTGAGATAAAGGTGCTTAAACGTTGTCAAGTCAATGCATGGTTAAAAAAAAAATCACCTCCCATAGACATAACACGTCAACTTGTCTGATTTTGAGTCTTTACCTTTAACATGTTTAATCACAATTTGAAGTATGATGGTAAGTCTTCTCGAACGAAGAGTGTGGAACGGAAGCTTCTACGTGAAAGATGAATCATGACGATCACCCGTGACCGACACATCTTCAAAGGGATCAGTTATTAGAAGTGGAAGCCCTCGTGCCAAGATATTGTCTCAGCAATTCCAAAGCAATGATACCCTTACATTTAGGTATACCATAATTTCCCTCTGAAATCAATGGTATTATTCATGTACAATTGCTTGCCTTGTCCATAAACTTTGCTTTACAAACTTTCAGTGCAATGTGTCGTAACATAATTCTGTAACTCCATTAGCAGTGATTGACTACATAAAAGATATATCAATTGAACGCTTAGCGCGTATAACTAAGGGGGATTTTAGCCTGATGCTCTGTTGTTCACTGCTCAGATACCAACAACACTCATCACCTACGGCTACGTATAGAGAAACAGCCATGACGAAAATAAGTTTTTCCTTTTCTTTGGCAGATAGACACACAACCCCTTTAAACACACTATAATTGACATGGAGGAACAAGAAAAGGTTCATTACTACTACTAAACAGTGATGCCTTCTACTCATGTTTCACAAGATACCTCTATAGCAACATAAAACCTGTCTACAATTCCGTTCTTGGGTCAAACAATAACAACCTGGAATTTCAAAGAGATGAGCGAGACGCCATACACCTGGCCTAGAGTTAATCTATTCAGTTGCCATTCCTGCTCCAGTTGAGTTATGTAAATTATTTTCCGACCTGTCTTGTGCAGTGTAACATGAACAAACGTAGAGAAAAGGAAAGAGAAAACGAAAGGTGGCAAGCGGGGCACTGTATACCAAGGGCAATTTACAACATTACACGTATGATAAATGAAGCAAATCCAACCTCCAGCCTGCGACAAAAAAAAAGGCGGGGGGGGGGAATTGAGTGACTGTGTGTTGTGGGGTAATGACATCGGAATGAAGCTGAACTGCCAAACGAAAAACAAAGAAAGAGAGAGAGAAAAATAATAATAGCGTCCTGCGGGTCTCGAAGGTAGTGCATAATGACCATGGAGCGCGCTAAGCGACTATAAAGCCACACGGCTGTCCCGAAGATTGGATGTGAAATTCATATCTTCATATCATTTACAACATGAAAAGGTTCATTACTACTACTAAACAGTGATGCCTTCCATTTATGTGGCACAAGATACCTCTATAGCAACATAAAACCTGTCTACAACTTCGTTATTGGGTCAAACAATAACAACCTGGAATTTCAAAGAGATGAGCGAGACGCCATACACCTGGACTAGAGTTAATCAATTCAGCTCCCATTCCTGCCAGTTATCTAAACGTACATGTTCCTACCTATCCTGTTACAATATAACAAGAGCCAATGAAGAGAAAATGAAAGAGCAAACGAAAGGTGGCAAGCGGGACACTGTAACAAGGGGCAATTTACAACATTAAGTGTGACAAAATTAATGAAGCAAACCCAATGTCCAAACTCCAATACAAAACAAGGGAAATAGAGCAGCCGTGTTCACGGGTTACGTACACTTAATAAAATAATATGATAAATGACATCGGAGTAAAGCTGAATTGCCGAAAAAAAAAAAGAAAAAGAAAAAACGGGAAAAATCCTGCGGGAGTCGAACTTCTCTCCTTCCGGTATGGCATTATGAACACCCAGCGCGCTAAGCGATTACGCCACACGGCTGTCCTGAAGACCGAGTGCGAAACTTAAATGTATAATAATACTGTCGTGACTGGTTGACTTGTGATGGCGCTATTCAACTTCTCACAAGTGGCAGCGTGGATTCGATCAATATACAGTTGCAAAGATAAATTGGGAATCGTTCTGTACAGATTGCATTCTCATTTTCAGTTTTAAACTACAAAATTATCAACCTAATGAGGAGATTTGAAAACATAAAATGCACGATTACTAAAGCTTATTGTCTCAGCTACAACATACGTATGTTTCAGAGGAAATGGAGCAAAATCAGATGAGGTAAAGGTGCTTAAACGTTGTCAAGTCAATGCATGGTTTAAAAAAAAAATCACCTCCCATAGACATAACACGTAAACTTGTCTGATTTTGAGTCTTTACCTTTAATCACAATTTCTAGTATGATGACGTCATTATATTTCAAAACCATCACATGGACTTGAGAGGCAAATGTTCAAAGTACAACATATCTGAATTTGGGATAATATTGAGCTTAAACAACAGAGATACGAGCAAATGAATGTCTGAAAGAGTACCTGAAAAAAATCAATTCCACTTTTTTTATTTAAAATGACGATATGATGACGTCATCGCGTGTTCCTGGCAATATTGATACTTGGAATGTTATTTACAATTCATATACTTTTGTAATATGCAATAGAAATATAGGGTCAACGGACGATTTAAAGAGCTATGGCGAAATAAACAAAGACATGTTTTTTCACTATATTTGCAGAAAGACGCGCACGCGGAATTTCAACTTTGACGCCAGTGCATTCCTTTGTTATAGGTCGAAATCGATCGGAAATCAATGGATATTGTTACTCCAAGTATAAGGAATCCAAATCAGTCAAAAAAATTGCATTTTCATGTTGCTTACGGGCTCTGCGCGCGAAATTGCGCGGACGGACGCGCACGCGAGAAAATGTTTGAAACGCTTAAAATTGTCTGAAACTTCGAGATTTCCCATTGGGAAGTCGTTTTGAGCCTTTTAAAATTTTGACGCGCGCTTACGCGCGCCTAATGATGACCTGTGTAACTAGCGTTAAAAAGTAAGATAGAGCGTGACCTGAACTTCATGTCCACCGAAAATGATACAGAAATGACATCTAGTTATGAAGTTATGATCGATCACGTGACAAGGTCCGAAAATCACAAAATGGCGCCTAGATGACGTCATAGATATGTTACTGTCATGAAAACCTTATTGTGGCTAGATTTTGTCATGAGACATGTTGACTGAAAATGTCATGTCATTCCGTAATGTCATTATTGAGATATTGACGACACAAAATGTGGCAGAAAGAAAGAAGAATAAAAAACGAGATATGAAACTCGTCACGCTGACGAGTTAGGTGATACGCTTGGGGTCATCAGGTGTCGGTCATCTGTGATCGACAAAGAAAAGAATGTGATATAGCCACCTTGAAGTTATATTGAGCGTGCATGCAAAACCGTTTTTCTAACCACTCGGCCACGGGACATCCACTGAAATGGTAAGGCAAAAAAGAAATGTATAGATATTACAGGGGGGAAAAGTCAATGCCCACTCAACCATCGTGGCCGCGTGAACATGTATTGCATTGCTAGACGGAAATGCGGCCTTGTAACGACTGATGTCGCTATGCCATTTCTGGGAACTTGGGAAAAATACGCGCCGTAGACATAAAGCCTGTAATCGGCTGGTTTTGATACCTTGCCTTTAATCACAATTTTCAGTGTGATGACGTCATCAAAGTACAAAACAATGACATGGTCTTGAAAGACAATTGTTCAAAGTACAACACCTCCGTCGTCGTCATTACATACTATGATCGCTTTGACAAAGTCAGCCTGCAAAATTTTGCAGCAGTCGAAGCAATGTGGTCTCCAACACAAAAAAGAGGGATATGGTGTGTGTCTGTGTGTGTGTATAGGTGCGTTTATATACGAACGTGATTTCTACATGGACGAATATATAATACAAATTGAAGAAAAAAAAAGTAAAATAAAAAAAAATTGTTTCGTGATCTTGTGGGGTTCGAACCCGCAACCTCACGTCTCTGAGACGGCGCCTTTAACCACTCGGCCATACGTCTCGGCGAGAAAATATGAGGAACGTAAACTTATGTATGTGAAAGCTGAATCGGGAATCGTTTTTGTCCACATTCCATTCTCATTTTCAGTTTTAAACTGCAAAATTGTCAACCTGATGATGAGATTTCAAAAAATAAAATGCATGATTACTGAAGCTTATTGTCTCAGCTACAACATACTTAAGTTTCAGAGGAAATGAAGCAAAATCAGCTGAGATAAAGGTGCTTAAACGTTGTCAAGTCAATGCATGGTTTAAAAAAAATCACCTCCCATAGACAATACACGTAAACTTGTCCGATTTTGCATCTTTACCTTTAATCACAATTTAAAGTATGATGACGTCATCAAATTTCAAAACCATGACTTGGACCTGAAAGGCAAATGTTCAAAGTACAACATATCTGAATTTGGGATAATATTGAGCTTAAACAACAGAGATACGAGCAAATGAATGTCAGAAACAGTACCTCAAAAAAATAATTCCACTTTTTTGATTTCAGATGATGATATGATGACGTCATAATGTATTAAGGGAAATATTGATACTTGAAACGTTATTTTCAATTCATATGCTTTTGTAATATGCAATAAAAACATAGGATCACCTGACGTTTTAAAGAGCTATGGCGAAATAAACAAAGACATGTTTTTCGCTATATTTCCACGTAGACGCGCACACGAAATTTCAACTTTGACGCCAGCGCATTCCTTTGTTATAGGTCGAAATTGATCGAAAATCAATGGATATTGTTACTTAATGTATCAGGAATCCAAATCTGTCAAAAAATGTGCTTTTTCATGTTGCTTACGCGCACTGCGCGCGGAAATGCGCGGACGGACGCGAACGCGCGGAACGCTTAAAATTGTCTGAAACTTCGAGATTTCCCATTGGGAAGTCGTTTTAAGCATTTAAAAACTTTGACGCGCGCTAATGCGCGCGTAATGATGTCCTAGGTAATTAGCCTTAAAAAGTAAGATAGAGCGTGACCTGAACTTTATGTCCAACGAAAATGATACAGAAATGACCTTTAGTTATGAAGTTATGATCGATCATGTAACATGGTCCGAAAATCACAAAATGGCGCCTAGATGACGTCATAGATATGTTACTGTCATGAAAACCTTATTGTGGCTAGATATTGTCATGAGACATGTTCCCTGAAAATGTCATGTTATTCCGTCATGTCAATGTTGAGATATTCACGACACAAAATGTGCCAGAAAGAAAGAAGAATAAAAAGAAAGAAAGGAAGATTTTGACAAACACAATAGGTGATACGCTAAAAGCGTATCACCTAAAAAGAGAAATTTTGACAATCACAATAGGTGATACGCTAAAAGCGTATCACCTAACAAGTTTACGTGTTATGTCTATGGGAGGTGATTTTTTTTCAAACCATGCATTGACTTGACAACGTTTAAGCACCTTTACCTCATCTGATTTTGCTCCATTTCCTCTGAAACATAAATATGTTGTAGCTGAGACAATAAGCTGCAGTCATCATGCATTTTATATTTTCAAATCTCCTCATCAGGTCGACAATTTTGTAGTTAAAAACTGAAAATGAGAATGCAATCTGTACGGAATGATTCCCGATTGTTCTTTGCAACTGTATATTGGTCGAATCCACGCGGCCACTTGTGGGAAGTTGAATAGCGCCATCTCAGTCAGCACTGTCACGACAGTATTATCATACATTTAAGTTTCGCATAGAATCTCCAGGACAGCCATATGGCGTAATCGCTTAGCGCGCTGGGTGTTCATAACGCCATACCGGAAGGCGAGAAGTTCGACTCCCGCGGAAGTTTTCTCTTTCTTTTTTTTTTTTTTCCGGCAATTCAGCTTTACTCCGATGTCATTTATCGTATTATTTTACCAAGTATACGTAACCCGCGAACACGGCTGCTCTATTTCCCTCGTTTTGTATTGGGGTTTGGAGATTGGGTTTGCTTCATTAATTTTGTCACACTTAATGTTGTAAATTGCCCCTTGTTACAGTGTCCCGCTTGCCACCTTTCGTTTGCTCTTTCCTTTTCTCTTCATTGGTTCTTGTAATATTGTAACAGGATAGGTAGGAACATGTACGTTTAGATAACTGGCAGGACTGGCGTCTCGCTCATCTCTTTGAAATTCCAGGTTGTTATTGTTTGACCCAATAACGGAGTTGTAGACAGGTTTTATGTTGCTATAGAGGTATCTTGTGCCACATGAATGGAAGGCATCACTGTTTAGTAGTAGTAATGAACTTGTTCATGTTGTAAATGATATAAAGATATGAATTTCACATCCAATCTTCGGGACAGCCGTGTGGCTTTATAGACGCTTAGCGCGCTGCATGGTCATTATGCACTACCTTAGGACGAGATGTTCGGGACCCGCAGGACGCTATTATTTTTTTTTTCTCTCTCTCTCTTTCTTTGTTTTTCTTTTGGCAGTTCAGCCTCATTCCGATGTCATTACCCCACGACACACAGTCACTCAAGTTCCCTTTTTTTTTTTTTTTTGTCGGAGGCTGGAGGTTGGAATTGCTTCATTTATCATACGTAATGTTGTAAATTGCCCTTGATATACAGTGCCCCGCTTGCCACCTTTCGTTTTCTCTTTCCTTTTCTCTACGTTTGTTCCTGTTACACTGCACAAGACAGGTCGGAAAATAATTTACATAACTCAACTGGAGCAGGAATGGCAACTGAATAAATTAACTCTAGGACAGGTGTATGGCGTCTCGCTCGTCTCTTTGAAATTCCAGGTTGCTATTGTTTGACCCAATAACGGAATTGTAGACAGGTTTTATGCTGCTATAGAGGTATCTTGTGCCACATGAGTAGAAGGCATCACTGTTTAGTAGTAGTAATGAACTTTTTCATGTCCCTCCATGTCAATTATAGTGTGTTCAAAGGGGTTGTGTGTCTATCTGCCAAAGAAAAGGAAAACCTTATTTTCGCCATGGCTATTTCTCTATACGTAACCGTAGGTGATGAGTGTTGTTGGTATCTGAGCAGTGAATAACACAACATCAGGCTAAAATCCCCCTTTTATACGCGCTAAGCGTTCAATTTGATATATCTTTATTTATGTAGTCAATCACTGCTAATGGCGTTACAGAATTATGTTATAACACCTTTCACTGAAAGTTTATAAAGCAAAGTTTATGGACAAGGCAAGCAATTGTACATGAATAATACCAATTATTTCAGAGGGAAATTATGGTATACCTAAATGTAAGGGTATCATTGCTTTGGAATTGCTGAAACAATATCTTGGCACGAGGTCTTCCACCTCTAATAACTGATCCCTTTAAAGATGTGTCGGTCACGGGTGATCGTCATGATTCATCTTTCACGTAGAAGCTTCCGTTCCACACTCTTAGTTCGAGAAGACTTACCATCATACTTCAAATTGTGATTAAAGGTAAAGACTCAAAATCAGACAAGTTGACGTGTTATGTCTAAGGGAGGTGATTTTTTTTTTTTAAAACCATGCATTGACTTGACAACGTTTCACCACCTTTATTTCAGCTGATTTTGCTCCATTTCCTCTGAAACTTAAGTATGTGGTAGCTCAGACAATAAGCTGCAGTAATCATGCATTTTATTTTTTCAAATCTCCTCATCAGGTTGATAATTTTGCAGCTAAAAACTGAAAATGAGAATGGAATGTGGACGAAACGATTCCTGATTCATCTTTCACATACATAAGTTTACATTCCTCATATTTTCTCGTCGAGACGTATGGCCGAGAGGATAAAGGCGACGTCACAAGATACGTGAGGTTGCACACGTACGGGTTCGAACCCCATAAGAACACGAAACAAAATACTTACATCTTTTGCTTTTTTTCTTTTATGGAGTATTCACCTTCGTCCATGTAGAAATCACGTTTTCATGTAAACGTACACACACACACACACACACACACACACACAATATCCCTTTGTTTTGTGTTGGAGACCACATTGCTTTGACTGGCAACTTGGACTTGAAATTACAAATGTTAAAGTGAAGATGGCTCTTAAAAGACCGCATGGCCATGTTTGATTTTTTTTTTTTACAATATAAAGACCTATTGGTAAATATTCATTCACATATCCTTTCCAATCAACTTACTTGGACACGCCGACACCACACGAAATTTTCAATTGGTTGTATGACAGAAACAATTTCATCTGAATTATGTAGGACTGCATAAAGAATTGGACTTCACGAATATTTCTCAATATTATATTATACTTCAAGTCGCTACTTAACATTATTTTCGTTGTCGATCACTGAAAATGAGAATGGAATCTGGTCGAAACGATTCCCGATTTATCTTTGTAACTGTATATTGATCGAATCCACGCGGCCACTCGTGGGAAGTTGAACAGCGCTATCAGTCACTTGACGTATATCGCCAAAAAACTGAATATCAATGTAAATTTGTGTTGTGTATAGCATACATAGATAGATTTAAGTTTCGCACAGGATCTTCGGATCTTCCGTGTGGCAGAATCGCTTAGCACGCTGCGTGTTTATAATGCCCGACCGGAAGGAGAGAAGTTAATCGAGTCCCGCAGGACTTTTTCCTTTTATTTCTTTTTTCTTTTCTTTTTTTCAGCAGTTTAGCTTCACTCTGATGTCATGAACACAGCTACTCTATTTCCCTTGTTTTTTATTGGAGTTTGGAGGTTGGGTTTGCTTCATTAATTTTGTCACGCGTAATGTTGTAAATTGCCCCTTGAAACAGTGCCACGCTTGCTACCATTCTTTTTCTCTTTCCTTTTCTCTTCATTTAGATTTTGTTCTTGTTATACTGTAGCAGGATATTTAGGAACGTGTACGTTTACATAACTAACAGGAATGGGAACTGAATTAATTAACTCTAGTCCAGGTGTATGGCGTCTCGCTTATCTGTTTAGAATTCCAGGTTGTTATTGTTTGACAAAAACGGAGTTAAAGACAGGCAGGGAAGGAAGTGACTTGATATTGCTTCATATTATATGAGGAATTTCGGGCAATACCTTTCCAATTAGTGTAGTGATTTTGACAGGGTTCTCTGTCGTTTATTTTCGTCATGGCTGTTTCACTAGTTTAGCCATAGGTGATATGTGTTGTTGGCATCTGGGAGAATAGAACAGATCAGTACCAAACTGGAATAACCCTATAAGCAATGTGGTAAGCATTCAATTTGTTGCATTATCTTTCTTCTTTAAAGTCAATCATTACTGATCGAATTACACCATATAATATGGCACGTTTCACTGGTAGTTTAGGAAAAGGGAGCTAATTCAATGCAAGATACAATGATATGTGCTACCATTGATTTTAGAGACGTCATTGTGGTGTGGTGCTGGTGGTGGTAAGGGAATCATTGCTTTTAAATTAATGAGACAATCCTTGGAACTTTGCATCAAGAATATAATGCATGTTCGTGCGGCGTTTTTTTTTTTTTAATCCTGACGTGGACATTATTTTTCTTTATCTTGTTTTTAATTCAAGAATGTTATATCTGAATATGTTCGATTTAGTTACGGTTTCAATGCATCTTGTTTACCATCTTCTCTGACATTAAATTGATGGTTTTTAAATTTGACATTGTCTGTCTATTTGTTTATGCTCATAAAACACTGCTATAACAACTAAAACATTTGTTTCACTTGTCACACGCAATGCTATGGATTGCAGTTGTGCATGCAGTTTTCCTTTTGCCACCTCTCGTTTTTCTCTCCCCTTTTCCCTCACTTTGGTTTTGTTATACTGCAGATGGGAATGATTACAATAACATAACCCAACTTGAAGTAGGAATGAGAACTGAATAAAGTAACTCTAGGCCAGGTGTATATAGCGTCTCGCTCATCTCTTTGAAATTTCAGGTTGTCATTGTTCTATCAACGGAGTTGAAGACAGGCTTTATGTTGCTATAGAGGTATCTAGCTCCACATGAATGGAATGCATACGCTGTTTAGTATTAGTAATGAACTTTTTCATGTCCATCCCTGCCAAGAAAAGTGTGTTTGACGGGGTTCTGTGTCATTGTGCCTATGAGAAAGCAAAGTTTTATTTTCGCCATGGCTGTTTCTCTATGCGTAGCCGTGAGTGATGGATGTTGTTGGCATCTAGCTGGGCAGTAAAAAACCGAGTATCATGCTATAATACCCCCCCCCCCCCCCGTTAGGTTCTAAGCGTTCAATGTGATATATATTTCTTCTTCATTATGTCAATCACTGCTGATGGAATTACAGAATTATGCTATGACACGTTTCACTCAAAGCTTAAAAAGCAAAGTTTATGCACTATACAAGTAATGGTGCATGAATCCTATAGACCATTGATTTTAGATGAGAAATTATGATATGCCTATAGTAGGGATGTCATTGATTGGGAATTAATGACACGATTAAGCATTTTCATAATCCTTATCCTTCACTCTAACCTCCGTGAAAATATCATATTTGAATTCAACCAATAAGATGGTAAAAAATGCATGCATTCATGTTTTATCAATATACAATGTATGGACTTTCCAAACATTCAACAGCGATTATCTCAAAATGAACATTGTGTGGGTTAGCACTATATTGCATCGACCCCTTCAATTGTCTATCAAGTTCATGTCGATGTTTTCTAATTTGATGACGTCATCATACTAGAAGTTGTGATTAAAGGCAAGATATCAAAATCAGCGAAGATTACTAATCGCTGCCTCATGTTCCTGTGTTTGATCGTCCAGTCAATACCAAACTGACGACATACGTTGAATATGTTATACTTTGAACAATTGTCTATCAAGTCCATGTCGATGTTTTCTAATTTGATGACGTCATCATACTAGAAGTTGTGATTAAAGGCAAGATATCAAAATCAGCGAAGATTATGTGTTGTGTCTATGGGGGGATTTTTTTTTTTTTTTAACCATGCATAGACGATAACGCTCAAGCACTTTTACCTCACTTGATTTTGCTTCATTTCCTCTGAAACTTAAGTATGTTGTAGCTGAGACAATAAGCTGCAGTAATCATACATTTTATTTTTTTTCAAATCTTCTCATCAGGTTGACAATTTTGCAGCTTAAAACTGAAAATGAGAATGGAAGGTGGACGAAACGATTCCTGATTCATCTTTCACATACATAAGTTTACGTTCCTCATATTTTCTCGTCGAGACGTATGGCCGAGTGGTTAAAGGCGACGTCTCAGAGACGTGAGGTTGCACACATTCATTCATTCATTCATTTTCATTTTCATTTCATTTATTTCATTCCTTCTTTCTTTTTCGTCAAACATAACACGAAATGTATCAGAAGATATAACATAGGCATGTATTCGACTTTACATGGTAGATAATGGTTAACAAATACGAAATTATACATGAATACCGGCAAAATACAAAGTTATGTTTGGAGGATAAAAAAAAAAGAAAGAACTGAGAGGTTCACTGAAAAGCATGCTTGTAAATTGTGAACCACTCAAAAGGATTCTTGTGAATACATTAAACTTTTTTTTTTTTTTTTTTTTTTTTTTTTACAAAGACAGGAGAGAACAAGACAGTAGAAACACAACGACATTACATGACTTTACAGTAGGGTATACCATGACACATGCGGGTTCGAACCCCACAAGATCACGAAACAAAATACTTAGCCATTTTACTTTTTTTTTCTTCAGTGGTGTATTACATATTCGTCCATGTAGAAATCACGTTCGTATAGAAACGCACCTATACACACACACACACAATATCCCTCTTTCTTGTGTTGGAGACCACATTGCTTCGATTGCTGCAAAATTTTGCAGGCTGACTTTATCAAACCGATTATAGTATAAGTAATGACGGCTACGGAGGTGTTGTACTTTGAACAATTGTCTTTCAAGACCATGTCATTGTTTTGTACTTTGATGACGTCATCACACTGAAAATTGTGATTAGAGGTAAAGACGCAAAATCGGACAAGTTTACGTGTTATGTCTATGGGAGGTGATTTTTCTTTTAAACCATGCATTGACTTGACAACGTTTAAGCACCTTTATCTCAGCTGATTTTGCTTCGTTTCCTCTGAAACTAAAGTATGTTGTAGCTGAGACAATAAGCTGCAGTAATCATGCATTTTATTCTTTGAAATCTCCTCATCAGGTTGACAATTTTGCAGTTTAAAACTGAAAATGAGAATGGAATGTGGACGAAACGATTCCTGATTCATCTTTCACACACATAAGTTTACGTTCGTCATATTTTCTCGTCGAGACGTATGGCCGAGTGATTAAAGGCGACGTCTCAGAGAAGTGAGGTTGCATACGTGCGGGTTCGAACCCCACAAGATCACGAAACAAAATACTTTGCTATTTTACTTTTTTTTCTTCAATGGTGTATTACATATTCGTCCATGTAGAAGTCAAGTTCGTATATAAACGCACCTATACACACACACACACACACACACACACAATATCCCTCTTTTTTGTGTTGGAGACCACATTGCTTCGACTGCTGCAAACTTTTGCAGGCTGACTTTGTCAAACCGATCATAGTATGTAATGACGACGACGGAGGTGTTGTACTTTGAAAAATTGTCTTTCAAGACCATGTCAATAAGCCAGTTCGGGGTTAGCTCATGGGCACATGGGTACAAATGACCTTTCTTCTTTCTCAGTTGATTAGGCACTCCACTAGTTTCAAGCGACAGAAGGCATGAGCTTGCCCAACGTAACAATTTATGGAATTCATCAGTCATGTTCAAACAAAGGATGAACTTGCATAGACCAGGTGACCAGAATGATCCTTCCATTGACATTTTGGAAAGCATCCATTTCATTATTTTGCATTGAATGTATTAACAATCTCTTTCTATTGATATTGTCAGACACCGCTTTTGCTGTCATGTGGATGTGCTGGCAAGCACCACTTATAGGGATCAGTTGAATAATCATTACATTACAGATGCTTATCTCAGTGAATTTAAAAACCACCATGCTCTGCTGGTACAGATGACCTTTTTCTGCTCATGCTCAAAGTGGAACCCCGAACTGGCTTATTGTTTCGTACTTTGATGACGTCATCACACTGAAAATTGTGATTAAAGGCAAGGTATCAAAACCAGCCGATTATAGGTTTTATGTCTACGGCACGTATTTTTCCCAAGTCGCCAGAAATGGCATAGCGACATCAGTCGTTACAAGGCCGCATTTCCGTCTAGCAATGCAATACATGTTCACGCGGCCCCGTTTGTTGAGTGGGCATTGACTTTTTCCCCCTGTAATATCTATACATTTTTTTTTGCCTAACCATTTCCGTGGATGTCCCGTGGCCGAGTGGTTAGAGAAACGGATTTGCATGCACGCTGAATAATTTCAAGGTGCCTATATCACATTCTTTTCTTTGTCGATCACGGATGACCGACATCTGATGACCCCAAGCGTATCACCTAACTCGTCCTTAGTGTGACGAGTTTCATATCTCGTTTTTTATTCTTCTTTCTTTCTGCCACATTTTGTGTCATCAATATCTCAACAATGACATTACGGAATGACATGACATTTTCAGTCAACATGTCTCATAACAATATCTAGCCACAATAAGGTTTTCATGACAGTAACATATCTATGACGTCATCTAGGCGCCATTTTGTGATTTTCGGACCTTGTCACATGATCGATCATAACTTCATAACTAGATATCATTTCTGTATCATTTTCGCTGGACATAAAGTTCAGGTCACGCTCTATCTTACTTTTTAACGCTAGTTACCCAGGTCATCATTACGCGCGCGTAAGCGCGCGTCAAAATTTTAAAAGGCCCAAAACGACTTCCCAATGGGAAATCTCGAAGTTTCAGACAATTTTAAGCGTTTCAAACATTTTCTCGCGTGCGCGTCCGTCCGCGCAATTTCGCGCGCAGAGGGCGTAACCAACATGAAAATGCATTTTTTTTGACTGATTTGGATTTCTGATACTTTGAGTAACAATATCCATTTATTTCCGATCGATTTCGACCTATTACAAAGGAATGCACTGGCGTCAAAGTTGAAATTCCGCGCGTGCGTCTTCCTGCGAATATAGTGAAAAAACATGTCTTTGTTTATTTCGCCATAGCTCTTTAAATCGTCCGTTGACCCTATATTTCTATTGCATATTACAAAAGCATATGAATTGGAAATAACGTTTCAAGTACCAATATTGCCAGGAAAACGCGATGACGTCATCATTTCATCATCTGAAATAAAAAAAGTGGAATTATTTTTTTTGAGGTACTGTTTCTGACATTCATTTACTCGTATCTCTATTGTTTAAGCTTAATATTACCCCAAATTCAGATATGTTTTGCTTTGAACATTTGCCTTTCAAGTCCATGTCATGGTTTTGAAATTTGATAACGTCATCATACTTTAAATTGTGATTAAAAGTAAAGAAACAAAATCGGACAAGTTTACGTGTTAAGTCTATGGGAGGTGATTTTTTTTTTTAAACCATGCATTGACTTGACAACGTTTAAGCACCTTTATCTCACCTGATTTTGCTCCACTTCCTCTGAAACTTAAGTATGTTGTAGCTCAGACAATAAGCTGCAGTCATCATGCATTTTATATTTTCAAATCTCCTCATCAGGTCGACAATTTTGTAGTTAAAAACTGAAAATGAGAATGCAATCTGTACGGAATGATTCCCGATTGTTTTTTGCAACTGTATATCGGTCGAATCCACGCGGCCACTTGTGGGAAGTTCAATAGCGCCATCCCAGTCAGCACTGTCACGACAGTATTATCATACATTTAAGTTTCGCATAGGATCTTCAGGACAGCCATGTGGCGTAATCGCTTAGCGCGCTGGGTGTTCATAACGCCATACCGGAAGGCGAGAAGTTCGACTCCCGCAGAAGTTTTCTCTTTCTTTCTTTCTTTTTTTTTTTCCGGCAGTTCAGCTTTACTCCGATGTTTATGGTATCATTTTACCAAGTATACGTAGCCCGTGAACACGGCTGCTCTATTTCCCTCGTTTTGTATTGGAGTTTTGAGATTAGGTTTGCTTCATTAATTTTGTCACACTTAATGTTGTAAATTGCCCCTTGTTACAGTGTCCCGCTTGCCACCTTTCGTTTACTCTTTCCTTTTCTCTTCATTGGTTCTTGTAATATTGTAACAGGATAGGTAGGAACATGTACGTTTAGATAACTGGCAGGAATGGGAGCTGAATTGATTAACTCTAGTCCAGGTGTATGGCGTCTCGCTCATCTCTTTGAAATTCCAGGTTGTTATTGTTTGACCTAATAACGGAGTTGTAGACAGGTTTTATGTTGCTATAGAGGTATCTTGTGCCACATGAATGGAAGGCATCACTGTTTAGTAGTAGTAATGAACTTGTTCATGTTGTAAATGATATAAAGATATGAATTTCACATCCAATCTTCGGGACAGCCGTGTGGCTTTATAGTCGCTTAGCGCGCTGCATGGTCATTATGCACTACCTTAGGACGAGATGTTCGGGACCCGCAGGACGCTATTATTTTTTTTTCTCTCTCTCTCTTTCTTTGTTTTTCTTTTGGCAGTTCAGCCTCATTCCGATGTCATTACCCCACGACACACAGTCACTCAAGTTCCTTTTTTTTTGTCGGAGGCTGGAGGTTGGATTTGCTTCATTTATCATACGTAATGTTGTAAATTGCCCTTGGTATACAGTGCCCCGCTTGCCATCTTTCGTTTTCTCTTTCCTTTTCTCTACGTTTGTTCCTGTTACACTGCGCAAGACAGGTCGGAAAATAATTTACATAACTCAACTGGAGCAGGAATGGCAACTGAATAAATTAACTCTAGGCCAGGTGTATGGCGTCTCGCTCGTCTCTTTGAAATTCCAGGTTGCTATTGTTTGACCTAATAACGGAGTTGTAGACAGGTTTTATGTTGCTATAGAGGTATCTTGTGCCACATGAGTAGAAGGCATCACTGACCCCGTTTACAGTGCGGGGCCGGGCTCGGCCGCGGCTCGGCCGCGGCCGAGTCCGGCCTCAATTGCGCGGCCGAGCCTCGCAATTTTGTCCGTTTACACGTTTAAGCACCTTTATCTCACCTGATTTTGCTCCATTTCCTCTGAAACTTAAGTATGTGGTAGCTCAGACAATAAGCTGCAGTAATCCTGCATTTTATTTTTTCAAATCTCCTCATCAGGTTGATAATTTTGCAGCTAAAAACTGAAAATGCGAATGGAATGTGGACGAAACGATTCCTGATTCATCTTTCACATACATAAGTTTACATTCCTCATATTCTCTCGTCGAGACGTATGACCGAGAGGATAAAGGCGACGTCACAAGAGACGTGAGGTTGCACACGTACGGGTTCGAACCCCATAAGAACACGAAACAAAATACATCTTTTGCTTTTTTTCTTTTATGGAGTATTCACCTTCGTCCATGTAGAAATCACGTTTTCATGTAAACGTACACACACACATACACACATACACACACACACACACACACACACACACACACAATATCCCTTTGTTTTGTGTTGGAGACCACATTGCTTTGACTGGCAACTTGGACTTGAAATTACAAATGTTAAAGGGAAGATGACTCTTAAAAGACCGCATGGCCATGTTTGATATTTTTTTACAATATAAAGACCTATTGGTAAATATTCATTCACATATCCTTTCCAATCAACTTACTTGGACACGCCGACACAACACGAAATTTTCAATTGGTTGCATGACAGAAACAATTTCATCTGAATTATGTAGGACTGTATAAAGAATTGGACTTCACGAATATTTCTCAATATTACTTCAAGTCGCTACTTAACATTATTTTCGTTGTCGATCACTGAAAATGAGAATGGAATCTGGTCGAAACGATTCCCGATTTATCTTTGTAACTGTATATTGATCGAATCCACGCGGCCACTCGTGGAAGTTGAACAGCGCTATCAGTCACTTGACGTATATCGCCAAAAAACTGAATATCAATGTAAATTTGTGTTGTGTATAGCATACATAGATAGATTTAAGTTTCGCACAGGATCTTCGGATCTTCCGTGTGGCAGAATCGCTTAGCACGCTGCGTGTTTATAATGCCCGACCGGAAGGAGAGAAGTTAATCGAGTCCCGCAGGACTTTTTCCTTTTATTTCTTTTTTCTTTTCTTTTTTCAGCAGTTCAGCTTCACTCTGATGTCATGAACACAGCTACTCTATTTCCCCTGTTTTGTATTGGAGTTTGGAGGTTGGGTTTGCTTCATTAATTTTGTCACACGTAATGTTGTAAATTGCCCCTTGAAACAGTGCCACGCTTGCTACCATTCTTTTTCTCTTTCCTTTTCTCTTCATTTAGATTTTGTTCTTGTTATACTGTAGCAGGATATTTAGGAACGTGTACGTTTACATAACTAACAGGAATGGGAACTGAATTAATTAACTCTAGTCCAGGTGTATGGCGTCTCGCTTATCTGTTTGGAATTCCAGGTTGTTAGTGTTTGACCAAAACGGAGTTAAAGACAGGCAGGGAAGGAAGTGACTTGATATTGCTTCATATTATATGAGGAATTTCGGGCAATACCTTTCCAATTAGTGTAGTGATTATGACAGGGTTCTCTGTCGTTTATTTTCGTCATGGCTGTTTCACTAGTTTAGCCATAGGTGATATGTGTTGTTGGCATCGGGGAGAATAGAACAGATCAGTACCAAACTGGAATAGCCCTATAAGCAATGTGGTAAGCATTCAATTTTTTGCATTATCTTTCTTCTTTAAAGTCAATCACTACTGATCGAATTACACCATATAATATGGCACGTTTCACTGGTAGTTTAGGAAAAGGGAGCTAATTCAATGCACGATGCAATGATATGTGCTACCATTGATTTTAGAGACGTCATTGTGGTGTGGTGCTGGTGGTGGTAAGGGAATCATTGCTTTTAGATTAATGAGACAATCCTTGGAACTTTGCATCAAGACCGTATTCCCATCTAGAATATAATGCATGTTCGTGCGGCGTTTTTTTTTTTTTTAATCCTGACGTGGACATTATTTTTCTTTATCTTGTTTTTAATTCAAGAATGTTATATCTGAATTTGTTCGATTTACTTACGGTTTCAATGCATCTTGTTTACCATCTTCTCTGACATTAAATTGATGGTTTTTAAATTTGACATTGTCTGTCTATTTGTCTGTTTATGCTCATAAAACACTGCTATAACAACTAAAACATTTGTTTCACTTGTCACACGCAGTGCTATGGGTTGCAGTTGTGCATGCAGTTTTCCTTTTGCCACCTCTCGTTTTTCTCTCCCCTTTTCCCTCACTTTGGTTTTGTTATACTGCAGATGGGAATGATTACAATAACATAACCCAACTTGAAGTAGGAATGAGAACTGAATAAATTAACTCTAGGCCAGGTGTATATAGCGTCTCGCTCATCTCTAAGCGTTCAAAGCGTTCAATGTGATATATCTTTCTTCTTCATTATGTCAATCCCTGCTGATGGAATTACAGAATTATGCTATGACACGTTTCACTCAAAGCTTAAAAAGCAAAGTTTATGCACTATACAAGTAATGGTGCATGAATCCTATAGACCATTGATTTTAGATGAGAAATTATGATATGCCTATAGTAGGGGTGTCATTGATTGGGAATTAATGACACGATTAAGCATTTTCACAAATTGGCAATAATCTTGCTCACAATGTTCCGGATAGTCAAAAGAATTTTTTTGATTTTTTACAAACTCGTAATCCTAACTCACTGTTTTTTGTTCCTTTAGAGAGAAATGAATTGTTAGATATTGTTCAGAATTTGAAAAACAAGAAAAGTGCCGGGTATGACAGTATTGATAATGTTCTTTTGAAAAATATTATCAATTCTATTGTTGATCCATTAGTACACGTCTTTAATTTGTCTTTGTGTAACGGAGTTGTCCCTGAGGATATGAAAATTTCTAAAGTAATTCCTATTTATAAAAAAGGGGATAGGGAAGATGTTTGCAATTATCGACCTATATCTTTGTTGACTTCTATTTCGAAATTACTTGAAAAAGTTGTTCATTTTAGATTATTGAAGTTTTTGGATATTCATAAAATAATTTCTGATTATCAGTTTGGTTTCCGGCAAAACCACAACACCTCCCACGCAATACTTACCTTTTTAGATAAAGTTTCAAAAGCCATTGATCAATTTCATCATACAATCGGCGTTTTCCTGGACTGATCCAAGGCCTTTGATACCATCGACCACAATATACTTTTTTATAAATTATCATATTATGGTATCCGAGGAAAGGCCTTGGAGTGGTTTAGAAGGTACCTTTCTAACCGTAAGCAATTTGTTTATGTTAATGGGCATACATCTGTCATGCAAAATGTTAATTGTGGAGTTCCTCAAGGAAGTTTGCTTGGACCTCTTTTATTCATCCTTTACATTAATGACATGCCGAATTCATCAAGTACTCTTTCCTTTCTGTTATTTGCTGATGATTCTAATGTTTTTTTTTGTCACATTCTGATCCTAATATGTTAATTGATGTTTTAAATGTTGAATTGGATAAATTACTTCAATGGATAAGAGCAAATAAATTGTCCATAAATATCAAAAAAACTAAATGTATGATTTTTAGTAACTCTTTAGAAAATGTACCTAGAAATGTATATCTGAATGATACAGTTATCGAAGAAGTTTCTTCAATCAAATTCCTAGGTTTGATTATTGACCGTAAACTTACTTGGAATTTACATATTGATTCCATAAGCCGTATCATTTCAAGAAATATAGGTGTTATAAATAAAGTTAAATTTTGTTTACCCAAAAATGTTCTTTTGATGTTATATTCATCTCTGATTTTACCTTATTTGAATTATGGTATACTCGCCTGGGGAAACACACATTCTTCTCATTTGGAAAGATTACTTTTGTTACAGAAAAAAGCTCTTCGCATTATTTGCAATGAATCGTGGAGAAGTCGTACTGATGTATTATTCCATGAAAACAATATCTTAAAAGTTAAGGATTTGTATTTGTTACACCTAGGACAATTTATGTACAAACTTACCAATAATTCTCTCCCATTTGTGTTTGAGTCCATGTTCACTAAAAATAGATCTGTTCATTTTTATCCTACCCGGCAATCCAACTCATTTCATTTGCCATTAACTAGGACTATGTTTGCTAAATCCATGTTTTCTTTTACTGGCCCCAAATTTTGGAACACTCTCGATAATAGTATGAAACAAGTTCTAAGTTTAAACACATTCACATTTAAACTGAAGAAGTTGTTCATAAATTCTTATATAGTTGAATGAGTTATATTTTAATTAGCCTTAATTCTGAGCTCTCTTTTATATTCGTTATATTCACTCTTTTCTTTTATCTATTCCTTTCCTACATTATGTACATATACCTCGGTGACCCACCGCATCATGTGCCTCGCGTGTGCTGGTATAGACCCTTCATCTCTTCTCCTTTCTCGCCTTTCCCTGTCCTCTTGTCTCTTTCTGTTTCTTCTTTCAAAATAATTTCCTCTTTTCCTCTTTTTCCTTTACTGTGTTTTGTTTTTTTCTCTCTATCTTTCTCTTTACAAGAGAGGTTGCTTGTGTTTGTTTGTCCGTCTGTTTGTTTGTTTGTTTGTTTATATGTATAGGTCTGTATGTGTTGTACACCGATATTATTATGTCTAGCTAATTGCTTTTTGATGTTATTTAGTCTTTTTGTCCACGAGGAGACTGCAAAATACAAGCTTAGCTTTTTAGCATGTCTCCTCCATTTCCTGCAACTTTAGTTTCAATTTTCATTGTTTACTTCGCTTTTGTGATGCGTAGTATTGTCAACTTCACGTATTTTTCTTTGTTACCACATTGCATTGATATTGTGTTATTTTGTGTATGAAAATGTTGTTGGAAATGAAATAAATGAAATGAAATGAAATGAAATGAAATCCTTATCCTTCACTCTAACCTCCGTGAAAATATCATATTTAAATTCAACCAATAAGATGGTAAAAAATGCATGCATTCATGTTTTATCAATGTACAATGTATGGACTTTCCAAACATTCAACAGCGATTATCTCAAAATGAACATTGTGTGGGTTAGCACTATATTGCACCGACCCCTTCAATTGTATATCAAGTTCATGTCGATGTTTTCTAATTTGATGACGTCATCATACTAGAAGTTGTGATTAAAGGCAAGATATCAAAATCAGCGAAGATTACTAATCGCTGCCTCATGTTCCTGTGTTTGATCGTCCAGTCAGTACCAAACTGACGACATACGTTGAATATGTTATACTTTGAACAATTATTGTCTATCAAGTCCATGTCGATGTTTTCTAATTTGATGACGTCATCATACTAGAAGTTGTGATTAAATGCAAGATATCAAAATCAGCGAAGATTATGTGTTATGTCTATGGGGGGATATTTTTTTTTTAACCATGCATAGACGATTACGCTCAAGGACTTTTACCTCACTTGATTTTGCTTCATTTCCTCTGAAACTTAAGTATGTTGTAGCTGAGACAATAAGCTGCAGTAATCATACATTTTATTTTTTTTTTTTCAAATCTTCTCATCAGGTTGACAATTTTGCAGCTTAAAACTGAACATGAGAATGGAAGGTGGACGAAACGATTCCTGATTCATCTTTCACATACATAAGTTTACGTTCCTCATATTTTCTCGTCGAGACGTATGGCCGAGTGGTTAAAGGCGACGTCTCAGAGACGTGAGGTTGCACACATGCGGGTTCGAACCCCACAAGATCACGAAACAAAATACTTAGCCATTTTACTTTTTTTTTTCTTCAATGGTGTATTACATATTCGTCCATGTAGAAATCACGTTCGTATAGAAACGCACCTATACACACACACACACTCACACACACACACACAATATCCCTCTTTCTTGTGTTGGAGACCACATTGCTTCGATTGCTGCAAAATTTTGCAGGCTGACTTTATCAAACCGATTATAGTATGTAATGACGACTACGGAGGTGTTGTACTTTGAACAATTGTCTTTCAAAACCATGTCATTGTTTTGTACTTTGATGACGTCATCACACTGAAAATTGTGATTACAGGTAAAGACGCAAAATCGGACAAGTTTACGTGTTATGTCTATGGGAGGTGATTTTTTTTTTAAACCATGCAGTGACTTGACAACGTTTAAGCACCTTTATCTCAGCTGATTTTGCTTCGTTTCCTCTGAAACTAAAGTATGTTGTAGCTGAGACAATAAGCTGCAGTAATCATGCATTTTATTCTTTGAAATCTCCTCATCAGGTTGACAATTTTGCAGTTTAAAACTGAAAATGAGAATGGAATGTGGACAAAACGATTCCTGATTCATCTTTCACATACATAAGTTTACATTCCTCATATTTTCTCGTCGAGACGTATGGCCGAGTCATTAAAGGCGACGTCTCAGAGACGTGAGGTTGCATACGTGCGGGTTCGAACCCCACAAGATCACGAAACAAAATACTTTGCTATTTTACTTTTTTTTTCTTCAATGGTGTATTACATATTCGTCCATGTAGAAGTCAAGTTCGTATATAAACGCACCTATACACACACACACACACACACACACACACAATATCCCTCTTTTTTGTGTTGGAGACCACATTGCTTCGACTGCTGCAAAATTTTGCAGGCTGACTTTGTCAAACCGATCATAGTATGTAATGACGACGACGGAGGTGTTGTACTTTGAAAAATTGTCTTTCAAGACCATGTTATTGTTTCGTACTTTGATGACGTCATCACACTGAAAATTGTGATTAAAGGCAAGGTATCAAAACCAGCCGATTATAGGTTTTATGTCTACGGCACGTATTTTTCCCAAGTCGCCAGAAATGGCATAACGACATCAGTCGTTACAAGGCCGCATTTCCGTCTAGCAATGCAATACATGTTCACGCGGCCCCGTTTGTTGAGTGGGCATTGACTTTTCCCCCTGTAATATCTATACTTCTTTTTTTGCCTAACCATTTCCGTGGATTTCCCGTGGCCGAGTGGTTAGAGAAACGGATTTGCATGCACGCTCAATATAACTTCAAGGTGCCTATATCACATTCTTTTCTTTGTCGATCACAGATGACCGACATCAGATTCTGATGACCCCAAGCGTATCACCTAACTCGTCCTCAGTGTGACGAGTTTCATATCTCGTTTCCTATTGTTGTCGAAGCCAGCGTATAGCTATATTTTTACAAACGACTTAAGTAATCTATATTTAATATAAATGCTGTAAGAAAATAATAAAACAAACTTGAATAATATATTGCTTACTCATCAATTATCTAGGGATCCATGTCCTACAAGCTTAGCTTTTTTGTGGATCGCTATTTTCCAAAATTGAAGTTATTTTCTGAAAGCTCGCGAAGTATACATGTATACGCATCGTTCCTTCTGATTATTGTACATATGTTGATCATTTATTTCGTATGAACCTTTTGTAAAAGTGTAGACAATATCATTTTATGATATGTATACTTTGTATTACGTTTTGATTTTTCGTTGATTGGAAATAAACTATGATTGAAACTATGACTGAAACTACATGATACAAATATATTACGGGTACCATCCACCCCAACCAACCCCCTCCCCCACCCAAGGCCACAGGATGCCCAAGGACACCTGAAATAATTATTATCTAGGTGCGGACGCCTTGGGGCTGGGATCAAATTATTGGGGGCCACTTTTGATTTTTTGATCCTCTTTTTGAAAACATATGGCCAAATGTTCTACAAACTTAGCACTGTAGGTGCATTTATCGCTAGTGTCATGAACATATTATGAACATCATGCCTCCCTGGGCCATGGAGGTCCCTAAAGGCTTGTACATATGGCCCTAGGTTCCCAAAGTCTTCCAATTTCCTCTCTCCCAAGTAATAGTCTGTAAGAATGCATGGAAGGTGAACTTGAGATACTCGAGTGAGGGCTGGACCCCTTAGTCTTTTATTCAGAGAGTGAGTGAGTGACATTTTATCCTGGTATGACAAGAACATTCTCTAAACAAAAATGTCCAAACTCATGAAACTTTTGTAGAGTAGCCTGTTGATGGATATAAGCAACTCTTTATTTGAATAGATTTATGTATAAATATATGCAAATTTTTAGTGAAATATAGGTAATTATTCCTGAGTGGAACGTATTCTACAACAATGATTTTCAGCAGTAAAATTAAGACCATGGACACCACCACTGCATGGGTACCTTTTACAGATAGAGATATAAGCCTGTAGAGGCATTATGGCGGCCATTTTGCATTTATTGAATGCAAATATATGCAAAAAATGTATAAATGGAAGCTTGAAAGTTACTGCTTATGTATTCCCTGACCTACAAAACATAGGTTTAGACACCAGAATATATTTTCTGCGGGTTTTATGTCCAGATTATAGCGACTTATTCCTGAGTGTACTACAGTAATGGTATACGAAGATACGGGCTTGCACAGGCAATATGGCGGCCATTTTGCATGTAATTATATGCAAATATATATATGCAAAAACTACATAAAGGGATGCTTGAAAGTTGCTACAGATAACATAATTGTATTCCTTGACCTAAAAAACATAGGTTTAAACACCGGAATTTACTTTCTGTGGGTTACGTATCCCGAGATATAGGCATATACAGGTTGTATGGCGGCCATTTTGAATTTATGCAAATTAGACACTGATCCACCACTCGAATTTTAGGAAACTTTTAATATGTTATTTTAATAGCTCTTCCGGGTCAAATGCAAGTGGAATCGTTTCTGTTGCAATTAGTTGTGGGTTAACCCCCCTTTTTGTCGTATTTTGACTGGACTATCTGTTGTTTGTTTCATTTTGTATTATTTTTTTGTGCACTATGCATTACGTACTTGTAATTATAAGTATTTTTGAAGATATTTTAGAGTGGTCTAAAATCTACAAGCAATGCTATTTAGTGGACCTCTTAGTTCTCATCTTTACCCTGCAAACATAACTTTGTAATTCCAGTATGTGTGCATATCTTTATTAGTTTGTTAATTACCATTGAATGCCATACTTTGTAATGTATATTTGCATATGATTGCATTTTTGATTTACTTTGTGTTATGTTTTGTTGAAAGAAAAAGGAGAATACATAAATAAATGAAATGAAATCCACATGCATAGCTCCATTTTAGTCCCCTGCATACACATTAACAATTTGTTTGCAGACTATTAGACCAACGTACATTCTTTTTTGTTTTGAAGTACAGCTGAACAATCATTTTCTTATCAGAACAAAGCTCACTGAAAAAAAAAAATGTTTATCCACGCTGTACCCTACCAGCAAAACCTCCCTCTCTCTTCCTTCCCACTTCAAGCAGTCTCTTATAAATGTAGGACCTATAACTATAGTATCATCATGCTCTTTCGTTGAACTATTCTTTGAAGTTTTGTCTATAAATAAAGGATAATCGCACCACACTGCTGTGCAACGGCTCCAGATGATCGACTCGTACGTTTTGTGCATGCTATTTAGCTAATTCATTGTAGGCCCTTATTACAGTAATTCATTTCTTCGCGCCACTTGTACGAGGCTAATTTAAAGTAAAAATAAGTTTGTCCTTAATATCATTTATAAAATGAAGAAATAGCTTGCTTAGATTTTTTTAGGTTTGGTGTAGGCATCCACAATAAACAGATATTATTTTGTTTTAATGAGGCCTACTCGCACAACCCGGATAGGATCGGCGGTTGCGGAACGTTTCTGGGCTCACAAGGGTAAATAATTCCCCATAGAGACGTGTGTTAAAATTCAGATTTCAAAAAATTCTGTAAAATAGCTGGGAGAAATGAGGTGTTTCATCTTCACTAACCTGAATAAGTGAGATATTACCTTTCATCCATCAGATTTCCAGGGTGGGTTGTTCTGCTCTAATTCTGTCCAGGGGTCCGCAAAGCCAGACTACGAGTTCTTGTCACTCAAAAAATCACCTATTTTCCGTACACGTACCCAATAAATATAGTCCCCTCAAATTCCATCAGAAAAGCTTTCATCTTCCAACCAAAATGCAGTTTGTAATTGCCAAAGTACATCATTGATTTTTTTATTATTTTTTTCTTCATTTATTTTGGTATCTTTGGTACGAATTTGTGAAGGGGTCTGGGACAGTCCATTTTATTTACAGGTGTGAGCCCTATAGTGGAGGTCATATTTCTTATTTGACTTTTAAACATCATAAATGTGTTTTTCATGATATTTGCATCATATGAGAAACTACACATTCAAGGATTATAAAGCTTCTCAAAGGGACACTTTTGGAAAATCATGCCCTTTAGGGTTTTTTTTTTTTTTTTTTTTTTTTTAATAAATCTTGCAGTTTTGATCAGTTCTTCATAAGATGAATACATAGATCCAGGCAGTGATCCTTGATTATGGGGGTGTCATCATCACCTTATAGCCTACAAAGTACTTGATAAGACTTTGTTTTGTCAAACAGACTAACTTTATGTATTTTGAACTGTTTCAGTGGTAGCCAAAACAAAGTAGTACATTCAACACAGTCATTCAAAGTTGTGTGATACTGATGACTGACTGCTATGTACTAAGATCTAGTGACAAGAACATAATATTAAGAAAATAAATTGTAGCAAGGCAGAGTTGGGGGGGGGGGAGTAGAGGAGAGAGGTAGAGAGAGGGGGTAGGGAGGGGAAGGGGAGGAACAGATCTGACACAATACAAGATACACAATGCAAGAATAACACAGTCATTCAAAGTTGTGTGATACTGATGACTGCTATAAAATTATGTACTAAGATCTAGTCCCACAAGAACATAATATTAAGAAAAGAAATTGTAGCAAGGGAGGGAGGGGGGAGTAGAGGAGAGAGGTAGGGGGGGGGGGGTAGGGAGGAAAAGGGGGAGGGAGGAAGAGATCTGACACAATACAAGATACACAATACAAGAAGTCATTCAAAGTTGTGTGATACTGATGACTGCTATTTACTAAGATCTAGTACCACAAGAACATAATATTAATAAAAGAAATTGTAGCAAGATAGAGTGGGGGGGGGGGGGGAGTAGAGGAGAGAGGTAGGGATAGGGAGGGGGGGGGGAGGGCTTGTGCCGAAAGGGTGGGTTGGGTGGTGGCTCGTCGCGTTAATGGGAACACCACCCTTCGTCCAAAGTCCCCCCCCCCCCCCTCCCGGTTTTGCCGAAAGGGTGCGTTGGGAGCGTTGGATCGCGTCGCGTTGACTGGAACCCCACCCTTCGTCCAAAGCCCCCCCCCCCCCCCCCGGTTTTGCCGAAAGGGTGCGTTGGTACTTTTTCTCATGCAATATTAACAGACGAGTTTTGAATTTGTATTTAACCTTCAAACAACCATTTCAAAGAGGCTATCGTCCGGATCGGTTTACACTCTATTACCACTTGGTCTACGGCCAGTTGGTCTAATAGACTGTTTAATATCAGTTGGTCTAATAACCAGTTGGTCTAGTCATCATTTCGTCCAATTATACTGTTTGGTCTAATTGTTATTTGTTGTTTAATATCAGTTGGTTAAATATAAATTCAAAACTCGTCTTTTAACCCTATACTACACGCCCAAGGGGGGGGGGGGGGGCACATTGTACCCCCTACCAGATTTTCATCCGCCACTCCTTCGCCCTTTATCCAGTTTTAACCAAATTTGATGACTTTGCCTAAAATCTTATTCCGAACATTTTGATATATAATTTAGCTATATTTGATATTGCTGGTTGCCATGGCAACAATAAACTGACAACCATGTCAGTCAGATTTTCCTATTTTTCTGTTACAATTCCAATTAACCATATTAAATGAGCGTTTCTTCGCTGAAATTTGCTGAAGGAGCAAAATGTGAAGTAATTATGGCCCTGAAAATGTTTTTTCCTATTATTTCCTTTGTTTTTCTGTGACAATGCCATGAAACAATAGATATGATAGAGATACTTGAAAATGACAGTATTTTCCAAAGATTGCCATTCTATTTTGTGTCTTTTTGATTCCTTCACCCAAGTTATACCTCTAATATAATTTGTTCATCACATTATCCATCTGCAAACTTAAAATTCCGATATCATGGGAATAAGAATATGATAACTATGCATGTACCTATCCCAAACAATACATCACAGGTCTCATAATGTATTTCTTTATTTTGTTATGAATAGCGCCCCCATGTGGTGACCATGAGAAATTTCAACCATAAAAAATAATGAGCTTTGACTTGCAGATCATTTGTGGCAAATATGAAAAATATTGGTCTATATATGATAAGACATAAATACTGGGGATAAAGAAATTATACAGAAAAATCATGTTTTTAGCATATTTCCTATGTATTTCTTTATATGTTGGTAAATAGCGCCCTCTGTGTGTGACCTAGAAAAAATCAAGTATACGGTCATGTAGACTATGAGTTGCTCTACCCATGTGCCAAATATGACGATGAAACATCAAATAATAACAAAGTTATTGGGCCTGGGAAAAGGGTCAAAATAGCTTGGGCTTTATAGGGTTAATATTACATGAGAAAAAGTACCAACGCACCCTTTCGGCAAAACCGGGGGGGGGGGGGGCTTTGGACGAAGGGTGGGGTTCCAGTCAACGCGACGCAATCCAACGCTCCCAACGCACCCTTTCGGCAAAACCGGGGGGGGGGGGCTTTGGACGAAGGGTGGTGTTCCCATTAACTCGACGCGCCACCACCCGACCCACCCTTTCGGCACAATTAAGCCGGGGGGGGGGGGGGGGGGGGGGGAGTAGGGAGGAGAAGGGGAGGCAGGAAGAGAGATCTGACACAATACAAGATCGATATAAACCAGCAGAGCTTGTGGGATGAATACTTCCCATATAGACTTGCATGTATTTCGTGCATTCTCTATAGGGCTCACACGGGTAAATAATTCCCCTTTATAGAGACGTGTGTTAAAATTCAAATTTCAAAAAATTCTGTGAAAAGCTGGGAGAAATGAGGTGTTTCATCTTCACTAACCTGAATAAGTGAGACATTACCTTTCATCCATCAGATTTCCAGGGTGGGTTGTTCTGCTCTAATTCTGTCCAGGGGTCCGCAAAGCCAGACTACGAGTTCTTGTCACTCAAAAAATCACCCTTTTTCCGTACACGTACCCAATGATAACCCATAGTCCCCTCAAATTCCATCAGAAAAGCTTTCATCTTCCAACCATAATGCAGTTTGTAGAGGAATTCATACTCAACATCAACAGCTATTCAGTTTTTTGCCAAACTACATCATTGATTTTTAATTAATATTTTTCTTCATTTATTTTGGTATCTTTGGTACGAATTTGTGAAGGGGTCTGGGACAGTCCATTTTATTTACAGGTGTGAGATATATATAGATACAAACGGCAATTTGGGGACTGTAAAATGTCACAATTTTCAAGCTCGCTCGCATTTGAATTCTCCTGATATTGCTGCCAGTAATTGCCAGCAGTTGCGCCCGGTGCGCCCCCCTTAATTTCGAAAGCAAAAAAGATATATATACAAACTTGTAGCTTTACACGGCAGTTTTTTTACTGTAAAATGTCAAAATTTTCAAGCTCGCTCGCATTTAATCTTTATGCAATTCTTCTGATGTTACTGCCAGTATTGTCAGCAGTTGCGCCGGGTGCGCCCCACCCCCCTTGATTTCCAAAGCGAAAAATATAGCTATTTAGCAGTTTTTTTTTACTGTAAAATGTCAAAATTTTTCAAGCTCGCTCTCTTCGCTCGCTCGCATTGGATCGTTATGCAATTCACCTGATGTTGCTCCCAGTAATTGCCAGCAGTTGCGCCCGGTGCGCCCCTCCCCCATAATTTCCATAGCGAAAAAATATGGCTAAGAACGGCAGTTTTTGGCCTGTAAAATGTAAAATTTTCAAGCTCGCTCTCTTCGCTCGCTCGCATTTAATCGTAACATGCTCTCCTGATACTGCTGCCAGTAATTGCCAGCAGTTGTGCCCGTGGTGCGCCCCCTTAATTTCGGTCGTGTTCATGACATCAGTGTAAGAACTAATACAAGAAGTTTATTCAATGATATCATTTATAGGCAAATTTTTCAATAACAATTTACTTCTAAATGTACTGATACCTTAAACAAGTGGGACTGTTTCAAGTCGATAAAAGACGCAAAAAACTTGCATCAAATTGCACTATTTACAACATCAAAATGCAAAAAGTGCTCACCGTGTGAGGGGGACACTCCCTCCCACATCCTCCCCTCGTTCACTCCTCTCGCTCTTGCTTGGCCGCGTTCATGATATTCAGTATAAATATCAAAACAGGAAGTTTATTTGGATGATACTATTTCATAGGCAAATTGTTCAATAATAATCTACATCAAAATATACTGCTACTTTAAACAAGTGGGACAAGTCGATAAAACAAGCAAAATATAATGCATCAACTTGCACCAATTACAACATCAAAATGCAAAAAGTTCTCACCGTGGGAGGAGGGGGGGGGGGACAACAGGCACTTCCAATGCCTCTTAAATATAAGCACGCTTCATACATAATGACAAGAGTTTAGGGAAGAAAACAATGATATTCATTTATGACAAGTTGAAATATAAGCATGCAGAATAAATGTTACTTGTTCTATTCTAAAACCATGGCAGATAAAATAAAAGTGAGTGGTGAGTGAGTAGAGGATAGAAAGAACTGGCCCATAAACGTATCCAAAACCACAGGTGAGGCTCTATACGCGAGACACATTTTCAGAAGCCTACACAGCAAAAAGTCCGGTGTTAAATAGTGAACACCGAGCTGGTGTTAAATTTTCGGTGCTCATTTATGGTGTTAAATTAACACCTCCGGGTGTCATTTCCAAATATAAAACTGTTTTTTGAAGAGTTTCTTAGTAACTGCACTTCTTGTTGATTTTTAATTTAAACGCGGATGATCAAGAATTTTACATTAAAATACTAGATTTTTGAAAAAAAATGTGGAAATAAATTTACACCACAGTAACACCAGCTGGTGTGGTCTCTTATTGAAGCTGGACGGGTGTTAAACCATTGATATTAACATCAACAAATATCAAATCAACGCCATGTGGTGTCATTTTTGAATCAACACCAGTACAGTGTCAAAATAACACCAGGTACAGTGTCAAATTAAGACCACGAAGTGTCAGGTGAACACTTTTCAACATCATCACAGTGCATTTTCTACACCTGTGGGTGTGGTCCTCTATTGAAGTTTGATCGGTGTTAGATTTAACACCCATGGTGTTAAATCTAACACCGATGTTTTTACAGTGTAGCCGTGACTTCGTCGGGCGCTTTTTTTTTGTGGAAGGATCTGGAAACCAGACTAGCCAATTTCGCGCACTTGCAGTACTTGGCGTGATCATGCGTACGTGTGATAACGCTATTAAAACCAAAACAACAACAACCTGGCACGACACATAGAGATGTATACTAATAATATACTAGAGCGCGGACTGCGTGTGGCGCGTACGCAGTGCTCGTGTGCCGAGATGAAGAGGCCGCGCGCCATCTTTGTCCGGGCAAAAACAAGCATCGCCTCCGGGCAGCGCAGTAGTGGTGGACACGTGAACACGTATACAACAAGCGCTCAAACACGTATTGCCTTTCAGCAAAAAGATGAGGGGGTCGGAGATGAGAGAAGGAAACAACTCAAAAATCTAAGTTGCTTGCAATCTCTTATTATGAGTGGTAAAGAAAATGAAAAAAAAAATTATTCTCAACGAGGTAATACTTTCAAGCCGACCAACACGACCATGGTCCATGCAATACAAAGGGTTCTCTTGGTCTCTAGACTGCCGGATGCCCCTTGTGATACAGTATACTGCGTCAATTTTTTTTTTTTTGCAGTTATATATTTTTTTTTTTTCTGTATGAGGGGACTGCATTCTGTAGTCCATCTGTGTATACGAGTGTTTCATTGTATTTCTTTTTTTTTTTTCTGGTGGTGGTGGAAATGAAATAAATCATTTTTATAAGTACGTGTAGGCATATTGGTTCCATGACATATTGATGTTCAAGCTCGAAATGCTAATGTTGAAGCTTACATAAACCCTAACCCAAATCATAACACCCACGGTGACCCTAATCCTAATCCTCACCCTGCCTTTCTTACAAGAACCAAAAGCCCAATCAGACCCATGATGGTAATTCTATTTTCAGAAAGATATCAATGCCGGAGCATATGTCCTGTCACCAGGCATATATTACGTATTCTGAGCTTTTCTCACACTATCTTAGTGAAATTAACTGCTGGTATAGCAAAGGGTACGTGGAGGAGCGATTTTTTTTTTTTTTTTTGGGGGGGGGGGCTCAAGGGCCAAATAGGGCACTTAGAAATGAGCACTTTTTTAACTTAAAAAGGGGAGTTTTTGTTTTTGTTTTTGTTTTTTTAAATGGGGCAAATGCCCCCTCCCCCGTTCCGCCGATCTTGCATATAGTTATGTACTGTATTAGCTATCTATATTATAGTAGCAATAGATCGAGAATAGCTGAGGGAGGGCGGAGTGCCCCTGACGAAATTTGCAAGACCTTTTCTTTTCTTTTTCCTTCTTTTTTTTTTGTGCCTTGAATCAATCTGTTTAACACACACTATAAATGTAATTTTAGTTACTTGTGATAGGAAACTCCGCTCCCCTTCTTTTCTCCTGTTTCTACATCCAAAAGCAGCACATAAACCAGGCATTTTGCAACATAGATCTATGCTACTTTAAGTAGAATTTGCGAATTTAAGATCATTTTTCAATTTCCAAACTCCGATGGAGACCTTGGCATAGATGCTAGCCTACTGCCGTTGCATCCCGTCGTCGATCTCCCTGCATGCTCCGCTAGCGCTACACGTTATCGGTACGGTCGCTAGTCGAAATTTGCCCGGACCAAAATGGCGAACGCCTCCTTCTATTGTAATGTATATTTAGGATATTTTTGGGATAACTTCCTGTTCATTAACAACTCAACTTAAATTCCCTTGTTTTTGTAAACTCACCTCAGAATATAACACCAAGATTATTTACTATTAATTTCCTGTCGTTAATTACCCTTGTTTGATGTTTACATCAAGGAGTCATTCAATCACCCTTGTAACAACCCTTCTTTGTCCCTGGTTTAATTACCCAAAGATTATATACACACACCGTGTGAACCACCAGACTCTTTGTCTGCCCCTTATCTTATAATACTTCCTCCTCCACAAAAGAATCCCCCTCTTTTAATTGGTCAAACATCACCCCTTAGGACAACCCCTTTGGTCACTCTTTTTAGTTATCCCTTTTTGATTGGTTGTCTTACCAAAATTCTCACCCATCACCCATTGAACATTTCCAAGTTTGGTGTTCTTTCCAAGCCCCCAAGAGAGATCATGATTTCGACATCAGAGAGTCAACCTCTACTTGAGATTGCTCTCTCTCCTGCATTTTGATACTTCTATATTTTACTCTGATGTACATACTCGTCATTTAACTTGTCGTTGAACTTCATCATGATATTTCTGAGCGATTGTGAATAAACACTTTGCATCGATGAAATGTACCAAAACTGTACCTGAGCTCCTTCATTTCTGCTTCATAATAACATTCCAAATGTAACACCACCCGTTACATTACATGGTGGAGAACCTTATATCGATCCTATATCGGAATACCTCATCATTACAACTCGACATCGCTTTTGGGAGGAGACTTTCACCAGACCATGCAGGCCGAGCATTGATAGGACCGTGGCAGCATGCGACCTGAAAATTGTTGAAATGTGACTTTGCTGCCGAATCAGGCGATGGACTTCAACAATTATTTAGACAACGAACTTTGTGGTGACATGGCCTTTGCAAATGACGACTGATTGATGACCGACGACTTAAACCTCCACTTATTAACAATGATGATGACCGTGACCTGGATGGCGACATCATGCCCGACTTGGATGACGACGCAACGAGGACTACGACGACCACGACCTGAGGGACGTACAAGGAGGACCCATGACTGGTGTTGACGCGGATGCAGCTCCAGGGAAAATTCTTCAAAAATGGACGCTTTGCTGAATAATGACCGACACATTTCGACAACGATAGGACTACCAGACGGATTCAGGACCAGACACTTACAGTGTAAACACTAATAACATTTTCAAGGATAACTGACTCTTAACTTGGAGGACTGATGGTTTGATTGCTCATTGTGATTATTTTCTTGTTTTTGGAATACTATACTATGCAATCATTTTGGATATTGGAGACTTGGTTGAACCCTTTCACATTGGGTAAGTGGAACTTTGATTGTTATTACTGTCCCAGTGTGAGAGATATTTGAGAGAGTATGTTGATTTTGATTAGTGCTTACTGAGTTTGCATTATTTTATTTTGACTGATTATTTGTATTTAATCCTCATGTGTTTCCTTATGAATTTTTCATACTCATATTTGGTTGACTGTTATTACTGATCTGTGACTTTGATATTTGATTAGATAGGCTTTGTGTCACTCAATATTACACCATGACCAATCACAGTACCAATACCACCCTGACCACCAGTAGGACCCTCCGACAGACCGACTTTTTACCGACTAAATTTTCTGGCAGCCGACTAGATTACAATGACTGTACTGCCCATATTGTGACCTTTGAAGACTATTTAGACGCCCATGACATTGACTCGGACAAAGCTAGCAACTTGACGACTATACTTAAGACTTTCAAGCGGACATTAGAGGGACAGGCCAGACTCTGGATAGACAAATTGACTTTCACTACGTATGACGACCTAAAGACTGCTTTCACTAGGCGATTTAGCCCCGCCAAATCGACTTTTGCTAGGGTTACTGACTTTAACACCATGACTATGACTGATGGAGAGAGTGTCGAAACTTTTCTCCAACGACTCAGACAGACTGCCTCCTACATAGACTATGGGGAGAAGCAAATAAAGGACCGTTTACTTGCTGCACTGACCCCCGACTGTCGCGCCGCCATTCTTATGGCATCGCCGACATCAACGACCACCCCTGACGAGATAGCCGCGAAAGCGCAGCTTTTCATAGATCTTAGGACTGACACTACCCCGACAAAAGAGGTGACATTCGCAACCCAAGACGATGTCGACCTCCTACGTGAGGAAATTTCCTCCCTTAGATTTAAAACCGAACAGAAAGACTCCCGAGGACGAAGACGAAATCGACATTCCCAACACAATGACTCTGACCGCAGTACCAGCCGCAGCGCTAGTAGGACTCGACATAGGGATGACCACAGCAGACATGAACGTAGTTTAAGTAGGGACCGACATCATTCTGACTACAGACGTAGTTTAAGTAGAGACAGACGACATGATAGTAGAGACAGACATCCTGGACGGCGCTCTCCTTCTCGTGATCGTTATCGGTCACAAAGCCGAGGACGCGACCAACGGTCTCGACCTCGATTCGCTGGCAAGTGTGACTATTGTCACATTCCTGGCCATTTTTGGAGGGATTGTCGGCATAGGTTGAGAGACATTGAACGCGACAGACGACCCCAATATTACGGACCACCCCCACCCCACAGACAACAATACAATGACTATAACCGACATCATCATCGACAACAACAACAACAACAACAACAACAACATCATCTACAATACACAGGACAGTACTTCGACACACATACCCAGGGTTTTCATTAAGGGAGGAAAATAGAAGCGCTCTCTATTCCACCTCCCAAAATGAACACCCCAGGCCTAGGGACGGACAAAAACTCAAATCGACATACTTAGGGACAGAGGATGTAGACCTGCAACTGACTAGTAATAACTTTGTTAAGGGACGAATTGACAGTGGTAAGCACATTTTCATTCTTTTGGACAGTGGTGCTTCCAAGACATTGATTTCTGACCGCTATGTTAAATCAACTCCACACCTTTCCAACCTTAAGAGGCAGAGCGTGACTCCTACTCGATTTAAACTAGGGAACGGACAGTTCCTTGAAGCGCAAACCGCGATTAAATTCAGAGTCACAATTCAAGGTTACAAATTCGAAATTTCTGCTTTAGTCGTTGAAAACCTTGTTGGTGTTGATTTGATATTAGGCAATAACACACTTTCGGACGTAGACGGGACTTTGACTTTCAGGGACCATAGGTTCAAAATCAAACGGCGTAGGATACCATTTTCCCCTACATCAAAGGTGAAAATCGAACCATTTGGGTCCAGACTCATGACACTACAGGGACATACACCTGCCCACTTACGTAACTCTGACGTCATACTGACTTCCAATGACTACCTCAGTAGGCACTGCCCATCAACAATGGTGGTAAAACTAACAAAAGGTGCAACTCAAATCATTGTGACTAATACTACTGACAGACCTCTACATTTCTCTAAGGGTAGGGCGATTGCCTTTCTCGACACTACTAACCCCGTACGTGTGACTGAGCCCCTCCCAGTAGATAACATAACTATGACCTTGACTGACAACACACATGCACTTTACTCCACTCAGCTTGACACCGCAGACAGTAACCTTGACAACCAGACTAGACAAGCAAACCTTGACAAATACCCCCACCTTGATCCCAATGACCCCATTGCTAACATGACGGAAGACCAAATCATTAGAGCCCATATTGACTTAAAGGATAGTGTGCTTTCTCCCTCTGAAAAGAATGAGTTGATACAGATCCTTAAAGACAACAGACCCGCATTCTCCCTCTATGGTGAGCTATCTAGTTGCCCAAACTTTGAAGTAGACATACACTTGACCAATGACGAACCGTTTTTCATTCGACCATACTTTGCTACTGAACCTGACAAACGACAAATCGAAAAGGAACTGACCAAACTCGTGAAACTTGGTATACTTGAGGTTGGACATCAGGCATACACCTCGCCTGTGTTACTCATTGCCAAGAAAGACAAGACTGAAAAACGAGTAGTGACCGACTTTCGTTACCTGAACTCTAGAATTAGACGTATCAACCATCCCTTTCCCCTACTGACTGAAACCCTTAAACGCATCGGACATGCTAAGACTAAAGTAATGAGTGTCATCGACCTCAAATCTGCCTTTCACTGCATTCCCCTCTCTAAACAAGCACAACAATATACCGGCATTGCCTCCTATCGTGGAGGAAAGCACTATTACTATAAACGACTTGCCCAAGGACTTAACATTTCTCCCGGACTATTCCAAGCAAAAATCGACAACATTCTAGGCACCATTCCCAACTCCCGCAATTTCTGCATTGCTCACCATGATGACATAATCCTATTTAGCCCTGACAAGACATCCCACAAACTCCACCTGACCAAAGTATTACAGGCCCTCTCTGACAATGGACTTAAAATCTCTCCTAAGAAATGTAAACTCTTCACCAATGACGTAGACTACATGGGACATAGGATAACTATTAACTCGGACGGTGAGGCTTGTTTTCGACCACTGAACAATAGATGCGCCTCTATACACAACATGACTCGACCCAAGACACCCAGACAAGTTAGACGGTTAATTGGTGCTGTCAATTATGTTGCAGGATTCTTCCCCAACATACAGTCTATTTTGAAGCCACTACACCAGCTTACCAGAAAGAGTAAGAAATTCAAATGGACTGACGAACATGAACGCGCCTGTAACAAAATCAAAGACCTCATGACCAAACCCCCTGTACTACACATGCCTACAAATACCGGACGATTCACACTTTACAGTGACACATCACGGACTGCGACTGGATCTTACTTGACTCAAATCATCAACGGACATGAAAGAGTTATAGGCTATTACTCTAAAGTTCTCCCTGACGCTTGCCAGAGGTATAGTGTAACAGAACTAGAATTGTTTGGCCTTTTGATAAACATAACTGCTTTCAAACACTTGTTGCGTGGCTGTGAATTCAATGCATTTGTTGATCACAGCCCAATTGTTCAGATATTAAAGTCCAAAGATGAACCATCCACCACCCGCCTTCAGAAACTAATCTTGAAATTATCAGAGTACTCCTTTAAGATTGCATACAAGAAGGGTACCGAACTTGTCCTAGCAGATTTTCTGTCTCGCATACCAAGCGACAAACATGCCGAAATAGATCATGTAGTGCCCATTTCATTTAGTTTAGTTGATAATCATGACCTCGATCATCTTAATCCTATACAACCTGCCGAGCGTCCAGTGACACGCGCCTTTGCTAAAAAGATGGGTATTTCTGTTCCCAATCTTTATCCTGACAGACCCAAAACTAACAACCACAACAATATTGATACTGACACCGCCCCACCCCCTGAACCAATCATCACACCTGCACCCAATAACAATACCCCACATTCACATGAACCGGCCAATCAGAGATCAGCATTAGACACACCCCATGACCTGCCCCCAACTACGACACACTTTGCCCCACATGACCATAACAGACCCAACACACAGAAACCAACACCTAAAGCTCCGAAGCGAACAGAACCTAGACTGGTGGACAAACAAAATGAGTCACCTTGTACACAAACATACAGGGATGTGCCCCCAGACTTGTTTACAGCCCCTAAGCCACTGATCTCAAATGTTGAGCAGATTGTTGCTCCACATATACCCAAACAACATGACATAGACAAAGTACTAGACTTGATAAAGAGAAAAATCATCCGTGACTACAACCTGCCTATTGACATACGAAGACTTAAGACAGAACAAGAGACATCTCCATTTTTCAAACCGATCTATGACTTTCTAGCCCATGACATATTACCTAGTGACAAAAAGGCAGCGAAAACAATTCAGCTGAAAGCTGAGCAATACATCCTATGTGATGGTGTATTATTCCGCCTTTTCTTTGACAAGACTGACAACTTTAAACTACAACTTGCTGTACCAGAATCACTGACTGATGTTATCATTTCACAATACCATGACAACCTACTTAGCAACCACCAAGGAACAATGCGCACTTACTTGACAATACGACGTAATTACTATATGCCACAGATGTTTGACAGGGTACAAAACTATGTCAAAGCTTGCCTGAGATGCCAACAGTTCCGTGGCAAACCAGACAAGTTACGCCCATTCCACACTCGTGTACCTGACTCCTATCGACCCTTTGACAGAATAAGCCTTGACTTTAAGACCATGCCTACCTCGGCAACTGGTTTTAGACATTTGATGGTCATTTGTGACGAGATAACCCGCTTTGTTATTTGTGCCCCACTTCGCACTCTCGATGCCGAAACAATTTGTGAGGCATTGATACAAAAGGTTATCTGCATTTTCGGACCCCCTTCCTGCCTTGTGACCGACGCAGCAGCCGCTCTCACAGGCAAACTACTGACTACACTGTGTACCGCCCTGAACATTGATAGGAAAGTGATTAGTGTTGCAAACCACGGCAGCTTACAAGTTGAACGCCACATTCGAACACTCTCTGACTTCCTCAAGGTGAACTTGAACCAATTTGGAACAGATTGGGTTCGGTTTATTCCCACTACTTGCTATGCCTACAACTCATTCTCTTCCCCTCATCTAGGTGACCAATGCCCTTACCAACTTGTATTTGGACGAGACCCCCCAACCATGACTAACTTGACCTTCAACCCAATGTCTGGTCTGACCCAGACTTATGACGAATATGTTTCCCATCTCAAACGGAAATTTGACCAGATCTCTCACACGATGCTTTCGCTCCAAAGGAGAACTCAAGACAAGCAGAATGTCGCCATTACAAATAAACTACGGCAAACTCCTATTTATTCAGTAGGCCAGCTAGTCTATTTGTACAAGCCAACTTCTTCCTCCCTCACTGCAAACTCGAGAAAGATTGCAGCTGCTTGGGTCGGACCTTTAGTTGTGCATGAAGTGCTCGATAGAACCCACTTCATTCTCTCCACTCTCAAAGGTGAAATTCTGCGAGATATCTTTAACTACAACAGGTTGAAACCCTGTTTCATGAAAGCATCGGATGAGAGGAAACCCATCACCCATCTCCAGCGACTGAAAGAGGCACTTGGAAAGACAGTGACCCCTGGAGACGGTGAAACCTCTGACAAACCATCAGTAAATTTTATTGATGAGCATGACCACACCCCTCCTGAATGCACTGCTGATCACATCATGTGCTTTCAGACGACAGACCCAATCCAAACATCTGACTATGTGACATCCATCACCCCTAACAACGGAATAGCCGCCCCAACCCCCCTACGACAAACTGACCTTGAACGACAATTTGACCTTCTAACAACTGCCCCTTCTGACAATGACATGACCCTACACCGAGGACGATTTAAGAACGGGCAATTACAAGTACTGACTTCATTCATTAGGACTTCGACTGACGGTAATAACCCCAAAGAGGTTAGATTTTGGTGGAACATAGGACTGTATGCAGACACAAGTAACTTGATAAGGCAAATTCTGATTGATAGAATCATTCCTGTCACGGGAACACCAAAGAAATATATGAAACGATTGTACACATAATTTTCTTGATAAGCTTTATAGGTCAAAAGCTGTATATGTTATATTTCTTTGTCATTTTATGATTTGTTGTATTTGTTGCTGAAGTAATATACGTAACTATCACATTATTAATCTCATTGCCAAAATAATGAGAATATAAGCTTTGGAATCCTTTTTCAAGGCTGTGTAATTGCATGTTATATTATTGTATCAAATTAATTGTCTTAACACTGATTGGAGAAATTTGAGTTTAACTCATTTTTAATAAACAGACTTGAAAGTGTCTGTTCTTTCGCTTACTTCTATTGTTATCAATTTGGAGATATTTACTTTCTTATCGAGTGAGGTTTGAGAGTCATATTCTTCTGTGTACATCCTTCACTGAAGTGATAATTCCTAATAGGCCGCACAGATAGCTCTCATACCTCGAGCGCACTCGTTACCTCTCCGCTGATACTCAATTAGATGCTTGGAAATTAGCGTCTGCGAAAATGTCTCAAATTCTTGATTATGATTGATATATTAATTTTCGCTGTAATTCCTGATTTGCTCTTTTAATCATGAATTCCTACTCATGCATATTTTGTGCTGGTTTAATTTTCCTTGTTTGATAATTGAGCATATTGAAGTTATAAATTATAGTCATTGCTCAGTTGTTATTGTTATGGTTGAAGAAATTGACCATTTTAGGATAATTATGTTGAAGAATATTGCATTAGTTTTGGTTACTTTATTCACTGTATCTCATTGTAAATAGATCATCATTATGTCATTTAAATGTGTGAGAGTGAATGTGTGAAAGTGATAGTGGGACAGTAATGATTTGAGTTCCACTACCTACCATTCATTTGTTTTTATTTATAATATCTATCACTTTGTTTTCCAACATTCAGATTCTGGAAATTCCAGAAACCTCTCTATGTTCTGATTTGTTTGTAATATTTTAACCCCCCCCCCCCGAGCCTTGTTTCCTAACAAAAGGGGATGTAATGTATATTTAGGATATTTTTGGGATAACTTCCTGTTCATTAACAACTCAACTTAAATTCCCTTGTTTTTGTAAACTCACCTCAGAATATAACACCAAGATTATTTACTATTAATTTCCTGTCGTTAATTACCCTTGTTTGATGTTTACATCAAGGAGTCATTCAATCACCCTTGTAACAACCCTTCTTTGTCCCTGGTTTAATTACCCAAAGATTATATACACACACCGTGTGAACCACCAGACTCTTTGTCTGCCCCTTATCTTATAATACTTCCTCCTCCACAAAAGAATCCCCCTCTTTTAATTGGTCAAACATCACCCCTTAGGACAACCCCTTTGGTCACTCTTTTTAGTTATCCCTTTTTGATTGGTTGTCTTACCAAAATTCCCACCCATCACCCATTGAACATTTCCAAGTTTGGTGTTCTTTCCAAGCCCCCAAGAGAGATCATGATTTCGACATCAGAGAGTCAACCTCTACTTGAGATTGCTCTCTCTCCTGCATTTTGATACTTCTATATTTTACTCTGATGTACATACTCGTCATTTAACTTGTCGTTGAACTTCATCATGATATTTCTGAGCGATTGTGAATAAACACTTTGCATCGATGAAATGTACCAAAACTGTACCTGAGCTCCTTCATTTCTGCTTCATAATAACATTCCAAATGTAACACCACCCGTTACATTACACTATCGGTCACAGGGATTTTACGGAGTCCGCCCTCTAGTGTTCTTAGTATACATCTCTATGGCACGACACCATGTACGATGTACCAATCGAAAGCGCTCTACCAGAGCATGGTGGCGCACGGCGCATGGCTGATAATACGAAAGTTGCTGAAAGCGTAGCCGCGGACTTTGCACAGCTAGACTGCGCTGCACATGCAGTAGCGCACCTAGCCACGACCTTTTTTCCGCCCTGAATCAACAAAGACAACATGTCGATTTTCCGCCATCACTGTTAATATGGGTGTGGCACAGTTAGCTTCCTCCTTGTCCTGGTTGATCTCATTGATTGCCAGTTCATGTACAGTGTTTACGGTAGGTAGAAACAATATGCATACGTACATACTGCCGTTACTGAGCATTGTTTATTATCATTGATTATTGGTGACCCTGCATCACAAAACGCAGAATAATGGTAATCGTGTACAAATGCACACCATGCACACCTACCATTTCCGTCCTTAATTTGTCAATGAAAACTTCTTGTGGCTATCAGAAATGTCAAGATGGACCATATCTGACGGTTTCATGAACTTTCATAGTCAATTACAGAAGAAAAGTAGCTAATTTTGACTCAAAAGTACGCCGATCGACGGCTGTGTCAGTGTAGCATGATGGATGATCGATCATGTGGAAGAGCGATATAACGATGATAATCGATCGTTGTAGTCTGTGATACAGCCGCTTGTTTGGCGTTTAACCACAATAATAACGTCGGCTCGACAGTAAAATGTGGAAGAAAGAAAGTGATCTTGATGCGTCTGTTTTTTTATCGTTTTAGTTAATTTTCTCCTGCGTGTGACTGTATGTATGTCAACATTGTTTGCTGACTAAATGATGGACGGATAATATGTTTACAAAACAGTAAAAGATATATGAAAAAATGGGAATTATCCATCATGAATATTGCACAATAAAATGGATTTTTACTACAAAACAAAAGCAAATACTGGGTTGCAGTTTTTGTATACATACCGGTAATCAAAAAAATTAAACGGAAAAAATGAATACTATCATGAAAACAATTACTTTCTACTATCCCTAAGATGAACTTATCAATTAAAAACATATTAGGCCTACCATGTTAATTTCAATATTATGTTTCTTTTTAGGTAAAATGAGCACTTTGAGAAGTCCACAATGTTAATACATGATTGTAAAACATACACTTTTTGTAATACTATTCTCTTTAATTTATTAAATTAGGCCTATAAATTATGTAGATTAATAGAAACAAATCCCCTTTGAATTCAACTTCCTTATCTTCTTTTCTCTCTCTTTCTCTCTCCCTCCTAAATAGCCAACCTTTTTCTTCCACTTTTCCTTCAACCTTATTCTATTCCTTTCAACACTACTCAAATTATTATTATCAACTTAGTCATGATAAAATCAATACTTGCCACAATTTTTAAAGAAAGGATCGATGTCTAAATCCTGGTATGAATAATCTGTATCAATAATTTGAATAGTGATAATCATGATAGTGGCAATAAAAAACAAAGAACTATCACAATAGCTCACTTGAGCCTTCAACTCAGGTGAGCTAACAATAAGAAAAAAAATATGAAAAAGAAATGGGAGCTACACGTATTGCACGAGTCAAGTTCGATATTGTAGTAAGCGGCTAATTAGAGACTAACAGAATCGAATAGTTGACATCGTTCTCTGCGAAATCGGTGCACTACTATACGTCGGAAACTATGTTCGCGACCGACGTACTTTTCAACTCCGATTTCTCATTTTTCTTACCTTTTCGGCTTTCTAATTCCATGAAAACCCTCTGATATGGTTCAATTTAGCATCTCCAATAGCTGCACAAAATTTGATTGACAAACGGCGAAGCAAACGGTAGGTGTGCATTTCTACATGATTACCGAAAAGGTAAGAAAACTGCGGAATTTTCTGAGTGAAGTGAAAGAGCAGACTCTCTAACGTTAAGGCTATTCAAGCCATCAAGGCTTTAAACTGATGATTTATGATGTAAATATAACATGTTACAGATTACAAGGACCTTCTATAACTCAATTCAAGTGGTAGAAATTTGGACTTCCCTAACCTATCTATTCTAACACATTAGCCTCTAACTAGGGTCTTCTAGTCATGTGGTGGGGGGTTGGGTGTCCGGACACGTACACAAGTTCTCGCATGAAAACTTACCTTCCCATTTTGAAAGGCAAAGCACACACTCGGGGGGGGGGGGGGGGGGGGGGGGAAGTGAACTGAGCAAAGAGGCTCTGAAGTACCGGTAGGCCGTAGGTAGGGCATCCAACTTACAGTGTCTATTCAAACGCTTAAATAAAGCTTTAACGTTACCAATTAAGCCATGCCGGCTGTGCGATTAATGGGACAAAAAAACAGCAACATTAAATTAAGCATGGTCTAAATTTATTTAACATGTGTTAGTATCAACAATTAATAACATGATATTCTGTTCATAATAATGCCAACTTTCAAAGTTATTTGCTGTTTGTTAGTGTTCACTGTTACGTGTTAGACTTGAAAGTGCAGAGTAGGGCCTAGCTCTATGCAAAACCAAAGGATTTCAAGAAATGAAAGGGGGCCTCTATGTTAAGAGTGAAGACATAAATTGCATTGACACTGTCTAATGTTAGATGTCTAACGTTAGACCGAGGCTTGGATCATTATTGGTATAGAACCTACCCTCCCCCCAAAAAAGGATTGTAACAATGTTTAGTGTGTCAAAACAGACTTTCCCATTCATGTTATTATCCCAAACTGAAGAATAATTTACAATTATGTAACGTTAGAAGGATACTGCATAGCTCTTTCAGAAAATATGGAAGACTCAAAGATTGACTCGGTTGACCCATTTCACCTTTTTTGAGTCCTCATGCAGGGGCGGATCCAGGAATTGTGTAAAGAGGGGGCGCGTTAACAAAATTAAAGGGGGGGCACACGCACCCCTAGCTCCCCCCATTTTTTCCTTTTTATTTCTTTTGTTTCAACTGACTTGACTTGCGGGCGTGCGCCGGTTGCGGTCCTCCCTGGATCCGCCCCTGCTCATGTAAAAAAAGGGGTACGTAGGCCCCCTAACTTGTTAGTGACTTTTGTTCATTTTGTGATGCACATACAGTCACATTTGTTCCTGCTGGAACCTTGTATGCTGGATGCACAGCCTAACCTACCTCAGTACCGGGGTAACTGTTCTGTAGACATAGACCCTAGGTAGTGTAGCCTGTGTAACGTTAGGGCCATCCACTGCCACTGGCATGTACTCTGGTGTTGCGCTAATAGAAAGATTTGTCTATCTGGAGGAGTCTTTTATATTTTATTTTTTATTTATTTAGGGCCTGGTTTTGTTAGACCCTATTTACTTTTATTTATTTTTAAAAAACATTTTTACTAGTACTAGTTATCACCCTCCTCCGTAGAGGGGATCCGTGAAAGCCAGAAACAGCCTCCGCGGAACATAGTATCCGCGACGAGTCGCAATGACCAGATAAGATCTACAGACTGATCTTTCGGTCAAGTGCCTCACATATTGCTATGCTATAGTCAGCATTCTGGTGGTAGACCCTAGACTAACTGCGATCAGCCCCAATGCTTCGAACTGTGTACCCTGGTACAAGGAGCGCCCCGGGGATATTTTCTTGACAGCCATTCCATTGTGACTCGCGTGACATTTGTTATGGTTGAGTACTTGAAAAATTTATGTTGCAGACCTGTTTATTTTACATATTTCAATCAAGGTATTGACCCTTCACATTGGTTCACAGAAATTTTTGATGTGAAGTCATTCTAGTTATGTTGTGACTCGCGTGACGCGACACTATTGAAGATTTACTTTACTGTACTTAACTGGATTTTCGTAAGAAAATACAGGTACTCGTCCTGTGTACACAAAATTTTCTGGGTTCAATTTTGAGGCATTAGGCAATAAAAGAAGTCAAAATTTCATCATCCCTTGACCTTTCATCTTGACTCAGTTGACATAGCAAAATGTGACTCGCGTGACACATGAGCGTGACAAGTATCATTCAGGACCAAAAGTTTAGCCTAATGATTTTATTGAGTAAAATGAGCCAAATGTTTAACCTTTGCATGTGTTTTTATGGTTTGTTTCATCACACATATCTTTAAAACAAAGGAACCATATCTAACTCCAATCTCTGATGGGATCATGGGAGCTCATAGCACATTTGATACGGTACATAAAACATCCAGCAAAAAGTCACTTTAACCTCTTTTTTTTTCCCCTCGTCAAATCAAGAGTTCCGGAAAATCATTCTTTCTTCAATGAATTTTCTTTTCTTTCATATTTATTTTAATTATATCAGCAAGTCTTCAATTCAAAATGAATCAAATTCAAACTTTCTTTAAGTTAGCATGCATATTTGCTTATGGATTTATGTGGATCCAATTAAGCTCTTTTCAAAACTTTAAAGTCACTTTGAAGCAAAGAGAATCTTCACTTCTTATAAATAATGCTCACACAGACTGATACCGGTACCAGTACTCTGTTTCTTTCTTATCTACCATTACTGAGTCTGATGTGAAGAATGATCACCATGTTTTGCTTATTTTTTTATAGCAGACTACTGGTACATGATAAATAGTAGATAATTCAATTTTCTTTGCCAAAGTGTCTATGTTATACAATGTATTTGAAAAAGTTTGTTACTGCTTTGTGGAGACAGTTTTCATGCGTAGTTTGCTGGGGCCGTTTTATTTTTTTATTTTTTGTTAAGACTCGATCTCTTTATTCGTGAACTAAGTCTCCTATTGTTGACAAGATATGGCCGCTGTACCTTTTGCTTTCATTATATGTCTGATTCAGGCTGCCACAGCTCTTTTATCCAGCCAGTGGAATATATTTCCCCTTTTCTCTAGATGACTTAAGGTAATTGACCATTTGGGAGGCAATAGATGCTGCTTGATGCTTTCTGCTGAAGGCAACTGCCACCATCAGCCACTGACTTTTGGGCCTGCACTTGCAGTGCTTGTTCTCTGGATGGTATCCTCATTTCCACCATCATTATCACCATTTTCGGATAGATCACCACTGCTTCTCTGAGAAATGAGCGTTTTTGCAACAAGATATTCACTCTTTGAAGGTGATATATTGAAGTGATGATTAAGTTATGTGGTGCAGCTATACTCCAAAGATGACAGGCAGGTACAAACCCTCAGAAAAAATCTTCACATTCCCTTTGTTTGTGATGAAAGTTGTAGGAACAGTTTAAAAAAAAAAAAGTTTACAGCAAGACAAAATTCCTCAGCAGTGGAGATAGAGCACAAGTTTTGCTTTTTCACATAACCAAAGCTCTGCCACTTCAGGCTTGCTCCAATGTCTGTGTCAACTGGATCTTTCCCATGACTTGTAGTGCTGTAATTCCACACTACATTGTAGGTCAATGTTGTGTTTCTCCTTCAGCATAGGTAGGGCACTGATAATAAATCTATTTTGAATAGGCTTGCAGGACCATCTAACCATATTTTGACCAATTCACTTCACTGCTGATCATTGACAGAAGCTCATCCACAAAAACTACAGTGTGCAACATAATACTGTTTTGTCATGGTCTAGGTAGGCCTCATTGATGATGACAAGTGATGATTTTCTCCTGGGGCCACATTATTGTGTATAGAGAGCTATAACACATGATTCCAAATGGCAGATTGGACTTCGTCTTAACTGGAGCATGAATGATTCTCAGCAAAGTCAATATGGAGGACAGCAAAATCTGAGGGAAGATTTGAAGCCATTTTCTTTTCATCTTCATACAGTGTAGCTTCCTGATTGTTGCCACTTTATAAAGCAATATTCCAAGAACTTCACAGAAGTGGAGCTGACATACAGTACAAGTAGTTTTTTTGTAAATTTCACGAAGAGTTACTGATGCGTTATACTTTTTTGTTGACAAGGCGGCCACCCACCTCCTACCATTTTTGTCGAGCCCACCGGAGTTGCGGGGAGACTAAGGGATCGCCTGCGGCGTCTGTCCGTCCGTCCGTCTGTCCATCCGTCTGTCCGTAACACTACAAAAACTTCAATAACTCTGGGCTTCAATTGCAATCAAACTTCGAGGGAAGACGGGTCACACAAAGTTTCACATTTTACCATATATCATCGGTTGAAAATGATAAGGGCGTTAAGTTGCCACTAAACCCATAGTGTTCGAAACAACTTAACGCCCTTCTCATTCTCAATGGACGATATGAAGGTCACCTCAAGGTCAAAGCTCACAGGCAGGGGTCAATGAACTTTAGGGCCCAATGTTAAGTTTTTATGGCACGTTTCTATTATGGGTCATAACTCTTGATCCATAACTCAATTTGTGACCAAACTTGGATGGTAGATGTCCCTTGGGGAGTGGATGGTCACCACAAGGTCAAAGATCACAAGCAGGGGTCAACGAACATTTAGAGCCCAATGTTAAGTTTTTATGGTGCATTTCTATTATGGGTCATGACTTTTGATCCGTAACTCCATTTGTGACTAAACTTGGATGGTAGATGTCCCTCGGGGATTGCATGGTCATTACAAGGTCAAAGGTCACAAGCAGGGGTTAACAAACTTTTAGGGCCCAATGTTATGTTTCTATGGCGCGTTTCTATTATGGGTCATAACTTTTTATCTATAACTCCATTTGCGACTAAACTTGGATGGTAGATGTCCCTTGGGGAGTGGATGGTCACCACAAGGTCAATGGTCACAAGTAGGGGTCATCGAACCTTTAAAGCCCAATGTTAAGTTTTTTTTGGCGCGTTTTTATTATGGGTCATAACTGTTGATCCATAACTACATTTGTGACTATAAACTTGGATGGTAGATGTCCCTTGGGGAGTGGAGGGTAACCACAAGGTCAAAGGTCACAAGCAGCTGTCAACGAACTTTTAGAGCCCAATGTTAAGTTTTTATGGCACATTTCTATTATGGGTCATAACTTTTGACCCATAACTCCATTTGTGAGTAAACTTGGATGGTAGATGTCCCTTGGGGAGTGGATGGTCACCACAAGGTCAATGGTCACAAGCATGGGTCATCGAACTTTTAGAGCCCAATGTTAAGTTTTTATGGCGCGTTGCTATTATATGTCGTAACTTTTTATCCATAGGTCCGTTTGCGACCAAACTTGGATGGTAGATGTCCCTTGGGGAGTGGATGGTCACCACAAGGTCAAAGGTCACAGGCAGGGGTCAACTAACTTTAAGGGCCCAATGTTGCGTTTTTATGGCATGTTTCTTTTTTGCCATAAATTTTTACCGTTTTATATCTCTTTTTATCTGTTATATCCCATTCGTGTACAATTTCTTGTAGGCGAATGGGCGAGACACATTATGGCACTTGCCTTGTTTCTATTGACCAACCAAACGGAAGTTGACAATCCAGTTAGCTATACATTACTTATTATAACACTACTTATTTACCAATTAACATAAAACATTTACCTTTATTGAGAAAACTAAACATGCATGATTTAGTTTCAAGGCAGAATTTATTTTGATAAAATCTCAGTCATTCTGGGCTTTCATTTTCTCAAACTTGTAAACTGACTCGCGTGACAACCCGAAGAAATCCTTACATGACTTGCGTGACACAATTGTTCTGGTGTTTTTTACAATGAAGGGGTTTACAAATGAAAACCTTATTTTCTGGTATGATTGAGGACTCCTAGATCCTCGCTATTTATCCGCTACATTTCATACAGTGCACTACTTTTCAAGCAATCTAGAATATAGACATATTTTTGTGAACCGATCGCGTGACACATTTCAAGGGTGTTTTCAATCAAATATATTGTCAAGCTCATTACGTATAAATGAAATAAAAAAACTTGATATAGTAAAATGGGTATAAAATAAGACCTAATGTGAGAAAATTATGAATTTATAGCCAATAGAACATGTCTTAAATAGTGAAATCCAAAAAAGTGCCAAAAAGGCATCACTTTAGTAGTAAATATGATCTTTGTTCTGGGAGGTGTAACTCGGCTGTTAGAAAGTGAAAAGCAGTGAAAAATTGGATTTACACCCTTTGAACATATACCTACCCAAATATGAATACTCTTTCTTAATTTCTAGAACTTGAAATGTTAAGGTCCTGGTGTCTAGTTACATGGCATGGCTGTTTCAAGAGTTTAGCATTCAGGGTTACCACTACACTTCTTTTTGGAACAAAGATCTTCCAACAGTGGCTGGTGACATTATAGCTTAAGCGGGGTTCCCACTATCACGATTGAAATCGTGATTTTAATGGTGAAGCAATTGTGGTGATCTTATGAGATCGTATCAGATCTTGAGGTCAATCGTGGCAATCGCGTGAATCGTAGAAAATTTTTGGACGGTTCAAAAATTTTCTACGATTAACACAATTAATTTTTGATCGTGATCATCGCATCAGATTGTCTTGGATCGTATCAAAACACAGGAAGTCTTATCTAATCATGCTCCTTAATCGTGTTGATCGGGATCGACTTTTTCACTTTCCTTCTGCTTATTTTTTTTTTTTTTTGCACATTTGCCCTTATTTTACTCGCAAATCGTATATTATTTAGTATTCCACAAGGTATAAAAAGGGAGGGGTGGCACAATGAAATGTAGAATAACAGCACCACTGACACATCCACCAGAAGCAGAATGTTTCACATACCCCACAAATAATTAACTTTTGTGACTTTTGAAAAGTGATCATTGTCGTGGAGGTAAGGTCACTCGTGCATGACTATAAAGATCACTGTCATTACTTTTCACATAGAAGTGTTCCCCTGCGAAATAATTTTGCTTAAGACTTTTCTTTTGTTAAAAGGTGACTTTATTTTAGGGAAGTTACCTTTCTGTTGTGTGTATATGTCGATTTTGTGAAACACTGTTTAAACAAAACAATGAATCAATTCAAACCAACAAAACTTCCAATTCCCCACAACAATTTGAACTTAAAATGCATATGATGCATACTATGTGAATATGAAATCAAACACTCAAGCAATGCTATCAGTTCAGCCAACTTTCTGATATTAAGCGTATATAATAACACATATTATTTTAGCATTCAAAAAGATCCCATCCTCTTTTTTAGCTTCAATTTCATATTTTCTTCATACATTTCAAAGGAAGGTGAAAATATTTACTTTGTTTTCCTCTTTTTTTCGGAGAAGGTGGGCAAGGATCTGATCTTGTGTATTCGGGTTTTCTTTTCTTTTTTTCTTTGTTTTTTTTTTTGGGGGGGGATGGGGGGAGGGTGAGCACGTCGATTCAATAATCTATTAATTCCTTAAGGTTGAATTAGGGAAGGGACTATCTGAGGTTGTGGCTGGCCTGTAGGTGATGCTTTCTTTATGATGACAGCATGATCGCCATTCGCAATACTGCAAAGATCACGTCGTCATCATCCTCAACCCTTGCCATCATCAATGGTTGTGGATAGTAGGCCTTATCACTCTACAGAAGTTAAGGACACAATGAAATCCATTGTCAGCCGCACTATAATATTCCCATTCGGGTCCAATCGCATTTTAAATGGGGGTCGCTTTTGATCCCGATCGTGAAAGATATCGTATCTTATCTCAACAGCCCGCATTGGTTTGCGGTATTCGTATTGGAACGTATCAGAACGTAGCTGCACCCACCAAATCGGGGATCCTGATCGTAATGTCGCATCCAAGCGAACCAACACGTATTGACTCGCATAACTTCGTATGCAAACATGAAATTTGAGACGAGTTCAACGAAACTTCCACGATCAGTCATGAATGTCGAATCGTGGCGTTCGTAATAGATCGTACGATAGTGGGAACCCCGCTTGAAAGTGAAAACAAAGTTCTGGTAAGGGCTTGAGAACCCGTCTGGCACCATTTCATATTTGCTTGCAATATATCGAAAGAGTCTACAAAGAAACCTACCTGGCTGACGCGGTTTGCCGGAATGATGAGTCGTTTTGGAGTATTTTGAGAAAAATAATAAAAGTTGGTAGACCGACTTTTCTTCCAGAAGGCTCCAGACTAACTCGGTCTCAGGAAAAACTCGACCCCATTTCAGACAATTTACGCACAGTTCGTGATCGCCATGTTCATCAGTACTCTATAATACTACGAGTACCAAACGAGGCCTTAAATGAGCAGACAGGAAAGTGCGTGCTAATCCTGTACAAAACAAATGGACAGCGCTCAAGCCTGCTAGTATACGCACATCACCTCAGTTGCTGAGACGCGCGGTCTTTGAAGTTTTTGTTGTTGTTCATCAAGCTTCTTTGATTGTTTTTAGAGGTGCTTGAGAGGCGCACACTAATTTTGCATGCGCGCCAAAGAAGTTTTTGATGCGCGCGTTGTAACAACTTGACCATTACTGCAAGTAGCCAGAATGCTAATGTAGTTTATACAGGCCGCTCCCATATGCATAGTACAACACTGTACAATCCAGAGGGACAACCAATACAACTCATCCCGCCGTCAAGCAAAGCGAGGCCGAGTTATCCCCGAGTCCGAGTCTAGCCTGACCCCGTTCGGGTAAATTCTGAGACTGAACTTTTTTGGTTAATATTTCCCATTTTCGTTGTTACCCATCGAATATCTTGTTATCACAGCGTTATTCCGCATATTTCCTAGGCATACGTTCACATTTTGGAGCAAAATTTGACAACTTTTGCAGGCGTACCAGAACTTTGTTTGGGATTTAATGTCAAAATTAGTATTGATGCAGAACTTCACCCTGTTTTGAATAATACTTCTTTTTGTGAATCTCTGTGGCTTAATGTACATTCTTCCCCAAATGGTGTTACCCTGATTGGCTGTGTCTATAAAAGTCCTAATTCTTCATCTGAGAATAACTCTGCTCTCTTTTACCTCATTCGTGATGCATACAGTTCATGTAGTCAGTTGATATTGCAGAGTTGATTTTAATTGGAGTGACATCACTTGGACAGATTACACTGGTTTTCTAAGTAATCCTGACGAGGATAAGTCAAATTTTTTGCAGTGTTTAGAAGATTACTTTCTTTTCCAACATGTTACTTCTTTCACAAGTACCCGGTTTGATTGACTTAATTTTAACCAGTGATGACTGTCAAGTGCATGATATTGAATATTTGTCACCCATTGGTTGAAGTGACCATGCGATGTTGGTTTGTAATGTTTGTGTTCGGACATCTGTTCATAATACAGGTACCATGAAGAAGTATGTATGGAGGAAAGCTAATTATACAGCTTTTTGCAAAGACATTGGAGAAGTAATTGGCAGGATGTGCTCTGCTCAACGAATCATGTGCTGTCAATGCTAATTGGGGCATCTTAAAAGAAATCATGCATGGATTGATTGATATGTTCCTGTTAAGGAAGTAGGGCCTACAGTGGGAAACATCATACCTATAAAGCACCATGGATGTGTAATTTAATATGCATGTTGCTGTAAGGGCAAGAAAGAATGCCTGGAAGAAATTCAGGAGACAACCATGTGATTCAACATGGTTATTATACAGGCATGTAAGAAACCATGCCACTGCAAATCTAGTGATCTGCCTTTGCAAAAGAAGAGTTTGAAAATCAGCGTGCAGAAAACATTGAACATGATTCAAAGTCATTTTGGAAACATTCAGGCCAGATCAAAGACCAAGTATACTGCGTTCAATGGTTGCACTTCTTTAGGGTGATAAAACTTCATCTGACCATGAAACAGCAGAGTCATTGAATAGTTATTTTTGCATTGTATTTACAGAAGAAGACACTCAAGAGCTTCCTGTAGTTAATGTTTTACTGATCACTAAAACAGTAAAATTTTGTCCGACCTTGACATTACTACTAAAGATATTGCAGAGAAACTTGGCAATCTCAAAGAGGGTAAAGCCCAAGGCCCTGACGGTCTTCATCCTAAATTCCTGAAAGAAGTTAGGAGGGAAATTGTAATTCCTCTGCAGATTATTTTTTTGTAGTCGCTGAAAACTGGTATAGTGCCACCTGACTGGAAGAATGCTAATGCCATACCAGTTCATGAGAAAGGGAGTACATGTACATCTGATCCTGGTAACTACAGACCAGTCAGTCTGACATCATGTGTTTGTAAGACTATGGAATCCATTATTCATGATCATATTATGAAGCATAGATCTTTGAAATAATTATCTATTGAGTAATGTACAGTATGGTTTTCTTTCCAAATGGTCATGTCCTCTTCAACTCGTGGATTGCATGGAACAGTGGTCAAGAGTCCTTGACAATGGGGACAGTTATGATGTACTTTATCTATGTAGACCGTATCAAGACTTCTCAAAAGGCTTCTCCTCGAGCTTACCTCGGCATTGATGGGAATGTGTTGAGCTGGATTGAGGGTTTTCTCTCTGATAGGATGCAATGGGTCATTGTCTGTGGTGAGACTTCTTCATGGAGGGCAGTCCGTAGTGGTGTTCCACAGGGACGTGTTCTAGGCCCGGTACTGTTTCTAATTTTTGTGAACGATATTTCTGAAGATTTTAACTGTAATATGAGACTGTTGCCAAATATACCCAGCAGTCAATTAGTGATCCTGGTGATACACGGTTTAATACTGCAGGATACAATATACCATCCACAAGCTTGAGGTCTGGTCCCGGATATGGAAGCTCAATTTAATCATGGGAAATGTCATGTTATGCACCATGGTCTTAGAAATCCTTGGTGTGAATGTAAGATGTATTCAAACAACAAGAATGATATTGTTGAGGTTATTCATACAGTCAAAGAGGGAAAGGATCTTGGGGTGTACTTTTTTTCCTAACCTCAGTTTTACTCTGCATACCTGTATGTACACAAAGTAGCTGCGAAGGAGAATAAAGTACGGTACTTGGTCTGATCAAAAGGACTTTTACTCATCTGACTAGAGAAGTGTTTGTCTTACTGTAAAAGGCCCTTGTTAGACCACTCTTGGAATAGTTGATCTTGTGTATGAAACAAACTTTCAAAGAGTGCAAAGCAAAAAAAAAACATGAATTGGTTCAGAGGAGAGCAACAAAGTTGGTATCAAAAGTTAAATCGTCATATTATAAGAGACTCAAGTATTTGGGGATTTCATCCTTCACAGAGTATCTACGTGAACATTCAGATATGGTTCAAGTGTTCAAGATTTTGCATATATAAATCGATATGGAAGACTTTGATCCAGCTGTTCTCTTTGTCATCAATGATCAAGTTACATGCGATCATAAGTTGGATAAAGGAAGGTGTGGAATTAGTAAAAGTTTGAACTCTTTCAGTCGGAGGGTAGTCAATCCTTGGAATAGCCTTTGTGCAGAAGCTGTCAAGGCTAAGCTCAATGATCACTGGAAGCAGAATCATAACAAATTTAATCCAGATTGCATAAACTGACCATCCCGTGGATACCTCACATGGATCTCCTCAGGTTCATGATTGAATCCTTTGAATGGCCCTCTTCAAGTTTTCAACTTACTGGGCATCATTGTAGGTAATTTAGGTAATTGTCCCCGCCGAACGAGTTCGAGCAGGGGACTATGAAACGGGCTCCGTACGTGTGTGTGTCCTTGTGTCCGTCCGTCCGTCTGTGCGTCCGTCCGTCTGTGCGTCCGTGTGTGATCAAAACGTTCAATTTGCTACTTCTCTGTCATTTATGAGCCAATTTTGATTCTGTTTGCGTTATATGATAGCACTACATGGGAGCTTTGAGACTTCTTTCAGTTGTGACCTTTGACCTTGACCTACATTGTATATTGTACATTTTGCTTCAAAATGCTACTCCTTCGCCATTTCTAACCCGATTTTGATTCTGTTTGCTTTATGTGATGGCACTAGGTGTGGGCTTCAAAACTTCTACACAGAATTTTGACCTTTGACTTCTTTGACCTTTGACCTTGATTTTTGACCTATATTGTACATTTTGCTACAAAATGCTACTCCTTCGCCATTTCTAACCCGATTTCGATTCCGTTTGCTTTATGTGATGGCACTACGTGAGGGCTTCAAAACTTCTACACAGAATTTTGACCTTTGACTTCTTTGACCTTTGACCTTGATTTTTGACCTGTATTGTACATTTTGCTACAAAATGCTACTCCTTCGCCATTTCTAACCTGATTTCGATTCCGTTTGCTTTATGTGATGGCACTAGGTGAGGGCTTCAAAACTTCTTCACAGAATTTTGACCTTTGACTTCTTTGACCTTTGACCTTGATTTTTGACCCATATTGTACATTGGCTACAAAATGCTACTCCTTCGCCATTTCTTACCCGATTTCGATTCTGTTTGATTTATGTGATGGCACTAGGTGAGCGCTTCAAAACTTCTACACAGAATTTTGACCTTTGACTTCTTTGACCTTTGACCTTGATTTTTATGCCTCCGCCACGAAGTGGTGCCGGAGGCATTATGTTTTCGGGTTGTCCGTCCGTCCGTCCGTCCGTCCGTAATGAATTTTGTGGACAAGGTAACTATCGAAACCTGTTGAGGTATCCTAATGAAACTTGGCATGTATGTGTATTAGGGGGTGAAGTTGTGCCTATCAACTTTTGGGTGCACATGCTCAAGGTCAAAGGTCAAAAGGTCAAGGTCAAATACATACAATTTCACTATTTCCACTATATCTATTGAATGCCTGAAGATATTTTCTTGAAACTTAGTGTATACATGTATTACCCAATTAAGATTCTCTGGTGAAAGTTTGGGTCATGAGGTCAAAGGTCAAAAGGTCAGGGTCAAATACATAAAATTTCACTATTTCCACCATATCTATTGAATGCCTGAAGAGATTTTCTTGAAACTTAGTGTATACATGTATTACCCAATTAAGATTCTCTGGTGAAAGTTTGGGTCATGAGGTCAAAGGTCATAAGGTCAGGGTCAAATACAAAAAATTTCACTATTTCCACCATATCTATTGAATGCCCGAAGAGATTTTCGGGCATTAAGATTCTCTGATGAAAGTTTGGGTCATGAGGTCAAAGGTCAAGAGGTCAAGTAAAAATATTAAAACTTCTCTTTTTTCTCCGTACCTTGGAAAATTGTTCAAGGTATCTTCATGGAACATAGTATATACATGTACTGACTGGAAGTGATTATCTAGAGAATGTAGGGTTCATGGGGTCAAAGGTCAGGGGTCAAAGGTCAAGTGCAAGGATTCAAAATTTTACTATTACCCTCATATTTATGCAGTGCCAGCAGGGTTATTTTTTTACACTTGGTGTATGTGTGTGTAACCTAATAGAAATTCTCTGGAAAGTTTTTTTTTTTCTCTTTTTGCCTCAAAGGTCAAAAGGTCAAAGATCAAGTGAAAGTGCTGAACTAACTTTTTCCTCCATATCTCGGAAGTGGCTCAAGTTACCTTGAAACTTAGTACATATTATGCATGTTCTACCTGAAAGTAATTATCTTATGAATTTTAGGGTCAAGGGCCAGATGAAAATGGTAACAATTTACTATTCAATTCAGAAATTTCACTTTTTCTCCACACCTGTACCTTGAAAATTACTCAAAGCCTAAATGTATGAATGGGTCAAAGTCAAGTTAAAGTCCTTAAATCGCTAGATACATGCTCTCTTATTCATCCAATTAAACCTACGTCAAGGAAGGTGAACATTCAACACATTTGTGACAAACTTGTCATTGCAATATTTTGCTAATTTTGTGAAAATGTAATCACACAGTGTCCACATGTACTATCTAGACCTATTGGGAAAATCATGCATTATGGCGGAGGCATACCAGTCGCCAAAGCGACATTTCTAGTTTACCTATATTGTACATTTTGCTACAAATTGCTATTTCCGGCGGGGACATATATTACGCACCGCGTAATTTCTACTTTTCCTTGTTTTGAAAGGCAAAAGGGAAATATACCTTCAATTGCAACTATCACTTTAACCCTTTGAGCTATGCTCCTTATTTTTGGCCCAAATTGCAGGCTTTACCAGATGCGTGAGAAAAATGGTTGCCATGCGTGAGATCGTGAGACAGACCCTAAATGCTTGAGTCTCACGCAGAATGATAATGAGTCTGATATCAGGGTGCTACATAAGCACTTGCCCGATTGCCTGGGGCAAGCAAAAATCAAATTCGGGCAAGTGTTTTTGAACAATGAAAACAAATGCTTGTCCGAATTGAGCAAGCAAAGATTTGAAGCCACCTTTTTTTCCACTTATTCCCCCAACAAACCCATAAAGTCTGCCATACAGAAGCCCAAGACAATGACTCCTTAGTGATGCAAGACACTATATATTACATTCAGCAACTTTCCAAACCTTACATGAAACAATGCAATGCAACAGCAATGCTTGATCAGACCAAGTTTGTTACTCCATTGTTTTGAGAATCAATATGCTCTGTTTATTCAAATGATTGTGTTTTATCAAGCCGTGACTTACACATAATTTTCTATATCATTTCTTCATATTTTGGACTTTCTTTTTGGGCCAGCAAAATTACTGTTCGGGCAAGTGTTTTGCAGCACCCTGGATATGGACATCGTAAATTTCATGTTTTACAGAACCAATAGGGGATGTCCCATTGTGGGGATTTGTCATGGTTGAAATACCAGTTGCAGACTCACTTTTTTCTGTACTGTGTTCTTGTGTTTATCATCTTTATATTTGTATGATTTCATCCAAATTGAATAACAAAAAACAATGTCAAGGTGGTGGCTTCTTCAGAGCAGTGCCAATTTGACAAGCCTACAGTCTACCAAGAGAGCTGCAGGGGAAACAGTCTACAGGCCAGCTGCCCAGAAGGCCAAAGGAAGTCAAGGCCATGCATAGGAACAGAAAGGTATTGTACACATTAGACACAATTTTTGAGTGTTACACTAAGTACAAAAGGGTCTCTGTAATGCAACTGAAACACATTGTCATAATATTAATTAAAGCTCTAACACATAAAAGTGGATCATATTTGGATGTATCTGAAAGTTGTTTCCATGAATGATGCATTTCACATATGAAATAATATGAAATAAAATTTAGACATTCCTTGCATCTAATCCTTGCCACTGGAAAGGACAGCCATGTGTCATAAGGGAAGAGGAACAGTATGTCATGGTATTTGATTTGTTTATTAGCTACACTTATAAATGAAGGGAAAATGTCCCAATTTTATCAAAATTGATGGATGTTTTACCCCCAGAGGACTTTGTACAGTGGCATTCCATTTACCTGTAAATACTGGATGCACTTCAATATATGGAATGGAGTGCATTTAGTTCTTGCTGTGTTAGGCAAGTCTCAAACAAGCATTCTGGTTATCAGGAACAACTTTTGTTCTAAAGGTGCCCGATTGCGTAAAATTTGAACTTGACATTAAACTGGTATATTCCCCGTGACATGACTACAATATGATCAGCGCAGCATTCTTCAAATGACGCATCTGAGATGATGTTCACCTTTTCAAATTCGCAGCATTGATTGGTACCATTTTATTCATAATTCCTCATATTTTTGGTTTTTCCCCAAGAACATGGAGTGGCATCTATGGATTACCCATTGATAATATAACCTAGCTGCTTCTTGTACTTGCATTACAGAGGACAGCAGATGGTTGGTGAGTAAACATTTGTTTAAAAAAAAAAAAAGGTTGAATGAACTACTTCCGCTTTTTAGCAGTTTTGATGAAACTTGGCGCTCATTAAGTGTGGATTTTCAGAAGACAAGTCACTATGATCTTGTCACCTTGCTGGATCTCATTTAACTAACTTCTCTTTCTTTCTATTCAAACAAAGTGTATACTTTAAATTATTTTTGTGTCTTGTTACGATGTAGCACAATACAATACAATTTTGCAAAACATTTAAACAAGACATGGTAACGTTCACATACACTGCTGACACGTACACAATACGTAGCAGTCCAAAACAGGCACGTCTACAAATGTAGGCCTATGTTACAATCCAATATACTACAATTCACCAAGGGATGCTTATTGTGTATGATACGCAAGTTGTGGTTACCACTTTTTATTGAACCTGGGATACATTAAGTAAGTGAACCACGAATACTGATGAATACTCAAGTGGTTTACAAGAATAGTAAAAAGAATATACCCTGCCTAATCCAGGATTTCAGTGTATGGTTTAGTTGATTGAGCCACTGCAAAAAAATGTAATGGCAAGCAAACTACCAGGGCGAACCTATATCTACAGCATTTGAGCAGTTTGATTGAAACTTGGTGCACAAGATGAGCTGAACACCGTTCATGACAGAGAAGATGATGATACTGATAACTAGAAAAGCACTTGGAGAGAGTAAACCTCTGCCACGCAGCTTATTTGCACCAATACACACTTCCTGAAAAATCGCCCAATTTCCACTGATAAAGAAGCCTCTGTTTACCTCATCAGCTTTCTGCTTCTGTGCGATGCTTTGAGCAGAGCACACGCTTTGGTGTGCATGAATATGCAAACTTCAATACATGCAGCTTGAACTTCAATGTTCATTGACCCTATTTGTAAAATGATGAAAAAAGTTCATTTTAAAAAATCATAAAAGTTCCTGGATTACTACCATGATGGAATCATGTTATCCTTGTGTCATTATCAATGTTTCATGTAAGTTTCACCCAAATCTGTTCTCTACTCATTGAGATATTTTGCAAACAAACAGACAAACCACTGCCAACAAAAAGATAACCTCCTTGGAGGAGATAATAATGATAAAGGTAGTCTCAATACACGTAATGACCCTTGTCACTCTGCCCGAGTGCTCAAAAGGCAGGAAAAAATGAAGGAAGAGAAGCAACATTCATGGTGTTTGATTTGTTTATTAACTGTAGCTGAATATGAACTAATGACCTTCCATGGAGAAGAACTAGTCCACTGATTTCCAATAAGGACTCTAATAATCATCACAGAGACTCCGACCCCAAGTACCTTCTAATCTGGAGATTCTCTCACCTGAACCCCTAGCAAACTGAAGACTCCAACAGGATGTGCGTGAAGCGCGAAGTCCCTTGGGTCAATAGAGTTCTTGATGCTCTCTCATGCTATCTTAAGCTTATTTTTTAACATATGCTGGCACTAAGTAAGTAATAATCAATGATTCAAATCATATTTTGGCTTAATAAAACTTCATTTCATGTATGATATGCAAATTATGCTATCATGCATGCGTATGAAATAGATTGGCATCTACAAAACCGTACAAGTTAGAGACACAGAGCCAGGTTGGGAGAAATTACGTCTCAACGAGAGAACGGGAGATTTTGCGAAAATGGGCTCAGTCGGCGGGAGATCTCCCTTCGAAAACGGGAGAGTTGGAGTCTTTGTCATCATTTGATTATTTTTTCACTTGAACATAGGAACGTCCTCAAGTGTGTGTCATGTGAAGATGGCTTCTTTCAAGACAAGCCGAATAACTGTACGGAGTGCCGTCCCTGTTCAGAGTGTCTGTTGGGTTACAGAGTGTCTCAAAACTGCACAGCCAGAAGGGATACAGAATGTGAGCTTGAAGTGACATCCACATCTGCCACAACTGCTGATGTTTTGCAGAAGCAGGGCAAGGCATCTACTCAGTCTCTCATCACCAGTGCAGATGGTACTACTCTCAGTTATGACCCCCAAGGTATGGTTATATAATTGATAATAAGATTTAAAAAAAACTATGATAAATTATAATGAGTTGCATATACTATATCTCCTATTTTCGGCTATCAAAATAGACACCTACAAACACACATGCACACACTCGTGCAGACACAACAACACATAAACATCAACTTGTGTACCATTCCTGGAATAGGTCCTGTAACAAATAGTGCAGTGCTCACAGATTGCCTTTCCAATCTGAGTTGTAGATTTCTCTCTGCTGTTATTTTTTTAGAGGGTGTTATTTGATGAGTAAAATATTCAATGTCTGTAATATCTAACTTATAGCTTGGATAGCAATTTGGTATATATCCCGTTCCTTCCGCAATTCTGTGAGTGCCTTTGAATGCCCCCAAACAAGATTCTTTTTGACTATAGACAGAGAACGGACAGGTTGTTAATGCACCTGTGCGAAAGCAGTCAAACGGTGCATATATCCCCTCCCCATGGTCAACTACATGTGCCTTTGAACAATGAAAATGTCGATGGGGTGCTTGGTATTGTAGGTGTATTAGTGTGTAGGGATATCGTGAAATACCTACTCACCAACTAAAGTATCCTTGACGGCCAACGGTAGCACAGCCGGTAGATGTGGTAGACGACCGTAACAAATGGACAAACTCCATAGGGCGAAGTCACTAGGGCACCAGAAGAGGTGGACAGTGTCCTTCTATTGCACTTCCGTAAAATCATATGAAATGATATGGACGAACTCCGAAATGCACTGGGTGACCTAAGACGACAGTGTCCCGTAGAAATAAAAGATCCGGCGACAGCGTGGAATAGCCTGTCATGTGTCAGCGCACAAAGAAGTTTGCGTTGATGTTGACAAAATGACTGAGGTTGCCAGACAGCATAATTTACAGCAGGCAGACATTGAAAACCGCTACAGTATGAATAGAGCGTGCGCTGATGGGCTCACAGACCGTTTTTGTTCTACACAAAAACCTGGCACCTGAATGGGATGACTGAGGTCAGCAAACACTGAAATCTACTGAGCTCAGCTTTGGTTGTAATGTACATGTTCATACGAGTTTTATAACAGAGCAAGCGCAAACTAAATCACAAAAAATGTAAATAATACTGCGATATATGCATTTTTTTTTTCAACAGAAAGAGAACAAATGCAGATATAGAAAACTTCTAATCTTTTCATCAAACCAATTTTAGGGGGTATTACATGTATAACACAAAGAATTACAAATTTAGGCCACGAAAGCAGGCACTCTTGTCTTCAACTTTGGAACCTGATATACCAGGCTCCTATATATCAGTTGCTCCTGCGGGAACCTGATATACCAGTTTCCCGTAAGGAACTGGTAATCTTTGTCCCTCAAGCCTTCCGTAGAAGCCAGACCTCGTTAGCATAATTCGAGTTCGAGCAGGGGACTATGAAACGGGCTCCGTACGTGTGTGTGTCCGTCTGTCCGTCTGTCTGTCCGTGTGTGCGTCCGTGTGTGATCAAAATCTTCAATTTGCTACTTCTCTGTCATTTATGAGCCAATTTTTATTCTGTTTGCTTTATATGATAGCACTACATGGGAGCTTTGAAACTTCTACACAGAATTTCAGTTGTGACCTTTGACCTTGACCGTTGACCTATATTGTACATTTTGCTACAAAATGCTACTCCTTCGCCATT